>OY660872.1:3515000-3912500 GCA_962446985.1 Xyrichtys novacula
GGGCCGCTCAAAAATGTTAAAATGTTGACTACACAGACATAACAAAACACAGCGATATTGTGATATTCCCAGATGTCATCAATAACTCACAGCAATTGTCTGATATCAAAAGCTGTTTTGTATAAACACCACAAAGAAGATGCTTCCTTTAACATATTCCTTCCTGCTCCACCTTTAAGACAAACATTTCAAATCACTTCTGAAGTTTTTACATATAAATACAAGAATTTCTCTCACCTGAAGCCCAGCCTACACTAAAAGATTTGAAGCTGAAAACGTGAGGGACTAAACACAAACGGAAAGTTCTTCACAAGACCTTTATGCATTCCCAGAAAAGAAGTCAAAACGCCAAGAATAAAGTTAAAATTCAAGCAGCATTTGCACATATCGAGGTCGGGTGCACATAGATAGGCCAAGCCAAGATACATAAGCCCAGGTTAAACATGCTGGAGAAAAACTATGTCATTAACTCTCAAAGTAGAAGGCAAAATTCAACATCAGGAAAAATGTTTCAATACAACTCAAAGATAAAAGTCATTTTCAAGAAAGAATTTGCAGGGAAATGGGGAAGTAACACTTGGTTTTAAAGCTGTTTCAAGATTTCTATAGTTATCACCTCTTTGAACTGGAGTGGGATTTGACAACTTCATCATTTTAAAGTGCCGGGTGTCAGTCAGAGTCAGGTCTGACACAAAAAACCCAACAATAATAAGACTACTCATACATCAATAAACCAAGAATACTACTGTCAAACCAAAATCACAAGTCACCAGCAATAATTTCACCCAAGAAAAGTCGAGCACCACAACATCATATTTTTGCAACCAACAATGAAAACCAAGAGTAAAGTGTGTGTGTGTGTGTGTGTGCGTGTGTGTGTGTGTGTGTGTGTGTGTGTGTGTGTGTGTGTGTGTGTGTGTGTGTGTGTGTGTGTGTGTGTGTGTGTGTGTGTGTGTGTGTGTAACGCAGTTCAGTTCATTAAAGTTTGCCCACAATGAGGAGAAAGAAACAAAAAAGTCTGCTCAATCGATCAGTTCCACATCCACAGTTCAACGAAAATCATCAGGAGTCATTTGCTCACGATTTTATCCCAAAACCCAGAAAAGAAAACGGGAGCCCGGCAGCTCTGTCACAAAACAAAACAAAAATATTAAAACAAACTCTGTACTCACGACTTGTCGTCAGTCAGTGGATCAGGAAGTTGGGGAATAATTATTCCAGGAAACAGCTCCAAACTCCAGCACATGACAGAAACAATCCCAAAATCCTGTCGTATGTCGGCCGTATAAACTCCACCGATCGGCGGATCACTCCGGTGTTCAATCCGGACCAAGAACTTCAGCAAACGGCACTAAAACGGACTGAAACCGGCTTTAGCGGCTGTAATAAACCCGCGGGTGACTCTCTGCTCTCCTTTACTCCCACCTAAAAAACACTTCCGGGGTCCAGGATTTAAACTGACCGCGGTATTGTGTCGTGCTGTGATTGGTGGATTTGGAGTTTGCGGGCATTGAAACAGAGCAGGTGTGACAGAATGAATCACGGGAATGGTGCGGTGATCATTGGGCGTGAACTTAGCGCGGGACCTCTGATTGCCTCTGATTGGCCATAAGTGCCGAGCTCCGATTGGTTATTCCTAATGGTGGTGAAACGCCATTTTCTGTGGGGTTAGGGTTAGGAGATTCACAAGTGCCATAATGTTCTGTAATGTACGTATGATGAGGTTTCCAGCTTTTCTAGCCAATCAGAAGCTAAGGATGAGGGACTTTCCCATACTGTCCTACATAAAAATATATCGCACGCGCGGGCGCTACAGAGTTTAACAAGATGTTCACAAGTATTTTTTTTAAATTATATGTAATGGATCAAACAGCAGGTGGCTCTGAACAAAAAGTTTAAACTCACACAAAAACCATGCAAGATTAAATCAAATTATGACTGGCTGGTACTTCCAGTTAAAAGGGCAAAATAAGCACAGTATTTACATGCTTTTTGTTGCTGGGCAAGTTTTTATTTTTCCTTTGCAAACCTTGAAGGTCACATTTGGGGCCCTTATAGCTGTAAACTCAATGATTATAACTTTGTTGCATGGCAACAGTGGATGAGGCTACTACGTGTTGGGTTCTTGAATGTTTTATAAGGCCTCACGGACAAAGGCTGGGCTAGAAGACACCCAGAAACGCTTTGGATTGGAACATCATAGAGCAAATTCCCAGGGATGAAGAAAAAAATCAAACAAGCTAAGATTTCTGTCAGAGGGCTGTGGCGCTTCACAAATCAAAACAATCTATTTTGAAACTCTACACTTGTGAGTTTATGCCATAATCGTGTAGCCTGACCCCCAAGAACTCCTAAACACTGCATCTCAAGAGCTTCCTCCACTGTTGCCATGTAACAAAATGATCTTTTGCTGATTTACATGTTACTGATTTGGACCCTGAATCTGACCTGGATAGTTTAGAAAGGAACAACAACAAAAAAACCTAGTATTGAGGAACAGGTAATGTTACGTGCATTATGCCCTTATAGGAAGATTTACCAATAAGTGATGTCACAAATTGATCAAATCAGAAGCAGCTCTCTCTTAATTCTTTGGATTTTTTTTTTAATAGGTGGTTTAGAGCAGCTTCCAGTTCCATCCAGTGATTACTCCAATACGTTTTCTCATGTTCAGCCTTGACAGCCAATATTTTTACCTAATTTCGTTTTAAATTAGAGGAAAAGAGCACCTCGTGAAGATGTTTACTCATAGCATTTTTGTGTCGCAGTGAATTGTAAACAAGGCAACCAGCCAACGGTTTGTAAGGATGGTGCCGAAATGCATTCCTGAAGAAAAGCCAACATTGCTGTTCAAGAGTGAAGAAAAACCTGCCTTTAACTACTCTGAAATACTGTGGTGATACTAATCTGGTGATTTAAGGAGAAACGCTTTTCTTTGCCAAACGAACGCCAACACAGTCTGAGCTCTCTGCCTCCTGCCCACATATCTAACACTTGGTCTGAAGTTTCCTCTATACTGACTGAATGGTAAATGGAGATGTAAAATACTCTTGTATCACAATCATTTTGATTATATTTCAACCTTGAGAAGCAATTGTTCATGGGTTTTATCGCATAACGCAGTCACCCCTTCATTGGAATAATTAACCCCTTAATGAAAACGTAATTCACACAACACATGAGCATTCAAAGCATCCAGGCATGTGAAAATAACATCAATTCCTCTCCTTTTCCCTGTCAGACCTGACTACGCACTGCCGGTATTTTTGTCAGACAGCAGCAACAGAGCTGTAAATGATTAAGCCTTTAGAGAGAAGCAGGAGGACGGAAAACAAGAGTGCCTAAAATAGCAGCGAGTGATAACTAGCAATAAAATGTGTGTGAGAGAAAGAGACCAAATGTGCCGTGATGCTTTTTGTTCTCACAGCTGAAATCATCACATGTATCGCAGCAGGATGGAGTTGATAACAATCGTTTGGGTTTCGACCTGCAGATGAAACGTGCTGTTGCAGCACACTGACGCACTCACATTTATTTACAATGGCTATACTCCAGATGGTATCATGTACGTATGATACATTATTACGTGCAGTTGGTGTTGAGAACTTATACACCTTTCCTGGTTTATCACATCAAAGATAGTGGATGATGGAGAACAAAGTACATAGTTTTTTCTACTTTTACTTTAATTTAAGCATGTTGGTGTTTGGTTTTGATGGAGGTGAGAGCAGACCCACCTGAGGTGTTAACAGGTAACGCTCATCTAACATCAGATGATTTTTTAAGCAAATATCAAAGTTGGTGACAATTTCCTGAAGTCAAAATAAAACCATGAGAGTTTTCCTGAAGATCTGGTTGTGGTCTTAAAACTCAGTCCAGGCTGTTTTTAACATCATGGCATTATAAGAAAGTCAACCCTGTCAATAATGTGAATCTAGGCACCCTGCAAGACCCCCATTCTTTGTAGTATTAAAGGTTTTTCACTCAGTGACAGTGCTTTTGATTATGGTGCCAGAACCTTATGTACACATAGCTATAAAAAATACTCTGGCACAGCTGTTTCAGATAAAAATGTCGTTCAGACACCTAAACTGTCTCCTGCTGTAGAGATGGACATTTTAAAATGAGACTCTTGAAGCGCAGAAACCCCCCAGTGGACACCTTAGAGACTGCAGTGTTTTTGTGTTCTTTCATGAAAGGGAAAATGGACTAGCTTGAGGTTCTTAAAGATGTTTGTCATCCAGCTGTAATGGACTGGGTGGTCACCTGAGATCTGTTAGCAGGGTTGTTGACCTGGTTTCTCCTGAAGGCGTGCCATCCTGGGCCTCATCAGGTGTGCCATTCTTGCATGATGTCAGAGCCTGTGTCAGAGCCTGTCATTGAACATGAAAGCGTTGTCTCGATTGCTGTCAAAAAGATTCCAAAGTTAAATTGTAAGTGAGGGAAAAGAAGTGCCTTAGCCAGATGAGTGGCTAGGACTCCAGCAAGATCTTCTAGTCAGGACTGACATCTCTAGGATACAGGACACTCCTTTGAGGACAGCAATGTTAGGATTCTTGCCAGGGAAGACTGCTGGTTTGAAAGAGGTGTCAAGGAAGCCATCTTTGTCAAACTGTAGAAACCGTCCTTGAACAGAGGTGGCAGAATAAGGCATTTCTTATCCCCCACTTAGAATCCCACTTGGAGTCCTTCAACAGCAATCAAAACAATGCCCTTGCGCTGGATAATAGGCTCCAACATCATGCAAGCATGTCAAGCCTGAAGAGGCTCTCAGGTGACCACCCAGTCCATGAAGAGACCTTCTGGAAGAGAGGTGAAACATCTTCAAGAAACTCACATCGGTCCAGTTGTCCTTTCAAACGAAAAATTGGATAACCATGACGTGGATGAATGAGGACCTACACGGATAGCTGATTCATGTTAAAAACACTCAAGGTTGTCTTGTGATTGACCCTATTCTCCTCTTTTCCCATTTCAGACACAGATATTTTTGGAATGCCGCCCTGCTATGAGGAGGCAGTCCTGATGGAAGACCCTCCTCCACCCTACAGTGAGGTCTTAGCTGACCCACGAGGGGGCACCTACATAAAGCCTGCCCCCCTCAGAGCTGCACCAGTGCCACCTCCCCCAAGAGAACACTTGGATCCTGCTCCAGTGTTCACGTCAGAGACCAGCAAACCTCCTGTGATGACTGTATTCCCTGAGCGAGGTTACTCGTCCTTGATCCGCTTGCCTTCATCACAGCGCTGGGACTCTCTGGGACATCTCCTCTCCAATATGGACTTGAACCACAACAACCTAACTCCACCCGGGGCTAGGTCCGTGCAGGCTGCAGCTGCAATGGCCACCATGCCCCGCAGAGAACCCAAGACTCACCGCGATGGACTTGGGCTACAAGGTGGACTCCAAGGAAGCTTGCAGAGATTCCAAGGAACCATACAAAGAGGGACTCAAGGATTCCAAGGTGGGGTACAGGGGTACCAAGGAGAGTTACAGGGGCTTCAGGGGTTGCGTGGACTAAGGGGGTATGAGCCCACCTGTGGCCTACCAACAGCCTACCCTCTGCTGGGTCGGAGCACCGCTGTCTAAGTGGACCAATCCTTTCACTTAGAAGAGCCCTTGAACAGGAGATCTGTGGAGACGGATCTTTCTGCTGCTGAGTGTTTACAGCATTAACACTGCTTAAGGTAACAGATCAAGAGAGCCAAACAAGAGTTCAGATCTGTGGGCAGGAGTGCCACTCACTCCGCTTGGATCCTGCCTTTTAACTGTGGGTGTAGGTAACACTGTTTCAGAGCGTTGTTGTTGAGTCACAGAGTTATCCCGGAGTCATGTGAGGGCTAATCGAGTCGAGGTGTGTGTTTGACAGCAGATGAGAAAAGACATGAAACTATAATGAGGTAAAGGATGAGCAACTGTTCCTCTTTTTTCATCCAGCCCAGGGGTCTCAAACCAGGGGCCGGCACATGAGCCATCACCGGCCCCCAATACAATTTTTAAAATGTAATGATTTTTTTCCAGTTGTTTATTGCTCATTCAACTACCCTGTGATATAAATCAAAATTTAAAACACAGATTCAGTAAAATATAGTGAATATTTTTTGCTAAGGTCAAAGGCTAAAGTGCGGATGAAGCAAAAAAATTTGATGAATAACACAGACAGTTCCAAGGACATTCCAGCGTTTGTTTGTGGAGTTTGATGGAAATATCACCTTCCTGGAATGCAGGGAAAAGGTGGCTGTTTTGAAGGAATATCATCTCAAATGTCATTACTGGACCAAACACGAAGAACAGTACATTGTTGCTACAGAAAGGGCCAACATCCCAGCAGAGTTTTTTCTACAACGCCAAGAAGGATGCTGATGGTGCAAAATCGTCAGAGCAAGGCAGTTCTTCAGCCAAGGTCGGTTTCTGAAGGACTGCCTGTTGCAAAACGTTGATATCCTGTGTTCAGAAAAGAGGAATTTGTCAACAGTATTTCTCTTTTAGCCCAAACTGTGGCAGTGCGGATCATTTATGATCATTTTGAGAGAAAGCCAGGCGCTTCACTCCACTCTCCATGTTGTATCTGTTTTTGTGAAATGAATGAACTACATCAGGTCCAGAAGTTTACAGCTTTGCTAGTTCTGGCCTTTTTTTTAGAGGAACTTGAATCAGCGTATGGTGATATTCTTTACTTTACTGAGGTGCTCCGCAGGGGTAACGGCCTGAAGAGATTTATGGAAGGTAGCAGGACTGATGTTCCTGAATTTGATGATCCAAAACGGGTCATGGACCTTGCATTCCTTGTGGACATAACACAGGAGCTCAACATCCTCAACCTGGAGCTTAGCAGGTTATCACAGCGGCTTCTGCACAAAACTGGGAATGTAAAAATCTCAGTGATTTTCCAGCATGCAGATCTCCTGTGGAGGAAGGCACAGCATTCAGTGGTGAGGACTACATCTCTGCTATTCAGTCATGTAATGTGTCTTCTTGGAGCTATACACTACCTGTGTGAGAAGCTTTTCTGAACAATGAACGTTGACAAGTGCTAGTACAGATCCAGGCTTATCTCAAAGCTGAACTCAGGGTTTCAACTGTGACCTCTATCAGGGCAAATGTGACTCAACTGTGTGAGCAGAAGCGCCGTCAGGTATATGGTTAGAAAGGGATACATAAAAAAAATGTACTGGGAGCATTAAAAGTCATTTTGTTAAAATAAAGGAAGGACAAGACATTGTGAAAATGACATTGTAATTGACAAGAGTTGCTCCAGTTCAATAGGAAAGATGACAGATGACAGAACCAGTGGTGGCCCCCAAGCCAGTTTGAGTTTGAGACCCCTGATCCGGGCTGATTGGCCTTTATTTTCATTTACACCTCCCCTTGTCACGTCGCCCTCTTATTCTGCTCTTTCCATCCCTCCCCTCCTTTTCCTCTCTCTGTGACTGAGAAACCTATTGTACCAGCCTGCCGTTACCATGGCTCCCGGGAACTGTCAGACGACCTCTCCTCCTTTAGCTGCTCTGATTTCTGAGAACTGTGTTCACGGCTTCTGAGCTTTCGAGGACTTCAAGTATCACCAATTCCAAAAGACCATGTGCTGACCGTCAGTGTCAAGTTAGTTATAGAAAGCCAGTGACAGAAGGTGGAGTACCACAAGCTACAGTGAACCAAACATACACGGACTGAATTTTTTACCTACTGTTTATCGGTTGAACGTCGTCTTTAGTATAAACTGTTATCGTTTGACTCCATCATGGTTGCAGGATGGCAGTAGATGGGTCATCATGTGAAAAAAAAAGTTTTTCATGCACATTTTTCATGATTCTTTAAGCTTTGTGACCTTTTTTTTCCTCTTGTGAAATAAAATGTCGTCTTCCATCTTCCATCTTCTGACCAGTATTTTGTCTGCAAAGCTTGAAGCGGTGATCCCTTCATTTGGGGGTCAGTAGTTAGTCTAGATAAGAGCAGTTTACTTTCAGTGTCTTAAGGATTCAGTGGATTGACTTCCTCTTCAAACTGCCAAATAAAAACATTTTTGCATTTCAGACTTTCCTCAGACTGTTTGTGTAGAACCATCTTGTTTAAAATTCTGTCTCGGGGCTGTTTGGAAATCTGCACATAAGGTTTGCAAATCTGTGCCCACGGTTTGTAATCAATGTGCTTGCATTTGTTATCGACATGTGGGTACAGATTCATACTTTATGGGCACTGACAATTTTATAAACAGAGTTTCTTTTTCAGATAGCAAAGGATATCTCATTTCTACAGTCATGAATTTATATGTTATTGAGGGTAGGTATGGCTTTCTATGTTTTTCAACATGTAGTTAAGATGCACTGCTAATCCATTCACAGGGATTATGGGCTGTGGGTACAGATGTGAAATCCATGCCCGCAGATTTCCACATGGATTTTTCCTTCTCTTGACCTGGTGCCTTGGGGCTGCCTAGTTTAGTTTCCCTTTCATCAGTTATTAAAGGGACACACTACAGTTAAACAGATAAAGATGACTCGTAGATGCAGATATCTATGTGAATTTCTGTCTCATGGATAAAAAAATGTCATTCTGTGGGAGACTTCAGAAATTTTCACCGCTGTGTATGGCATCTTAGCACTCCATGGCGTGAAGGAACCAAAGGGCTTCAAGCTTGAAGGTTTTACATCTACAAAATTGGTCATCTTTTCAAGGCTAGAAAACTGTTTCCCCCTGAATTCATGACAGTAACCACAGTGAGAAAACTCGATACAAAGCCTGTTAAAACTGTGAAAACGGAATTCCTGTTAAAGTAAAGCAAAAAGATTGAGGACAGGGAGTGTAACAGTGAAGTTCTGGAGATGTAGATGCTGGGCGACGATCATATCGAGAGAATGAATCTTTGTGTGGACTGGCCTTGTCTCTGAGTTTGCTGTCTGAATACTAAAATGTGGTTTTATTTGCTCCATTTGTTTGTGTGTCTCTGTATGAGCTGTGAAATACAGAATGTACCTTTCATTTTTCAAAGTTTTCATCAGACGGTCTTTGCCTTTTCCCGTTCTGCTTTCTCATGGATTTATTTAGACTGTCTGCATCTGCCTATCAGGAAAGCCTTTTTATGAGATGTGACTTTGATTTTCTGTCTGACATTCTCTGCGACATCCTCTCGCCCTGACTCTGTCTGCTGCGCTCTTATTCATTTCATGTTTTGAAAGCGTGTCTCTGCTTTAAAAACAGATAGTGACTCCTCTCCATCTCTGACTTTCACTCTCCCCAAAAAATACACTCGGGTGGTAGAAGTGAGACGTAATCAAGCTTGGCTGTTTGTAGACAATTAGATAATATTAACATTGGTACAAGAACAGACGAAGGAAAGGAAAGCTCTTTGGTCTGAAAATATTTCACAGTTTGGAAGCAGAGATTTTCCATCTTTGAAACAGCTTATGTTTGATTACATTTTATTAAAGTGATTCTCAGAGGGTGATCTTTGAGGCAAGGCCTGACAAAGGTAGAAATAAAATACGGGAGTTAAAAGGTTTGATTTTTCCCTGCTGATTGTAGGCGTACTTCACTTGACTTCGCTTTTATTGTTTGCTCGGGTAAAAGGTAAAACGGAGGCGATGAGTAAAATACAAAAATACAGATGTCATTAAACTGTCAAATTTACCCACCGAGCTGACGAAGACGGACATGTGAGAGTTTTTTTTTAGCTAGAACTGTTGAGTTCTAGTTTAGAAACACTTAACCTCTGAGGTTTTGGCATTAAAAAGTCTTTACCTTTTTTTAACCAGCAGGGAAACATCAAACCTTTGAACCTCAGTATTTTATTTCTACCTTTGTTAGCCCTGCTTCAAAGATCACTGTCTGAAAATCACTTTATAAAATGTGATCAAGCTGTGTTTCAAAGATGGGAAATCTCTGCTTTTAAGACAGTTCAGATCATCTGCTGTGCAGATAAAGAGAAAGAAAATGACTCTTGACATGCAGGACAAACAGGGAAGATGATCTTTAAGACTGTCAGATAATTGGATCTTTGGTGACTTTTGTTGGAAAGATGAATCAGCCCAATTATCTTGTAGGTCAGAGGAGGGCCAGGAGTTTGTTTAAATCGGAGTCTATTCTTCAGTGCTCTGGAGTTGAATGGTTTTGCATCTGAATTTTAATGGCATTGCTGGATCCCTGTGACAGTTGTTTCGTGTTGTACCGCTGCACGGTTGTGTGATGGGGGGCTGCCGCCTGCAAAAGCCACATTTGAAGAGCGAATGCTTCACAGTGGCGTGTCTTTCAAAGTCTCCCCCAAATGTGGCCGACAAATGTGTACCTGAGCTGTGAAGGCTGCATCCTCAGATTCTCTGCGTGCCTATTCAGACACGATGATGGACTCTCAGGCTGATGAACACACTATTAGATAATAGAATTTGATTGTAACTCTATAGAAAGATGTACAAATGTTACATTAGCCAGATGCATTGAAAGTTATCTTTGAAATGTCTGTGTTGAAGTTTGTTCAGTGGCCACCTATTGATGATCCACAAGGGTGTGACGTAGGCGGGGTCCATCAAAAGCTGCAGCCGTTGAATTGAGTTGTCCTGGTACCAGTAATGTGACCAACTGCCGTTATGCAGTTCTGACTTTCTTAGGAATTAATTTCCTCGCCTAAATCGAGTCATCAAGGGTAGATTCATCCTTAAGAGGGATCACAAATGATTATCATCAACTACAAAGTCAGGTTTGACCTCACGGCCTCAGGCAGGCAGCAGAAAGTACAGCAATTCAATTCAATTTCACCCTCGCAGCCCCTCTCATCTCTGGCTGCTACAAAGGGACAGTGCTAATGGTTTTAAATTACTGTAACCATTTCAATCACCGTCTTTCATTAAGGTAGAGAGCTTTAATCATTATATCACAGCTGATCATCGTATAAAATACAACAGTGAATTTTGTCGAGAGTGTTGCAAGAAGTGACATTTTCTCATTTGACTCATCGTTCATTTTCTCCTGTAACGTGCTGTAGTATTCAGTCATGGATAAACCGTGTTTGAAGTGTAGAGCTGAGATTTATATGAGTAGTTTGAACATGTACAGAGCGCAGTCTCATATGTGCCCGAGGGTGATGTCGATCTTTTGCGCTCTAGTCTTTGGAAATGTCCCGCTGATGCTGCCATCGTTCAACAAAATATTAAATGCATGGGCTTAATGGTGAGTGTCTGTCTTTCCTTCAGTGATGCTCAGTCATGTTTGTAAATATGAGAAGCCATATTTAGTTGTTTTGGTGCTTTAAAGGGATATTCCAGAGTAAAAGTAAGTTATGGTCAAACACACTGTAACACCGAGCTAGACACCCCCTCAAGAGATGAATGTTGCCGACCGCTTACTTCTCTAGTTACACCAACTTTAGTAATGACCGCACGATAGCAATACACAGCGCACACCTCAATCAATACACCACTCTTTAGCCACAAATAATGCTCAGAACAGCACCTAACTTCATCAACAGGACGTATAGGGTCACAGACATAGTACTAGACACCAAACATCTTTTTAACTTTGACTCATTTCTTTAGCAAAGAGACTAAACACAACTCACCTACTCTCTTCCAGCAGCCGCTTGTTTGTATGGAGACCTCAGACGAGTCCATCACTGACTGCAGTGGGGTGACGCAGCTCAAGGAAGAACATTTATGATTATTTCGTTATCATCTAACTTCATGTTACGGTGTGTTTGACCCTAACTTAATTTTACGCCGGAATATCCCTTTAATCTCGCCAAACTGAGCCAATTTTGTAAGATAACTCAAATGACCGCTTGCTGTTGGTTAAAACGCTAATTCGGTTGCACAGACGGCCTGGAGGAATCAATCTTTGCTTATATAAGAATCAGAGGACATGCTGAGAAGATGCACCCTGCTCTCAACTCACGAACATGCAGTTACTTTTCTTTTCTTTACAAACACGATGCCCCTGTGTTAGAGTTCGATTACCTGAAAGCGTAGAGACTACAGAGCCAGATTGACTGAAGTCACGCCTGATTTATATCATGCATCACAATCAGCGCACAAAGATGTCAATCACGCTGTTGATTCATTGTTTGTACGTTAATGCCGTCAGCGTCTGCACCCTGATGACTCACAGATGATCCAACACCACAGGTTCGCACCTTCAGCCAAACATGTCTTGGCCTTGACGAACGATTTTTCGCAGGAGTCTGAATACGTGCGATTCAGCGCAGAGACAAACACCTTGACGATGACTCAACCTGTGAGGTCACATAAACAAAGAGAGGCTGTTTCAACAAACGCACATGTGCTCAGGAGCTACGAAAGACCCGTGGAGAAAGATGGACTCCTGTGAGGTCCTCGGGTGTTTTTATTCTTCAGTTTGTGGCCTCGACCTAGACCCAAACATTGGTGATGTCTGTTTTTCATTCACAGTGATGTTGATGTGTTTCCTTTGACCATGTTCTGATATGACACTCTAATTTTCACAAATGCAGCTGAGCCATTTAAACGTTGGAGTTTTGTACCAAGCCTTGACCGTGGGTTTGTTTTTTTGGGACTTATTTTCAAGGCTATTCTTGGGCGCAATTAATTGGGCTTTATTTTGAAGCTGTTTTTGGGAGGGGGGCTTTTAGGGGTTATTTTGGGAGGAATTGGGGGTTATTGTTTGGGAATATTTTGGGGTCATTCTTCAGGATTATTTCAGGGCTATCTTTTGAGGAGTTTATTTTTATCTTGGGGTAATTTTTGGTGCCTTTTTGGGGACATCTTAAGAGTTATTTTGTAGGTGGTATTTTTATAGGGGGGCTGTCTTTGGTTTTATTCTCTTGGGCTAATTTTTCTGGGCTGTATTTTGGGCCAGTCATTGGTCTTTTCCTCAGGGTAGTTGTTGAGGAAAATTTTCTTTCTTTCTTTCTTTCTTTCTTTCTTTCTTTCTTTCTTTCTTTCTTTCTTTCTTTCTTTCTTTCTTTCTTTCTTTCTTTCTTTCTTTCTTTCTTTCTTTCTCTTTCTTTCATGTCCATATTTTGCTGAAAAATGGTTATGTTGCTGCTGCCACTCTGCTGTAGTAAATCTATCGCTCACGTCAATCACAAGTAGCCCCTTTCCTCGAGCTCTGTTATGTTTTATGGTTTCTTATTGGACATTTGAATCCTGGGATGCTCTAAAACTGTTTCTGCCACTGTGAAAAAGATATTAAAAACTGGTTAAAAAGTTGTTTTTTTACACGCTATGGAAACATGTATTTAACCTCGATTCTACACTGGATTTCACTGTTTTCTCACACATTAATGCAAAATCTCTTTCAGTGTTCAGTGGGCGAAGTGGATCAAAAACTATATTTATTGGAGCAGTTTCAGCAACATGAACACAGTGAGATGTTTCATTATATAATATATAGATACCGTTGTCTCTTCCCATAAAGCTAAAAAGTCCGGGGTGGGAAGTCCTCCTATAGCTGACTTTTAGGGGTTACATAATTTTGACATCTCCATGGCAACAAGCACAGTGTATAGCAACCAATGTGACTCTTCCTGCTGGCTCATTGGGTGACATTTACCAGCCAAACACCAAACAGACAAAAAGGACAACACAGCCCTGAGATTTTCTCCTGACTCAGTCCTCTAACACAGAGCCAGGCAGGACATTTCTGTGGGGACCTGTGTGGTGGAAATTATAGATGGTTGTGCCGATGGTTATACCAAGTAGTCGCAGCTGCCAGTGAATAACACACACCAATTATGTTCATGAACACATTCGCCACTTTAACAAGTGAGGGAAGGGTGAGTTTGCAGCTCCTGTGGAGACTCTGATAAAGATGAATTCGGTGGTCTGCACAAAGTACACAGGCGGTATTGTTGACGCAGTTTTTAAAGCGCTATATTAGAGTATCACTTCGAGGAGAAGTGGGCTGAAAACACCAGGGATATGTCCCTTAAACTGACAACATCCATTCTTTGAAAGATTGTACTACGTGTCAGAATCAGTGCCACACATCCCACTGTTGGTAAATGAGAATTTTGAGTCTAAAATCTTGGACCAATGATGCAAAGTGGCAGGAAACTGATAATCTACTGATCTGCCAAGTCTGGAGAAAGTGTTGTACTTTAAAGGAGGACATGATAACTGAGGTGAACTCTGTGATTACCAAAGATGATGTGAAAACCCAACTTTGTGGCATTGAATGATAGCTGGAGGAGGTGAATGAGGGAGAGAGTCCGGTCAGAATTTGATAAATAAAGGAAAAACTCTCAAAATCAAAATGAAATTAAGTACTGATTATGGTCAAAATGATAGTTTTGATTTGTTGCATCCTACCCATTCTTCAGAGACAATGCTGGAAGATGACAGAAGGCAGATGGGACTCATGGCAAGCCTAACAATGGCCCCAAAACTGCACCGATTGACACCAAGGCAGATGGCACACTGTGTCATAGATTGAATCGAAGAAGGACGAGGGTACTGGATCTGTTTCCTATTCCTGACCTGAATGAGGAAAAAGACTCTGAGTAACACAAACAAAGAAACTGAACATGGATGTTTCTTATCATAAAGTCTGAGTCATTTTCAATGGATTATATCACAGTTTGATAACTTTTGCATATCTAATTATAAACATATTAGTGATACAATTTTGCACATTTTATATTGATTTGCTATTATGTTTTATATACAATTATCTGCCATCACATGTTACTCCAATCAACTGCATTTGTTTCATTTTCATTGTGATTGCAGCTGCCAGTGAATGACAAACACCTATCACACACACACACACACACACACACACACACACACACACACACACACACACACACACACACACACACACACACACACACACACACACACACACACACACACACAGACTCTGATCAAGACTCTGTCAGTTTTACTGATTTCAAGTCCGTACAATGAAGTCACCCAGGCTGCTCTTCGGATCTCATCCTGTCTCCTGAGCCTACACTTTGCACCACACCTGTTGCCTGGCAACCGGCTCAGCCTGTAATAAAGAAAGAAATCAGCCAATGTTGAACACACTCTGTCTTATTGTTTGTATGTATTTAAAGTATTCATGTAATCATATTTGTTGATCATTTTGTGTCGTTGAAGAGATACGGAACAAAAGGACCCTTTTGTTTATTATTGTATGGGCTCCTAAAATAGACAGTGCTGCCATGTTAGATGGACTCTTTGTATTTTGTATGTCAGGTTAACAAAATGTCTAATGGATGTGAAAGCTTTATATACCTGATATACATCATGCTATTATCTTGTTGTACTGTGACCCAGATCTGCAGCTTGAGCCTGTAACGCTTTCATTTATGTGGACCTTTGATTCTTTTGAGTAACCATCCTTTTACTCCCAAGTTTACTCTTTTCTGGTCCATTATTTATTAATTTGCAGGACCAGTCAAGAAAGGTTATTGTGCATAAACCTTCATCTTAAATCTGCAAAACTGTCCTGAAATACATCCTCCTTTCTGCAGGTGTACCATCATAACCTGTAGATTCCTTATTCTTATGTTGGACTAATTTAGCAAAGATGGTAAAACTGTTTGGTTCACAAACTGATTCTTTTATTTTGAAAGTGTATCGTATCAGTTTAGCCTGTTCATTCACTTTCTTTGTTGCCATCAGTTTGGACCTCTAGCCCTGGGTTCAAGCTTTTCCTTTGGGGGGGATTTTTGGGGAGCATTGTAGTGCCCCCTGGTGGGGAATCAGTAACACATGCAGCCCTTAGGTTGCAGCACTTCAGGTGTCAGCCTTACAGGACAGGTGGACAATCCAGAGGTTTTATTTTTGGATGAGGAGATGCAGTTAAAAACATCTGGAGTTTGGATTTGGACAATCTTATAATAATACACATAATAAATAATAAAAAAGTTAATAGATATATAATCAATACATAACTCCCAAGGAAACCAACCGTATAAATGGTACAGTAAGATATTGAGCATCAAGTCCGACTTCCTTTAATATCTTTGTTATGAACTTTTCCAGTATTTTCTAGGTGATAGTATAACAGACCTGAGAAACGTGTTTGAGTCTTCAAAGAAAAGACTTAAAAAAGGAGATTTTATAGAATATGTTTTTGGACAGAAGCTACAGCTGCATGTTAGGAAGGTGATCCTGAAACATTTGTACTCTGTCTCTCTTTCCTGTGCTCCATAACTCCATAACAGCTTTAAAAGCAACAAGAAAAAAGTCAAACTAATTCCCAGCCTCACAAACTCTCCTCTAGACTCACCCCCACCTCCCTCTCTGCTGAGGAAGGAGCTTTTCATCGGCTGACATGATCAGTGGTAACACCACCTGAGGCTACCATCAGCTCCAATGTAGATCACCTGCCAGCAGAGAGCAGAACAGGCCCGCACATGAAGACACCTCCCTTTGTAGAAGACAGTTTTGACCACTAGATGGCAGTACAAGTCAGCATTCACAGTGAGGATTCAGGCTTTCCTCTCCTGGCAGAGAGCCATGTTTATATTAGAGACAAGTTATTTAGAGCTAATTGGCACCTGATGTTTACTTAATGAAGACAGAGACAAACAGACGGACAGACGGCCCTGAGAGGAAACAGAGGCAAGTCTCCTGACGTGATGAAGAAAAGATACCACCTCCCAGTAATTAAGGCGCGAGCATTTACACCGAAACCCCACAGCATGTACACACACACACACACACACACACACACACACACACACACACACACACACACACACACACACACACAAGACTGCTAATGAGCTCAACAAATCCAAACATCATTAAGCAAATAAACGGAGACGCTCAGAGATGTCTTCTGGGTTGTTTGACTCTTTTGAGCCGACACACTGTAAAGGAAGCTTGATTAACACCCTGATTTTAGATGATTGATCATCAACGGTAGGCCTGTTGATCAGGTTTAATGACAGGGAGATCGTTTCAGTCATGGAGGCAGCACAGGTGGAGGGCCTGACTTTGAAAAAGGGACTCATGCAGGATATGCACTGTTTAAAGTGGGGCTGCAGGATATTGAAAACACTCATACTGCAGATATTTACACAAGGGAATGCAGTGAATCAGCTTACTCTTATCTTTCAGTTTATTTTCAGATATCATTTTCTATCACAGAGCTGAAACTGGACGTGTAAAATGCATGTAAACACAAAAGTCTGGGTGTAATTAAACTTGTTATAGTTGGGCTAACATACATGGATAGTGGGGTTGGGGGATCCTTTTTCTCAGTCAAGCTGAAAGTGGCCTAAATGCTCTGTGCACGCTCCAGCATTTGCACGCCAGACTCTGAGCCGGTGGTTGAACAGCTTAGTTTCGCTGCGAGAGAGCTTAAGTAAACTTTTACGGATGAAGAAAGGACATAAAGAGACAAAATTTCCCAGTTATATACTTATATATATATATGTATAAGTTTAGCAGTTAATGTGTCTGCCCACTTTGTTAACAAGCATTAGGATGAGCAGGACAGCAATGTTTTAAATCAAGCGTGACGTCAGCAGTGTTGTGTGCATGTTTACATTCCACCTGCCTGCACAGTGGACAGTCCTCGGTCTTCAAAGATAGTTTGGGAACTAAAAAGAAGATTATCTAAAGAAAAAATTAAAGTTCATATCTAACTTGTAACTTATAGCAGAAGAGTCAATAGTGACAACTATTGACTCGACTTGTTTTGAACATTGCATTGTAAAATTAACGGCAGATGTGTTCAAATTCAATAAATGCACCAATGCATTGTTTTTAATTAATACAATCCACTGTTGTACAGTGACAGCGCTCCAGCTGCAGCATAATTACCAAGATTTTTCAGTCAGCTGGTTACAGGACTTCAGTATTGGCACATTTTGGCTCTTCTAAAACAGGAGGGTTCCTTGATAACTCAGTTGTTGTTTGTAGAGTATACAGGGGCAAGCATCAAACGCTACCAGGTCTCATATCACAGCAGCTCTCGGGCACTTGGC
Organism: Xyrichtys novacula; assembly: GCA_962446985.1. Classification (NCBI taxonomy): domain Eukaryota; kingdom Metazoa; phylum Chordata; class Actinopteri; order Labriformes; family Labridae; genus Xyrichtys; species Xyrichtys novacula. Next base: position 3,532,915 of record OY660872.1, read on the forward strand.
CGAAACTCACAAAAGGCTAAAGCTATCTCAGTCTCACCAGATTTAAAAAGTCTGTAAATAGTCTTAACATGAACTAAAATTCAAACTCCCAGGTATTAATGACACAAACCCCAATAACAGATCATGTTGAGAACCTCCAGCTGCACCATCCCTTATATTCAAGATTTTCAAACGTTGGTGTACTGATTTGTAGTCATTGCATAGCACCCCAAGAATCAAGATTTATCTTTACCCTCTATTTGAGAGCTCTACTGGACCTCCAGAACCTTCAAATGAAACTGTTTTTCAACATAATAGTGTTATAATAAGACGATCAAGTGAATCACGTCTGATTACAGATGTCTCCCCTCCTAAAGTATTGGAGGAATCCACGTTTCTTTGAACCTCATGAGCAGTCTAATGTGATTACTCCTCCTCAGTAGTGAAGCAGCTCCTCTGCTGCTGCTGCTGCTGCTAATAATAACCAGATCAAATCTATATGAGCTGTGACTGCAGAGGAATATAATGTTTCCAAACTCAGCCTCAGTGTTTCTGCTCTGCAGTGTGAGGGAGCTGCCCTAACAGACTCTGTGGTTCATTAGTATAAAGGTTTGTGAAAAGGCTTCATTAAAATTGCATCCAGCATTTCAGAGCCTGTAATGAAAGTTAGTGCGCGTGTCAAAACCTCTCCTGTTAACCAAACTCAGCCGAGGAAGATTCATACATCGTGTGCTCTGAAGAAAAACAGTATTGTTTCATAACGTGGGCAGACATGAGCATGAACAAAGAGCACTGAAATATGATCTTGTGTTTTTGATGCATCTAAATCCAGGACCTGTTATAACGTAAAGGAGATGTATCAAACCCATTTTCACCTTAAATTATCTCAGTTTAGAGCTGCTTTGCATGATTTATCTGAAAGTGGCATATATAAAAATCCCTTACTTCCACACTACTCAGACAGTTTTCCAGTGATATAAAGTCACACGCAACTTAGGGGGTGTTACTTTTTACACAGCGTTAGAGTCCAGCAACTCCCGAGTCAAACTGAATCAACAAAGTGTAATGGTGACGAGGAAAAGTTTAAAACCGCTTCCAGGTGGGTTTGTCCTTCAAATTGCTCTGCTACAACTCTGAAGCCTGACTTCAGGTTCAGGTTTGAGCACAGTTCTTGAAATTAGATGGAAAGCATGCCCAACGTCGGTGTATCTCATGTTTTGGAACTAAGCTCAGTTTTAGTTTGGAAATCCAGCATTGAGGAAAACTCAAGCATGATTTCAGGACAATGACTTGAACCTGAAGGTCCTACTTTGGTTGGTCCACCTATCTTGCAAAATCTGCAAGATTCAAGTTAAAACCATTCAAGTTAACGTGTCAGTTTCCACCGGCTTCTTCTCGTTCCGCTGCAGATCGGTGAACTCCGCAGCTGATCACAAGAGTTCTATATTTTCCGGACGCTGGAGCATGGCGGATAAATTCAGCACAGATTAACCCGTGCTGGAAAGGAAGTCTGGCACAGACATAAATTAAAACATCCAGCTTCTTTTCAAAATAAAACACTCCATGTTTCTGGCGGATCGTATTTCACACCATGCAAACAGGGCGGCGACGAACAAGTGGAAAGTTTATAGACAGCATTTCACCCCGATGACACCATGGAGGAGGAGATTTAAGTCTAGAAGTAGATTTCCTCCTCTGGAAGGACACAATCTACTGCTCACATGGTTAGCCAAGTGGCTAGAGACAACTTGTCATTGCGCGATATCACGTGAATCCGCAGGTTCGTGTGCGTTCTTCAATTCCTTCTTCGATTCCTAACAGATCCAGTAGGAAGTGGTGGACGGTGAAAACCGCTTCCGTTCCGGATTGGAGCTGTTCCGGATGTGGTGAAAATAGGGTGTTACTCAGTGTCCAAACTCTTTATGGTTTTAGCCGTGTGGTTAAAAGATTGCAATGATTTCCACTGCAGAGTCATGCCTATTTTCAGTGCAGTGCCTCACAGCTGTTGTGTGCATCTGCTATAAAAAGAGCTTAAATTTGATCATGTCACAAGAACATTTCAATTGGACATATGATCTGTCATCATATTAACATCTGTTATCATCCACAAGATCACGTTTTACAGCATCCCAACTCTACTCTGGCGATGGAGGGGTTGTACAGCTGCAGATGCGTTACAGCGATAGGCAGAGGCTGTTGAGTGTTTGTTGCATCTCTAGAAGGTGCAGGGTGTGGTTGAGAATAACGGCAGTGATTGACCTCTGCCTCTTTTGATTGGCGTATCCCATAGAGGAGCTCTCGGACACGTTTTACATTCGACATGGTTTTGCTTTACAAATTGAACCTCAAAAGCATCATCACTGCCGGCTCAGAGCGCCTCTTCCTGGTCTTTCTATTCGTGTCCACTGGAATCTCCCGTTCCCCTAAAATGTTTTACCTTTTAAAGTGAAATATCACTTTGACGTCCAGCGTGGAAGATGGCGTTTGCGTAAGTGAGTGAGTGAGTGTGTGCGTGTGTTCATTAGCTCAGAGGTCTGAGTGGTAGCAGTCACTCCGGGTCCATCATCACCAATCCTCGCTCCTTCTCTTTCCTGTTCTAATTGCTTGATAGTCATACTGCTGCTGCCCATTAGGATAATATCCATTAGTCTGCCTTTGCTTCCCCCAGACCACCACTCCCTGTCTTTACTACACCTCTGAGACACACACGCACTTATAGGCAGAGTGTAACGCGCAGACATGTGCAGAGGCCTTCAAGCACCAACATAAACATTGTTTTTTTTTTTGTCTTCATGTTGTAATGGTATTCTTTTAACGACAACGACCAACCAGCTCTAATTTTAGTTTCTATAATGGACTCCTCATCTGTTCTCACTTTGTCACATGTAGAATAACTTCACAGATTTCTTCTCCTGAAAGGAAACGAGCTAATCCTGATTTACCAAAGTTTATTACTTATGATGATATAGAAAAACTTCTTTGGGGTACTCAAATATATCACACTTTACAATGAATGTCAGCTACAAAATGTAAATGAAGAGTTTATACTATTTATGTTATTTACTCAGACTGAAAGTTATTTTGCAATGCAGCTGTTGTTAACAGTTATAACACATTATAATACCTGACCTTGTAAGTCATGATAAAATGCTTTATAATGTGTTATGATTATTGCTATAAAGCATTATGATCATTTACGAGTGTTTATAACTATAGCTATACAGTGCTATAACATAATTTTAACGCATTATAAATACATTTATTATGCGTTATAGAGATGGGCGTCAAATAAAGTGTTACCGAACTGATACAGTATTTATTAAACAAAGTTTTGTTGTAGCACAAAGAGATAATACGGCTTTCATAAAGTTGCACACCAGGTTTAAAATGCAGTTTACAAACATAGTGTAGAGCATGTATTGATGTTTGGTGGCATTTAAAGTCTGCAGATCAAATAAACCCTCTAGTAATGTGTGTGTGTGTGTGTCCTTGTGTGTCTGTCTTCATACTTATATTGGAAAGTGTGCATGATGGAGAGCTTGATGATGGTCTGGGCTTGTGCAGGTTATTCTGGTATGTGAGGAGGTAGTGATGAAGGTGACTTTGTAGCAACATGCTCCCTTTACACCAAACACACCCCTCGGTGGATGCTGGCTCATCTGTTATTTGCTCGTAAAAGATATAAATTTAATGGGAAATGTTAGTGACACTTTCACTGCACGCCAAACCTACGAGAAAACCCTTAAAGGGGACCTGCCTTAAAAATTTCATCCCCATTTTTATCATTTTTTCATAATCCTTGATGTCCTCTGATCATGTTTGCGACATAATTTTAGCTGAAAAGTTATTTGATGGTTTGTTTTAGTATGCCTAAAAAACCTTACAGGAAAACCAACTGATTTTGGCTCATTAACATTTATGGTAATGAGCTTTGCTCTGTTTGAATCACTGCTGTGAAGCCTGCTGTGCTCTGATTGGCTCAGCAGTGGAGGTTCGGATTTCGGTTTATCCATTTTGCTAATGTGTGCTAAAGTAAGGTGCCCAGATGTCTGTAATGATATCCGGGGATATTCGGTGCGGCGGCGGGTGCAGGGGCTGCGTGATCACAGACAAAATCTCTGTACTATTTAGTAGCAGCGCATGCCCCTCTAATAACCCCGTAAGAACTGTTGTTCAGGACTGCTAACTTGTGCTTCCTACCTATTCGGCTACTGTAATAACCGTTGTTCGAGCCCACACGCAACATTTTTGTTCTCATTCATGAAACGCTTAAATCGGGGACATTTTCGGAGACAGCTTTTGCCGGGGACAGGTCATCCAATACGGGGACTGTCCCCGGAAATCGGGGACGTCTGGTCACCATATGCTAAAGGCTAAAAATGGCAGGTATTAAACCATATATTTTGGACCCCGAGTCCGAAGAGGAGGTGGAAGTTGAGGAAGAAGCCGGAGGAAACATTGGTCGTTTGGAAGAGACCGATAGCGGATACAGTGGTAGCTGGGTCTCGCTCTGACTGTGACTGAGTACGAGAACGAGAGAGTGGGCGCGGCTCACCGAGGACGCGCTCGTGAATAATAATGAGCAAGGTCGGCGTGACGTCAGAAGGACCTGCTTTTTCAATTGGCCTGGTTTACCCGTTCCTTTATTTTAAACCTTTACAGAATGCAAACGACATAACGGTTTGTTTTCATATTTACAACATAAGACGAACATAATATGGACCTTATATGACACAAAAAACACACAAAATTACATTTTTGATGGCAGGTCCCCTTTAAACTTAAAGGTCTAGATGTCGCTTCTGTATTTTTTTGTCATGATAACACAGGCTGTGGTGGTCCAAATAAGCAGTCCCTGTCTTTATTACTTTAGGCCATAAATGTGTATGGAGCGTATGAGGAATAACCAGGGACTGGAGAGGGGTAAGGGGATCACAGCATCATTTTTTCATGGTCCGAGGAGGCAGCTCCCCACCATGTCAACCAGTCAATCAGCATCAGCTCTATGGCACAGCTTTAAATTTTCATACAGAGACATGTTCCTGTCACTCTGTTGCTTTGGGGCAACAGAAAAGGTGCAAGAGTGAATGGATCACACCGAGTGAAGAAAAAAAAAAGATTAAATATTAAAGTTGCACTTGTGTGACTGAAGTGTACTCTGCAAACTGATCCTTGGGAGGTCAAGTCTTCGGAGGTCAAAGGCCAGGACATAGGATGAGAGCGCAGACGATAAAGATGAGACCCGGGACTTGATTGTCTCCTCCTTGAATTCAGTCCTCAGTCTGCAGCCTGGGGGCGATTTGCTGCTGTACTATCAGACACCTGAAGAGCAGTCTGAGCAAGAAGGGCAAGAGATGCAGTCATAGTAAGAGGTGTCAATCACAGGAGATTAGAGGGGGTCACCTGAGTGAAAGTCTGCGGGGATCCTCTTGAGTCTGACTGTCTCCCTGAACCTCATGTTCGCGAACAAAGATGTGAGAAGATGCAGGTGAGGCAAACAAACTCCCCTCAGGCATGAAAGAAAGATGATGGTATGAATGATGTATCGTGCTGTTACACTCTACAAACACACACGCTCATACAGGAGAGAAACCGGACTGTCCTGATGGCATGACTCCATTTGCTGCAGAAAAAGAAGGGAAAGAAGGAGGGATGACTGACGGAGGGCTGAACACTCAGTTTGTCTGCAGCTGTCAGAAACCAGGGTGCACAAAATCAGGGGTCTCAAACATGAGATCAGGGCTTATCCACATGCACAGAGACAAACCAATAAAAAAAAACAGGATTCAGACCTCCAAAAAGCGATCTGACAAACAGATATGTATCTAGTGATCGAGAAGTGAACTGAGGTAAACACGACTGACTTTTCCTCCCGAGTTCTGACATGTCAGATTTATGTTTCTGTAAGTTTCTGACCCTTAGCTGTTTGGCAGAGTTACAATCAAGGTGATCCAAACACAGCAGGAAAAATCCCCTGGCATAGAAATACTGGAGAGCGACAGGTAGAGAGACAAGTTGACAGGCTGAGAATGAAACAAAACAAAGAAAAAGATAAACTTACAGATTTAAGCTGAGCCGGTGCTCGTCTCTGACACTTCTGTCAGTCTGAGGCCAGAAACACAGTCAGACTGTCCATTAGTGGTTGTGTGGAGCCGGCAGAGCAACGACGGACAGTGATGCATTCTTGGCAGATGAAGTTCCTGAGAAACAACTAACAGGTCGTCTCTTAACGCAGGTGGAAAACTGATAAAATCTATTAACTGATGGTAATTAAATTAAAAGCTTCATCAAAGACTAGACACAGATCTCTTATTTTGATCATCTTTTTTGTCTGTATGCCCACCTGTTTCGGACAGAGGAACAACATTAAACTCATTATATCTGAAAGCATCAGAAATAACTACTTCAGTTTGGATTAATATGAAAATCCTTCAGCGTGTCCCATTTCATCTTGGAAGTAGAAGTTGAAGTCATCGTCTTGCTAATAAAAAACAAAACCCATATTCACTTGAGTTTTGGTAAAGACGGTATCTTAAAGCTCGTCATCGTCTCGACTCTTATCATGGAAATATATCATCATAACTTTCATTAGTGAAACGAGCTCAGGTGTGACATCGATCCCAGCTCCAGTATCCAACTTCCCAGGTAAATGAAACACAGTGGCCCCGTTTACATGGGTCCAAAAATCCTATTTACAATCAGATTGAAAGGTCAGTCAGATTCATAATGTCTCATATAAACATCTTCGCCAATCTGATTCACCCGGATCTGATTGTATTTCGGGTCGGATTGTAAGAGGTAGTCTACACCGATTGATAATCCGCTCCATGCTCCATATATACGGCTGAGTGGAGCGGATTGGGTTTACAGAGAGGCTTGTTCGGTCTGCGCAGGCGCTCGGTAGTACATAAGAGGCACGTAGTGACGTACGCAAATGAAAACAAACATGGAGAACAAACAGAAAAACTGGACGGTAGAGTGTTAAAGTGTGTTGTTTCATGCGACTGACGAGGCGTACACTTCTCGCTGTGTAACCCGTCTGGATTATAATTTTATTAAACTTCAACACATAGGGTTCCTTACTCTGCTCGGTCTGGTAACTCCGGCGGTGTCACACACAAACACGTCCGTGCACAACTCTAAAACGGAACTAAAACAATGGTTCCTATTAACAATGCCCATTGATACAATACAATACAATCGGATTCAGCTGGGGCCATGAAAACGCGGACTGAACGTGGATCTCTTTACTTAAAGTTTATGTATACAGATGGAATTAGATTCACTTAATCCGACTGATTTCAATCAGATTGAGGAAAACTACCCATGTAAAGGGGGCCAGTGAGAAACATCAGTTTATCATTTATAGCTAACACCTCCCAGTGACTCTTACAGTACACACCAGAAAAAGGTTTCACATCCCAAAAATACGAATACATTTGCACGTGTTTACTCCTGTTTCTACTTCCTGTTTCTGTTTTTCCAAAGTCAGCCAGTGCAACATGACCCTGAACTAGGGTGACCATATTCTGACTTCCCAAAAAGAAGAGAAGAGTCGCTCAAAACCGCGGACATTCGAAGGATAAACTTCCCTGGACAAAGCCGGACAGCCACTAAAAAAGAGGACATGTCCGGGTACAAGAGGACGTACGGTCACCCTACCCTGAACCCTTCGCACACCAGGCCTCAGTCTAAGTGCCTTTTGTTCCACCGTGCCAAAAAAGATAACCAACCTTCTCGATGTCTCACTAAATTTGAATAATGTGCTTCAAATGTAACATCAATCACTGCCGGTGTCATCCTAACAGTAAAACCCATTAATGAGCAGCTGTCGTCCTGCAGGGTTTGTATTTGTTTGGCTTTTGAATGTTTACTCTCTCTTATAAGTGGGGAAAGAAGATTCCTAAAAGTGTGGTCGACTCTAAAAAGTAGCTGACTCTGTGAAAACGACCGTCCTAATTACCCAGATTACCCTCCCAGTTCTTCGCCCCGGGGGCGCTCTGACTCAGCTCATCATTCACCTGCTGCTGGAGTGAATGAGAGGGAGGAACAAAGGGTTGGAGAGGAGTTCATACAAAACAGCTTGTTTATCAGGTAACAGTTGCAGCAGAAACACCCGCTCGCCTACTCACCATCCTGATCTGATAACTGCCTCATCATCACAGTTATCTGATCTCAATAAGGCACTTAAACCACCCACTTAGAAGCAGACAAGCTAACTTTTACTCCATCTTCTCTTCCTAATAGCTCTTAAATTGGTGTCATTCTCATTTTATGGAAGCGGTTAGCACATATTTTTAACCCATATCCCTCTTCACCCTGTACACCTCGGACTTCAGCTACAACTCGGGGAGCTGTCACCTCCAGAAGTTCTCTGATGACACAGCCATCGTCGGGTGTGTATCGTCAGGGGATGAGCGGGAATACAGGACTGTCATCAGTGACTTTGTCAACCGGTGTGGCACAAACCACCTCCAGCTCAACGCCAGTAGGACAAAGGAGATGGTTGTGGATTTCTGCAGGAGGAGGACACCTCAGACTGTCCTACAGATTCCTGGGTGTCCACCTCAACAACAAACTGGACTGGTCAACAAACACAGACGTTCTGTACAAGAAGGGCCAAAGTCGTCTCCACCTGCTGAGGAGACTGAGGTCTTTTGGAGTGTGCAGGACTCTGCTCAGGACTTTCTATGACTCTGTGGTGGCATCTGCACTTTTCTATGCGGTGGTCTGCTGGGGGGCAGGGAGCACCGAGAGGGACAGGAAGAGACTGAACAGACTGGTCAGGAGGGCCGGGTCTGTCCTGGACTGTTCTTTGGACTCCCTGGAGGAGGTGGGTGAGAGGAGGATGTTAACAAAGCTTGTATCCATCATGGACAATCCCTCTCACCCACTGAATCAGACTGTGGGGGCTTTAGGCAGCTCCTTCAGCTGCAGACTGAGACTTCCACCTTACAAGACGGAGCCGCAGGTCATTCCTCCCCTCTGCAATAAGACTTCACAACGAACTGTAATAATAACTGGACTCACACCACCACTTTCTTCTGGTACTTAAATTGTGTATATTGTAGATAGTTTTATTTTTCTTCTCCCTTTTTCCTTTTTCTATTTTTTTTCTTAATTATTACATTTATTTAAATTTCTTAATATTAGGATCCTTATTTTTATAACTGCATTTTTGTCTGTGATGCTGCTGTGACAAATCAATAAAGGAATATTCTATTCTATTCTATTCAAATGTGCAGAAACACAATATTATATTATTCTACCTCCATTTCAACAGAGTTAAGACCTCATGTGAACCTGCGTTTTAGATGCACAGACACTGTTTTAGGATGTGATTTTGGGCCAATGTAGTAACTTCCACTACAGAGTCATGTCGATTCTCAGCTTCATTAGGATTTCTTGGTTTTTCCGTCCGGTGTTCAGATGCTTTATTTTCTGCTTGGTTAAACTTTTATTTTGAAGTTTACTACTTTCAGTAGATCGCAAGTTACAGAAAAACGTTAAAATAACACTTAACAAGAAAAAAATATTTACGGGGCGCTCACAGCAAGCGCGAGTAAAATCATCTCCTCGCTTAATTCGCTCAAATCTAGACTCCTGAATGAATAGTATTTACTCGCTTCATTCGCGTATCAGCGGTAATTTCAACGGTAATCCCTGCCAACTCAACCGGCGGGATCAAGTGATAGACAAAGGTTTGTTTTTTTTTTTACAACTAACCAGGCACACCAACACAATCAGTTTTTTCTCCATTTCAGATGAACAACAGTCTGTTTTCATACGTCACCCGGCAACCTTCTTCATGATTAGTTATCGCGACGGGAATATTCGCTCAAGTTGAGACATTTTCAGCTCCCGCCTGATTCGCGTCATTTATGCCGCCAGAGTAGTAGTAGCGACTAATTGCGTCTTTGCATTGACTTAACATTGAATTTATTTGCACAAATGATTTTACTCCCGCTTGGTGTGTGAAGACAGTTAGCCTAAAGAAGTCCAAGTATGGCTGTTGCTTCTTCTGTGGCAACCACAGTCATAAACTCCAGGTATAAGCATATGCTGTTATCGTCAATACCAGGACATTGTGACAGACCTAGCTTCAATATTGGTTGTCTTTGCACTATTTATATTTACAAGCTATCAAATACTGTTGTAAACACATTGGATTAATTCACCAGATTACACGTATAAGACCAACAAAACACATATTTAGTCAGCGTAAAGCTGATCTTTATCAAATGGACCAACACGTCATATTAAATATGTTGTATGGGACTGACACTATTACTGCAGCTCTATTAATTTGTTGGCATGCAGGATTAAATTGGATTAAAGTTGGGATTTGAGATGGACTTTAATAATCAGGTTATCCAAAACCCTTTTTTTTCTGCCATCCTCGGCTTTTATAAAAATCGTCTCTCCCTCTAAACGACGAAGAAGATTTTGGCGCTCAGTTTTTCTCACTGAAATCACTTTGTGTCTCCTCCTGTCGGGAATCAATACAGAGCGGTGATAAAAACCAAATGATAAACTCCAAATGACAAACTAAGTGGTGTAAATTGATTGTTTGCCCGCTGTTCCTCTGTGTACGTAAAAGTGTGTGTGTGTGTGTGTGTGTGTGTGTGTGTGTGTGTGCCCCACAGGGAGTGTGTGCTCTGTGATCCAGGTAATGCAGAGCAGAGTGTGAACAGGCGAACAAACGAGGGGGGACGCTTCTCATCCATCTTCTCTCTCTCCCTCTGACCTCGTTCATCTCGTCTTCACTTATTGATCCGTGAAGTGACGCCGTGTTGTGTTCGCAGCCTGTTCCTGACAGTCCGGTGACAAGAGTCCACGGGGACCACCGCGGGCTCCCACTGAAGGTACACAGACAGTGACAGAGGGATAAATGCTGGTCCTTGAGGCCTTCAGCGAAATTAAGTCCTGATGCTAAATCCACCTTTTGACCGCAAAAAAGAGAAATCAGAGTTTGCAGAAATCCGCTTATGAAAGTTTCTGATATAATAATGCATAAAAACACATGATACAATCAACTATAATATAATCAGGGGCATAAATCTCAGCACATGATATGAGGTTATGTCCCCCTCTTCTCCTTATCGTCTCACTGGAATCATCTCAGGACATCTCAGAGGCTTTAGGTCACAATCAGTGCGGACATTTCCCCACCGCTCAGTCAATAGTGGTCGCATGCAATCTGCACTCAGCCTCTTAGCATGTGGCTCCCTTATTGGCATTCCCCTCAAAAGCAGCAAGGGATTATGGGTGTTGACACTCAGTGGGGTCCGCCATTAATCGAATAATTAGTAACACTGCGCTGATTCAAATGATCCATCATGGCCGAGCCGTGCAGATGAAGTCAGTGATTTATCATCATGTCTGGAGGAAACTTTATTTAAACTGAGAGTCGAGGACAAGAATTTAAACAGCTGATGGTGGAGAGTCAAATTTTAAAGTGTGGTAGAGTGTAGAAGTGCCAGTTTTTATCATCTTCCTCTTTTAACTAAGGTGAAGTCTCTTTTATCTTTTAGTGATTTTAAAAAGGAATGCACAGCTTGTCTTGTTAACTGTGATGCTCTTTATTTTGGGGCCAGACAAACCTCTCTGAGTTGTTCAACATGCAGCAGCTCATCTTTAAACTGATCGATGAAAATATGACCATGTTTTTTCCAATTTGACTCTCTCTTCATTGGATTTCTGTGTGAAGAATTTTATTAACTTAAAAATCTTTAAACGGGCTTGCTCCTTTTTATCTTCCTAACCTTGTCAAATCGGTGTGTCACTTCGACACTGAGTGGTTTCAGGATGTTTGGCTCTGATAGTTTTCCGTTGACCGTTTTTCACTTATCCCTTTTCACCCTCATTTCATCTTATTGCTTTTCATTTTAAGGCAAAGTTTGGATCTGGATCAGTGTTAGACTGTAAGTTTTCCTTCTTTATTTGAACAATAAATCACCTTTAACACTCAACCGGACTGATGAACTAACGGATCGCAGAGACAAGCGTTTTTGTTGAAGGAAAGCAGTCGCTACACTCAGACTCTCAGATCCTCTGACCGGTGTCTTCTGACTGTCCTGAGGTCGGTCAAGGTTGAAGCTCAGGGGTGACGGAACTTTTCACTGCCTGTCTTTAAATCAAACGTAAAAAACGCTCTTTTAGTCTTTCAGCTTTTAAGAATTTGGCTTTTATTAATGTTTTCAACGAACCATTTATGCCCTCCTGTTTTTACTGTCTGTGTTTTTCATAGTTTGTGTTAATCGTCTGATTTATCATTTTACTGTACAGCACTTTGGTCAACATTTTGTTGTTTCTAAATGTGCTTAAATAATAAATTTGGATTTAAAGGAAATTATGGTAACACTTTACTTGATGCCTATCTCTATAACGCATAATAAATACATGTATAATGAGTTATAAACACATTATAGCACTGTATAACTATAGTTATAAACACTCATTGATGATCATAATGCTTTACAGCAATAATCAAAACACATTATAAAGCATTTTATCATGACTTACAAGGTCAGGTATTAAAATGTGTTATAACTGTTAACAACAGTTGTATTGCATTATCTATGTGGGCACTGTCAGTGAGTTGTTAACAGTTATAACACACTATAATACCTGACCTTGTAAGTCATGATAAAATGCTTTATAATGTGTTATAATTATTGCTGTAAAGCATTATGATCATTTATGAGCGTTTATAACTAAACTGCTATAACGTGATTATAACTCATTATACATATATTTCTTATGCATTACAGTGATTGGCATTAATTAAAGGGTTACCGAAAGTACCAAACACAGATTCCTCTTCATAGCTTGTTAATTCTTGAGCAAATCCCTGTTTTTAAATGAGCAAAATAAAAGTTAATCATTGAGTGTCGCGGATCATTCAGGGTAATTCCTGCGGGGCGAACGGCTGTCGGGCCTCAGCTGGTCAGCTGTTTTACAGACGGCGAGCGGGGGGCGAGGGGGTCAATGTGGGGATAATAAGAGCAGGCAGGTTAGTCTGAGAGCGCAGAGACAGATGTGACTGCTGCTGCTATAGATCCACGCTGCATTATCTGACAGGCCTCAGGCCAAACCACACACACACACACATACACACACATAAAGGAACCTCTTTTTAGTAGGATCATTTATTGATTAATCCTGAGTGAAAACATCCGATGTAAACATTATTGGTCCTGTACTGTAAGTAGAATTTTTCAGGAAGGTCAGAGAAGGTCAAAGGGAGATCACCATTTTCAAACCAAAACTTAGGAGAAGGTTTATGTTTCCAACTTTTAAATCTCCCGCCGTCTCAGCATACCCGGGTCATCAGATACACCTGAAAGTGTCACACACACACACACACACGCCCTGAAACAAAAGTCAGACCTGCGGACAAAGAGAAACGCCACGCGCCTCACAAAGCCGACAGACACCAGAGGAGTGTGTCGGTTTGAGCCTCTGTTGTCTCGCAAACAAAAACAGATAATGAAGGGAACGGCTGAATCAGAGGCGTGAATCTGTCGCTCAGGTACAAAGAAACGGAGAGATTTGACCCGCAGGGGATAACGGAAAAACCGGGCGAATGATGAAGATGAACTTAAAGCAACTGAAAGGCAGAGATGGTTTGAATAGATGCTAAATCTGACCAATACAAACACTTTCCAAGCTCAGAGCGCCACCTTCACTTTAGTTACAAACCTTTTCTCAGAAATACTTTAAATCAGAGACTTTTGAAGTGGATTTTGTTTCTTTGTAAGTCAATAAAAGTGTAATTTTCACACCATCATTGAGTTCATTGTCTGACAGCTTCTAAATCTTTCTGCTTGGATTCATGCGAACAGACGAAGAGTGAAAGCAGAATCAATAATCGGATTATTTCTCTAATTATACCAGTACTGATTAAGATCTTCTGATGGTAACTCTGTGTGTGTGTGTGTGTCTGTGCAGTGAAGCCAGCACAAAGCCGTCCAGACATGAGCGTATGGTAACACGGCTGACCCCGGGCGCCGTAACACTTGTAGATCAGCGCACTGGCCTGCAGGTCCCATTGTTCTGCTCCCATCAGCCCCAGCGGGGACCAGGCTGCAGGGGTCAAAGGTCAACTTGGTCTTTTATAAAACAGGAACATGGTTTTCCAGATGACAGCTAATTAAATACCCCCTCCTGTGATTTTCTATGAAGTGGCAGATTAGTTATATGAAGTCCAAAGTCTGTGGATAAAAGAGGCTGCAAGGGTGAAGATGAGAGGAGGGTCAGCGCTCTGTGAGAGACTGCGTGAGTAAATCATTCAGCAGATCTAATGTCCCTCAGTGTAAGACTGCAAAGATTGGGGGATTTTATCATCTGCAGTCTACAAAATCATTTAGAAATCTCTGAAGGAAAGGGACAAGGTCATGATCCTCAGACATTAAAAACAGACGTGTCTCTGGAGTGGAAACCTCTGCATGGGCTCAGAATCACTTCCTAAAACCATCATCTGAGGATAAAGTTTGGAAATGCATCCATGAATGAAGGTTTTAACTGTACTATGCCCTGAGGACAACCTGAAGAGGTGGGACTGCATCCATAAAGACACAAAGCAAATGGCGATAACCTCCCCCTTCCCCATCTTCTCTCCTCCCTCCTCACCCCTCAGGGCGCTCTAAACTCCCCCTCCCATCCACTATCATTCTCCTAATCCCTCCTCTGATCTCTGAGCTTCATCTGGATGATGTTTAATCCTCAGTCTGTTGCTCTTTTAGCTCTATGAGTCACAACTACAACCAGCCAATCACTGCCCTGGAATCTGGTATCAACATTGGTTTAACCGGTCCATAAGGTGGAAGATGATTGGCTATTCACCCGCATAGTGTTTTGTAACAGGAGCCTGTTTTGATTGATTGTTTTGGATTTTTTGATGACGGTGTTTTAAAACTGGGGTTGTTTTTGGCATTTTAGATTTAGTCTTAGTCATTTTGACGAAATGCTTCTTCGTTTTAGTCCCATTTCAGTCATTTCTATCCTTGATAGTTTTAGTCAAAAATCAAAGATACTTATACATAACATATGTGTATGTATCTAATAGGCCAATACAGGTATTATAATGAAGCACACTGAGACAGATCGAACTTTCTAAAGGTGAGTTGTTTTTTTCCCCCGTCTTAATGGACTGTATCTGAAGTAGGACCAGGAAGGAGGCTTTTGGTGCGTGTGTGATGGGGGCGTGACTGTTAGGACAAAAAAAAGCATGTTTTGAAACTTTGTTCGTCCACCTAATAACGATTTAGTCTCGTCTCGTTCTCGTCTGACAAAAATGAATACAATTTTCGTCACATTTTAGTCTTTACAGAGCTTTGGTGACGTTCGTCTTAGTCTCATGTTCGTCAAGGAAAAAAGGGGTCTGACGTCATCATTTTAGCTTTTGTCCTGCCTGACGAAAACAACACTGTTTAAAACTGGGGTTGAGTTGGAGGTATTGACCTCGCCTGTAACAGATTGTGCAGTAAAATACCGACCGGGTCACAACACGGACAGATGGGAGCCATGTTTGATCATCACCTCCCATTCAACACGAAACAACATAAAAGCTCATTGGTCACATCTTTAATGTCTTCTTCACCTCAGCGTAGGATCAGAACCACCTGTGACCTTATTAAAGAAAATTAGATGCTTCCTTATTGCTTCCTGAAAAAGTGCTCTTTAGTTTATTTACTTTTTGATGCTTTAAAGAAAGACCTGCCACGTCTTTACTCGTATGATGCTGCCTGATTTAATTCAAGTTGACTTCACTGTGATTTTTACCCTCTTGTATACAAATTCAACCAGTCCGTTCAAAGAGCCTACGGATGTACAAATGTAGAATTCAGCCAAACATTCCTATGGTCCTTTAACTCCGCCCACTGATGTCAAAACAAACCAATGATCTTCCTCCTGTCTCCCAGACGCATTCATCTAACTCACACAGTGATTGGCCAGATACAGACCCAGACTGGGAGGACAGTGTTGTGGCCTGTGGAGTGGCCTGTTGAATGTGAGAATGTGTAATGAATGAGAGGCATTCATTATAGATCACACACATCATTTATTCATCCGTCTGCTCTGTCTGTCTGTCTGTAAACATGCCTGTGATCTACTGTCTGTGTGTGGGTCTGCGTGCTCGCTTTGATGGTTCTTGTTGTGTGTCAATATCTCTGCATGTCTTGTTTACCTCTTAGAGGATTTTTTTCCCACTTAACATGAAGATTTTTGTATTTTTCTTGATTAGAGTGGATTGTTTCGCATTAAAAAGACCGTTTTTACCAGGAGATATCCAGTACTGGGAACTTTGAGTGTGTTATCATGAATATAAAAACAGAATTGGACTCTGCTCCTGATGAGAACCATCATCCATCAGTCCAAAAATAGCTCCCGATCTCTGCAGGTAGGTCTGTAACTCTGTGTTTTTCTATCAAAGCTCTCTGCTCTTAATGGCCTCTGAAATGCTGATCAACAAAACGCATTAATGCTCCTGTGAGCGAGACAGCCTGATGAGTGCCGAGTGTAGATGATTTATGGATCAAATCTTAGGGAGTCTGTCTTAGAGACGGCAGGACGGTAATTTGTTGTGTTCTGACATGATCAGATATCGATATAGTGCATTTTCCCTCGTGCACGTCATTTCTGCAAAACAAACCAGACAACGTGAGCAACAGCACAAAAAAGTGAAACTGCGGCTTGAGGTGACTGTATTTTAAGTGCGTATCATCAAACAAAGGGACTGTGATGGAAGCAAAACTTCAGGGGAGTTTTCACAGACAGCAGGTTCAGTTCAGTTCCCAATCATGGTTTCTTCGATATGAGCTCACACCGTGGGTGGTCTAAGGGCTGCAGAGAGACGAACATCTGGCCTTTTAGATGCATGATGGTCCGTCATGATTCCCCTCATGAACCTGTCAGAGAGAAACACAGAGAAAATCAGACAAATCGAGATCCCCTGAACTCGACGTCAAACATATTTTTCACACTGACAAACCCACTTTCAGACAAGTTACAACACTGTGAAATTTAGTAAAACCAGATCGATTATTTGACTGGATATAAAACAGGGTAAACTTTTGATTTTGCTAACAACATAAGAAATAATCTGGACTGATAGGACTTTAAAACTCAGAGTTTGAAGGCCGCCCTGCTAAACCCATCATCCATCGTACCGCTGAATGACAGGGTTCGATGAGCTGGAAGTGCGGATGTTATGCACTCGAGGTCGGGTCAGAGACTCTAAGAGGGGATGGTAATTTGCCCTGTTTTGACATGTGAGATATCAATATGGTGCATTATGCTCCTGCACTTCATTTCTCCCTGATACACCAGAGACCCAGGATGAGAAAACTGCTTAGAGAGCGAGAAAGAAAACTGACAGTGACCTAAGAGAGAGTAATTTATCTGAATCCCTGTTTTTGTCTTTGCTGAAAAGAGAAAGGTTTACTTAAGAAGAAAGTCCTCATGGGAAATTTGCACATACATGTATAAAACGGCAGTTCAATAATTCTTGAGACTTTTGTTAACAGATTTGCACTCAACTATTGAAAGGAACATCATTTTTAACACTTTCAGTCATTCTAAACTGATTGTTACTTGGTCGAGTGTGTGAAACCGAACTCTGGATCTTTAATTTAAAAGATACAGGCCGCGTTGGCTACGAAACCAGTCCTGGCACAAGTGTGGCGTTCGTGAGCAGCAGCTGTCGGTGACAACAACTCACTGTATGTCACCACAGAGTAACAGGATAGTATACAGGACTCTGCAGAGCTGATCCTTCCGTTCATGTGCCATATGCTCTCCCACGGCTCCAGGTAGAGCTTAACCAGAAAGGTGGCTGCATGTGGAGCGGGCTCTTATTACCAAAGTCACTGTGTTTACCCATGACTATTTTCCTGGTGTGAGCTGGTAAAGGCCTCATTTCAAGATGGAGTAAAGGCAACATATCAAACACTGAAAACGAAGAGGGTAAGACAAAGTGTTTCAGAAAGGTTGGAGCATGTATCGCAAGCAAAATGTTGTTTGGCATCTTCCTTCCTTATCATGGCAGCATATTTTCCCCTATTAAAATAATGACCTAAGTCATTTTTTGACAAAAATTTGTTTTTGTCCTACATCATCTATTGAGATGATTTCGAGATGATATCGGCCAAAAACTCGTTTTCGTCGAAAATGACTTAGGCCATTATTTTAATAGGGTGACGATATGTATAACTTGTTCAGCACTGATAATAATATTAATAATAATAGATTTTATTTGTAGCGCACTTAACATTTAAAAACAAATCTCAAAGTGCACAACAAGCACTGATAGTACCTTCCAGGATGTTCAAGCTACCCATGCCATGGACACGTATGGATGCTGGGTTTTGAACCCTGAGCTGATAACAAGCCCCAGGGTGTGATGTTCATGATTTCCAAAAGAATTTTAAAATTTGTTTTTAAGACGACAGGAAGGCTTCTGAAATTGGCACAGGCTTCAATAATGTTTCTGGATCATGTGGTTTCCTCTTTGCATTTTACAGTTTTAACCTGTTTGTTGATGCAACAAGCAAAAAAAATGAGCTCACAGAAACGGATATTTAGGAGTGATTTGGAGTCATGTCAGTTTTTAAAGTTTCTGAGCTTGTCACTTTAGTCCAGATATTTTTCCCAGATTTTTTCTGAATACTGTAGATGGTGAAATCCCCAAAGTTATTCTGAAAGTGGTGAACTATTTGCTCACACAGTCTCTCACAGCCTCTCTTGAATGCCTTAGTCATGTTACTAACCTGTTGTAAATTAACCTCATTAGCTGTGAGGCGTTTTAAAGTGTTACACAACTTTTCATTGTTTTGTCAGATGCTTTACATCAGCATTGTTTTATGAATCAGTATTTACAATGTTGAGATTTTGGGGGGATTGGGGTTGTAAATAGTGAAGTAAGACCTCTCAGGATCTCTGACTAGCACAGCGAATCCCCATCAGTCTGTCACACTTCAGTCCTTCTGCTGAAAGTTGTCATTACAGAGTCTCGGCTCATACTTTTACTCTCATGCTGCACATGAAACATGTAACATAATCTGTTTCACTC
Source organism: Xyrichtys novacula (assembly GCA_962446985.1). Lineage (NCBI taxonomy): Eukaryota > Metazoa > Chordata > Actinopteri > Labriformes > Labridae > Xyrichtys > Xyrichtys novacula. The sequence continues at coordinate 3,551,969 of OY660872.1, forward strand.
AGACACTGAGGGGCAGTAAAGCTGTCAAACACACAATCAATACCTTCCACTGTTCAATCATGAGCCCTCCATTATCTCCATAACAACCCTCATCACCATAACAACCCATCAGCATCCCAGCTCCTCATCCAATAAATCAGGCTCCTCAATACTGTCATCCATTCAATTAATAATTCAGGGTTTTGATTGGCAGATGAGGATCAATTCACCAATTAAGGAGTGCTGCTCTGTGTTCGGGTTTCATTCAGTTTTCTGTGTTTCTCTGCAGAATCGGCGCGCTGGAGGTGGATTTTGATTGACAGGCCGCAGTGTAGCTTTTACACTTGTCACCTCAGGGCACACGCCGAATAGTCCAGCTGATCAGAAGTTCGTCTGCCAGTCCGCCATCTTGTATTCAACTTAATTGTGAGTTTGAAAGTCCAAAGTGACAAGGTACTGAACCGTGGTCCAGCGGTGTAAACATCATTTCTTCATTCTTTGTCTTTTAAATTTAAAGCTGGAGCGCTTCGCAAAGTTGAGATCTTGTAAAATTGATCGAGTTTCTTCAGTCTTCGTCAACTCTGAAGGTAGAAGTCAAAAACTTTGAGACCTGTGAGGAAAGTTTGCAAAGTTTATTTTTCAGTGAGGAGAAGTAAAGGTGTGTTATTTATTTATTATTTATTGAAAAGATGCACACTGTACAATATGGTCATGCAATACAAAGACACACCAACCTGTGTGCTGCAGTACATGACTTTTCTTGTGTTTCTAAAGCCCGTGATCTTTGGCTAAACTTAAGAAAGGTTCATATACTTAAGAGTCTTGGACAGTTACAGCTAAACCTGAGGTCCAATATCATCCCGTCGTTCTGCCTTCCTTCTTCTCTGAGCAGGAATTTCTTCTGCTTTCTGACCCTCCAATCTCCCAACCAAGGCTCTCTCTTTCTCTCTCTCTCTCTCTCTCTCTTTCTACCTTTGCAGTGGATGTCATTAAATATTCACAGCTCCATTCTGGGCTAATTGTCCTCAACATGGCAGAGAGCAGTGGAATGAAATTAACCCATTAGCCAGGAACTGCTTTCATCAGAGCACAGGGCCCAGGAAGTGTGTGTGTGTGTGTGTGTGTGTGTGTGTGTGTTTGATGCCCTCTGCTCTTTTATTCAGTCATGCAGGTGTACGTGCAAACATATGAACCTCTACCACTCTCTGTTTCTGGACTTGACTGCTTTGCCGCTTTTGACATTTGATGCAGACGATCACCAGACTCTCACGTCATGGTTTGAGGTTTGAGGTTCTCCATTCATCTTGGCCAGTAATATTCAAAAGCAGCCCCTCTAGTTTCAGGAGTTCCTCAAGGCTCCATTTTAGGTCCTACTTGTTTTTTTGTTTTTTTTAATTCAGCTCCATTTCTAAAAAGCCCAACATCTCTTTCCATTGTGTTGCAGGTTATTGAGGAGAAAGGGCGACAACAGCATGAAGCAAAGGGTCACGACCACAACAGCTAGGACTTAAGCCTCTAAATGTATGACGTGAGTAACATCACCTGTATCTGAAGCATAGTTTAAAAGCTTATTGGCAGTGCTCACCATATCAGAAAGGCTAACTCAACCTACCAAGAGTCAAAGAGGTAGGCCTTAAACTTCCTCGCCTACAGCTACATTATGCCCAGATGTCCGAGTCCGCTGTGTGTCCAATGCTGCAAAATTTGTCACCTTAACCCTTTATTGCCCTTTGTATCATATTTGATACATACTTTTATAATACTTCTATCAATCAATATGATCAACAAATTACAAAAAAAAAAAAAACACCTTAACACAGTCAGATAAATGATTAAAATGTCCTCTTGTGGTTTATCAGTTTCCAAAAACATCTGATGTATCAAACATTTAAGGACATTTGGATTTTTTTGGTTTTCAGTCGTAAGTAAAATAAACATTTCAGCTCCAAAAAAAAAAAAAAGAATTTTCTGGCCATAATTTGTGGTTTCAGGCATTGAAGTGTTAATATCTTCAAAAATTATATAAAATTTAAAAAAAGAACTCTGTGATAGATAGAAGATATTCAGATAAACCAGAAAAAAAAAGGTTATTTGTTGTAAAAATCTGCTTTTTTTATGTGTGTGTGGTTGCTGATACTTTTGGAGCCAGCCCCAAGTGGACACTGGAGGAACTGCAGTTTTCAGCACCTTGGCTTTCTAGACTGGTAGATGCGTCTTGGTGAAGCATCACAACAGCGACTCTGTATCAGACAAACTGACAATCATAAAGGTAAAAAAATAAGAGAAATGACTGAATAAAAATCAATTTAAAATACAGAAAATACGACTCCTATCATCTTACTTCTCTCCATCTTTTATTTTTCTTATTTTTCCATCCTCTCTCTCTCTCTCTCTCTCTCTCTCTCTCTCTGTGAAGTCGTCTCATGGCACAGGTCAATACGGCTCTATTCAAAGTATTGACAGGGTAAAGTGGTCCCACTTAACGGCACTGAACAACTCGCTCTTGTGACAGTCTCCAGAGGCGGAGGACGAGTGAAGAAAGAGAGAGCGAGAGAGAGAGAGAGAGAGAGATGCAATTATTTGCACAATATTTTGCCTAATTATCTTGTAGTCAATTAAAAAATAGTCTGAAGTTCAATCTTTCTTTTTTTTAACTTTGAATTATGCAAACAAAGCCATGTACAACCTGACAGGGAGGCTAAATTCACCTCTTCTTCCTCTGGGACTGAGCCACTACCTGTCAGCTAATTAAGACGTCGCCTCATTTGTTCCTCATTACCGCTAATTTCTCTTCACCTCCCTCCTTTGTTTCTCGCTCTCTTCCCTTCCTCCAGAAAAAAACCCACCTCCTCCATTCGTTTGTTTGTTTTCCTCCATCTTTGCATCTGTCGCAGCAGAGAAATTAATTTTGATAAACGAGAGGATCTTTAAATATTAATTATGTATTAATTACATTCACAAGGCAAAACAAACCTTGCTTAATGATTTATGAGGATCAGTCCCACTTTACTCCTGATTTCATTGTCCAATGAGATTCAGGAGAGAGGAGGGAGAGCGATGAGCTGGGAAATTAAAACAATGAAGCTAAACGTGATTAAAGAGCGGCAGACAGATTCAGACTCTGTGTGTAAGTGTGTGTAAGTGTGTGCGTGTGTGTGTGTGTGGGATAGTGTGTGTTTTTGTGCGTGAAAATGTGAGATAACTGTCATCACATCAGAGCCGATCTTTAACATGATGAAAGATGAAATAGAGCCGGAGCGACAAAAGAGAAAAAGTAACAACCTCGACCTTTGACCTACAGTATATCATCTCCAATCTCAAGTTACATGTGGAAGCCTGTGACCTTTGACCTCTGTGACCTCTGGCTCTTCCATATATCTCAACCTATTCCCCATGTGGATCCATGTGCGCTGTCCAGACTGATTTCTGCTGGTTCAGGTATCGTTTTCATTGTTCACGGTCAAAACTGGCGTGTGAAGTGCGAATGTACTCGATTCCTCAGCCGGCGCACAGACCTTTGTAACCTTACATTTACGACATACCTGATGTTTGTCTAAGAGTGATAATCTTCATGCTGATGGAGTTCCAGGCATGTACGGTGGCCCTAAAAGGTCAATGGTATAGATATTTCAGAAGGTTAATAAATTATGTTTCATAAAAAAATGCAAAACATAAAGATATTTCACATAATTGCAAATAGATTATAAAAACATGCAATAATTTTTAAATAACATCTGCATACCAAATTATTGCACTCCTGAAATATTTCTACCATTGACCTTGAGGGCTACCGTAGTTTGCACATTCTGCAGCAGGAACGAGATGGCGGAGAAAGCATCGCACAGGCCTTGATCACTTATTGATCACACAGATTCACTATGATAATACGTCTGCTTGGTGTGCAAGAATGTGCAAAGATGAATTAGTGCATCTCTTCTGCTCACCACTTTGTTTTGCATTCAGATTTCCACAGGATTTCAGTGTCAGTGTGCAGAAGTGTCAGCTTTAAAAAAAAAACAAACATTTGACTGAAAGTCAGTCCTGTATTAAAAGATTTGCATGAGAAAAAGTGTTATTAATTAAAATAAATGCATATGTTTGAAAATATGAAACATGCAGGAATAAAATAACTTGAAGTACAGGTGAAGAAGCTGACAGTATGAAGTGTGACGCATATCTCTGTCTATATATAAATGAGTATCGGTGTGACACATGCCTCTTTTACACACTATTATCATCTCCTCTTCCCTGATAATCAGCTGTCTCTGAGGTAACCTCACACACAGACAGACACACACACACACACACACACACACACACACACACACACACACACACACACACACACACATACACACACTGAGACTCCCAGTTGTAATAAATATTTCAAAGGTGGAATGTTTAGTAAACAAAAGGTGTGTGGTGGTGTGTGTTTGATGCTGTGTGTGTGTGTGTGTGTGTGTGTATGGTGTATCAGTGTGTCTAAGGGATGCTGAGGAGAGGTGTCATATTTGCCGTCTCTCTCTTCCCTCTCTGTGAAATCCGACCTCGTTGTCGTGCAGTTTTAACCAAACAAACACTGACCGCTGCTGCTGCTGCTGCTGGAGGAGGAGGAGGAGGAGGAGGAGGAGGAGGAGGCCTGACCCTCAAACCACACTGCGGCATCAGGTTCACACAGAAAATTGGATGTGTGTTTCCCCGAGAGTGTGCTTCTCTTGATTATGGGCTGAGCTGAAGAAGAAAAATGTAGTTTTTGTCAGGACATAAGGTTTTGAGATTAAACTTGCCAGAAAACAAAGACACCATCGACATCTCCTCTTCCACACCTGCTGCACCTGCTGAAAACTACAACCTGAGACATGGCCAGAGCTTCCTCATGAGCTCTCTCAGCAATAATAAGCACATAACAGCCTAGTATGCAGTGTTACAATGGATGTTGCATCGATCGTTGCTTGTGACCCGTGACTGTTCCCCACATTTGCCTGTATATCTATCTATGTGTGTGTGTGTGTGCATGTATGCAAAGCAGCAGTACCACCCAGGAGTGTGCGACACGATAAACCCCAGCTCCCCACAGCAGAGGCAGAAATTATTATACCGTGGCTCACCAGCTGCAAGTAAATAAAACATTAAAGATGCACAAATTTGGCTCACAAATTTGGAGAGAGGGAAAAATTTAAAGTGCTTAATACTTAATACACACTTTACTGTATGTTCAACTGTATCAATATGTAATGAGGACTAACTGCGAGCCTGCCAATACAGTTTTTTTTCTCCAGCAGAGTGAAGAGATGAAGAGTTACAGCTCACTGATGCTTTCTGTTTTTACAAACAGAAATCAGATCTGTTTAGAAAATCCAGATGAGATAAGATAAGATAAAAATATGACACACATCCAAACAGAGAGAGGAGAAATGACTTCTGCATGTTTGCCATGTTTTACAGAGGCTTAGGAAGTGTTCAAGATGTCCTTTCAAAATAAAACTTGAGCTTTTGCAATTCGAAGTTGTACATTAATTTAACGCATGGTTAAAGCAGTAAAACAGATGCAGTTTGGTAACACTTACACGATAAATGACTGCTGAAGGTTTTCTGTTCATAAGGCTAAATAGGTTATAACCTGGGTGTGGTAAATACTTGATTCTGATTGGCTGAAACTCCATAAGTCAGATGTGAACCCGATCAAACACGCTTTGCTAAATTAATCTGCAGAACTTTGACCTCTGCCTGTTGACACTGTGGAAAAACCTTAATTTAAGTCTCATGTTTGGTCTTGAGAGTCTGGAGATAAACAAATGTAGTGGTTAGGGATGTGAGGGCAGCCTGAGGAGCCATGTCTGAAAGAGGAAAGGGAAGCAGTCCTTGCACCTGCATCAGAGCTGGTGTGAGCATCTCTAAACCGGGGATCTTTATAAAGTAACTTAAAGCTCTAATGGGGAGTTTTTCCTGAATCTGACTGAAATCAAGATTAATGCAAACAAGACCATCAAAGATAAGATTAACATTTTCTTTGTATTGGTGTTGATGCGATAAAGAATATAATCGAGTGAAATAAGACTCCTCCATTATCTATACATTATATTGTTTTCTTAATGAAAATCTGATTAAAGTTCAAAACAAAACAAAAAACTCATAAAGCAACACCAGCTCAAAGAAATCAATTTTAAGAGCATCGGGAGGAAACGGTGTGACAGCAGCAGCAGTGTGGTTTGTGGCTTGGTGTGTGTTGTGAGATGGGGGTGGTGGGGGGTGGGGGGTCACAGCTAAGTAGATAGGTGACAGCAGTGAGAGCAGGATTTCTGAAACTGTAGCTGACCCTGAGCTGCTGACGGGGGCCCACACAGGACGAGAGACCCAGAAACAGGGAGAGTGGGAGGGTGAGGACGAGGAAGAAGAAGAAGAGGGTGGGGGGATGCGGTGTCACAGTGAGGAGGGTTACATCAGAGGATAGGAGGTCTGTGAGAGTTGAGGACGGCCTGGGGGTGAGCGCTAAAAAAAAGGGAGGGGACGGGACTCTGCAGGGAGGCTGAAAATGGCTCGAGGTGAAAAAGGATCAAAACTGAAAAAAAAGTCCCTGAGGATTTCCTGAGTCTTTCCAAACAGTGACAGGAAGTCAATTCAGCATTGAAACTGTTATTGAAAAACTGAAAATAGTAAAAGATTTTAAAGTAGTTAGAACATTTAGTATCTGCAATCATCAACATCCCAGCTCCACTTTTTGTGGTTTTACCAAAGAAATTTAAATGATGTCGATGAAAACATTACAGGTGTTTTCAGATTATGTTCACGGTTTTCTCCTCACTGACCGAGTTTAAAGCTGCATTTACGGTGATGTCCACTACAGAGTCGTGTCTGTCTTCAATGAAGAGCCACCCAAGGGCAGACGCTCACAGTCATGGTTGACAGCCTTAGATGCGCTGAATCTTTTAATGCATGTATGAGAGTACTGTTGATGATTTTACATTATTATAGAAGTGACAAAGTATTCGCTCATGTGATCTCTCATAGTGTAACAGCCAGGCTTCATTTCTAAGAGACTCTCTGACTTTTTAAAGTCAATCTTTAGGAAATCAAAATCATTGAAGGAGATTTTTTTTCAGTTTTGTCATCTCCGTCCAAACTTTTTTATTAATCATGTTGCTGGTTTTGAGTTTGAAATGAGCTGAAATGAAATAATCAAATTTACCACTGTCAACACTTCATATGTTTTCTTTTCACTATTTTTAGCCTCATTTTTGTCAAGACAGTCTCCAAAAATATACACTTAGAATAACAACGAGAAATATTGTTTCTGAAACCTGTCTCCTTTTCTCCACTAAATTACTACCAGAATTTTACATTATTTTACTCTTGGATTCACTTCACAGGCTTTAATTGCAATGTTCACAATACAGTATTGTAACGTCAAATTTTACATTGAAATCAACACAGGCAAAGTTAACCACTGTGAAATATTGACAGTGAATTACTGTAAAGTAGTTGTAAATTTACAGTCAAATATTTTATCCATCTAAATTAATTATTATCCAATCCAGAGACGACGATAAAAGTAACTGAAGACTCTGGAGAAGTTTTTTAAATGATGATTTTTTCTTCATGTGACTTACTATATACTGATTTTACTGATTTTAAAAGTTTTGGTAGACTCATACATGCATGTCTACAGTGTAAGAATCCCGTCATCTGCAGCACCAACAACTACCAGCATATGAGCATTTCAGATGTAACGTCTCCAAACAGCAGGAAGTTTCTTGCACACACAAAAACTTCTGGGTGATTTTTAAAATATTTTGAATCCCAGCGCGAAAACTTAACTCTACAGTATAAAATGACAGACTACATGTAAACTCGAACACTCATAAGTACATCATTGCATGACAATAGTTGCAGTGTTTGGGGGTTGGGGTGAGGCGGGGTGAGGGTGGGGGGTGGTTCTCAACTGAGGATAATGGGAGCAATGGGAGCAGCCCAGGCAGCATATGGCCAGGCTGGGCTGCCTGCTGGTGCACCAGCTGTGGAACTGGTGGCTGAGATCACACAACTACTGAAGAACCCATCACCCCCCACCTCACACACTCCACCCTCTCTACCCCTCCCTCCAGCTTTCTGTCACCCTCAACCCTCGTCTCATGTGAGTTCACTCCAGAACACTGTGATACAACAATCTGGGGGGGGCAAGAGCCAAGACAAGACTGGAGGAAAACGTTCAAAAGAAAAGATCCTTTTTCTAAATTTATATTATGATGTAATTTCAGCAGATTTGAGACCCATTTATTGCAGAAAATTGGTTTCTGTCTTAGGAAAGCCTCTGTGTAAATAACTTTTTTCAATGAAGCTGAGACTCCCAAAAAATATCTGAATATGCACAATGAAATGTGATGGATGACAATGTTTATGTTGGAGGAGTAAATCTCGTTTAAAGTGTTCCTACATATGCAGTCTATTAGTTACCTGGCTGAGGGAAATTATTCATCTAAAGCTGTAAAAATGGGGGTCTGGTGAAGGTTAAAAAGGTAACTCCTTTAATGCAGATATTAAAGCTCCTGTGAGGAACTTTTAGTTTGTGTCAATGTTAGCGCCCCCTGTGGACAAAGCTCTCACTCTCTCTCTTGGTTAGGGAAAGATAACTCAAGGATGAGGGTGTGCTATTTAAAATCAAAACCTCTATTTTCTGTCTTTCAATCAGCTCTTCATTTGGTATTTTTCCCCCTTCTCTTTTCTTTATTATGCTCCTCCCTCCATCATCTCCTTCCTCATCTTTTTCCCTTTCTTCCTCCCCCTGTCCCTAATGCCACTCTGCATCTCTAAGAGGAGCGATCACAGCTCATGGTAAAGACGATGTAATATGGATGAGGCCGTCTCAGAGTCTCAAAGGCATCAAACAGGCAGCATCGTATCCCAGAAGGCTGAGCGACTGACTTCACATGCAGGGAAACGCTTAGAGAGGGTTTTTGCAAGCCGCTTTCATCCCTCTGTCTTTCCCCCCGTCGGCTGTCTTTATATCTGCTCCTCTGTGAGCCGTTAGTATGTCTTTGTTTCTGTTTGAACAGGCCGGTCTGTGTGTGTTCGGCTTGTTCTACAGAGGGCTTAAAAGTGAAGAGATGTGTGGTCACCAATTGAGACCATTTCTAAAATGACAGATGATTTTCATGGACATTGAAAGTGCGATTTAACATTTCCTTAAATGATTAAACGGCCTGAAACCAACGGTGTCAACGTTTCTAATAAAACTACCACAGAATTTAAGCAAAGGAAGATGATGAAGCATCAGAATTGGTGTAAAAACAAACAGATTTTAAAACTGTGTTTCAAGTTATATTTGTATTAAAGAAAAATAATAAACAAATGCTTGAAAAATTAAAGTGTTTACTCTAAATGTTCAAATCTTTCTCAGGTCATATCTGGTGTTCCACAGGGTTCTGTCCTGGGGGCATTATTTTTTTTTGTAGGACGGTGGGGAAAAGTCCCGCCTCCTTCGCTTCTGATTGGTTAGAAAAGCTGGAAACTTCATCACACGCTCAAGCCAAACGCAGGCTGTCGGCTCTGTACATCAACCAGAACATTACAGAACATTATTGCACTTCTGAACGTATTAACCCTAACCCTAGCCCCAACACTAACCCCAGCCCAACCCTAATCCTAACACTAACCCTAACCCAACCCTAGCCTCAACCCTAACCCTAACCCCAACACTAACCCTAACACCAGCCCAACCCTAATCCTAACACTAACCCTAACCCTAACCCCAACACTAACCCTAACCTCAACCCTAACCTCAACCTTTTCCCTAACCCTTTAGCCCCAAGCCTAGTTAGGTTGGGGCAAGGGTTAGGGCTAGGGTTAGGATTGGGGCTAAGGTTAAGGTTTAGGCTAGGGTTAGGGTAGAAGCTAGGGTTGGGGTTGAGGCTAGGGTTTGGGTTTGGGTTGGGGGTAGGGTTAGGGTTATTGTTAGGGTTGGAGGTAGGGTTCCAACCCCAACCCTAACCCTAGCCCCAACCCAAACGGGGTCTTATTCCACCCTGATTATATTCTTTATTGCATCAACACCAATACAAAGAAAATGTTAATCTTATCTTTGATGGTCTTGTTTGCATTCAACATCAATCTTGATTTCAGTCAGATTCAGGAAAAACTCCCCATTAGAGCTTTAAGTTACTTTATAAAGATCCCCGGTTTAGAGATGCTCACACCAGCTCTGCTGCAGGTGCACGGATTGCAGGACATGAAGCTGCTTCCCGTTCCTCTTTCAGACATGGCTCCTCAGGCTGCCCTCACATCCCTAACCACTACATTTGTTTATTTCCAGACTCTCAAGACCAAACATGAGACTTAAATTAAGGTTTTGCCACAGTGTCAACAGGCAGAGGTCAAAGTTCTGCAGATTAATTTAGCAAAGCGTGTTTGATCGGGTTCACGTCTGACTTATGGAGTTTCAGCCAATCAGAATCAAGTATTTACCACACCCAGGTTATAACCTATATAGCCTTATGAACAGAAAACCTTCAGCAGTCATTTATCGTGTAAGTGTTACCAAACTGCATCAGTTTTACTGCATTAACTGTGTGTTAAATTAATGTGTAACTTCAAATTGCAAAAGCTCAAGTTTTATTTTGAAAAGACATCTTGAACTTCACTTCCTAAGCCTCTGTAGAACATGGCTAGGGTTGGGGTTGAGGCTAGGGTTTGGGTTGGGGGTAGGGTTAGGGTTATTGTTAGGGTTGGAGGTAGGGTTCCAACCCCAACCCTAACCCTAGCCCCAACCCAAACATAAACCCTAGCCTCAACCTGAACCCTAACTTCAACCCTAGCCCTAACCCTAACCCCAACCCTAGCTAGGTTGGGGCTAGGGTTAAGGTTTTGGCTAGGGTTAGGGTTGAGATTAGGGTTAGGGTTGGGGGTAGGGTTAGTGACTGCAGGTCAGTTAGGAATATCTGAGTCTGCAGGATTAATTTGCAAACAGCATATGCACAATAATACAATGTTGCTTACAAAACCTAAGGTGCAACATGTTACTCTATTAGTAGTTGTTCGGTAAACACTAAACCACCTGCAGAGACACTTCTGAATCAGTATGTCTAACTATTCAGTATTAAGGGAAAAAGCCGACAGCTGGACTCTACAGTGGGGTGTGCACTGCAGAGTGAGAGTCTGCAGAGAGGGTGTACACCTCAACATTTTCAACAGAAATATCAGAGAATTTGTGACAGACTTTCCTGTTGAGGATGAGGTATAAATCGGTGCTTTCTGAAACAGAGGATTCCTGTTTGAAAGGTGACTGAGTGAACGAGAAAGGACGGCTCTGCAAGTTAAAACAGAATCCATGAGAAGTTTCCCTCTGCTGTGATCTGTGCATTTGAGAAATGAAAGTCTTTATCTCTTAGTAAAAAGGAGAAAGTATCAAAGCTGCAGTGGATTTATTCCTGAATAAAATGTGAGTTAGCAAATATAAGACTGCTAAAATCACACAGACCAATAATACCAAATATTTCCTGCTGTATTCATCCATATTTGAACTGAGCGCCCTAAACGGTTTGCACATCTGTTGATTTCCTCCAGAGCTCGTAAATAAGAAATCGCTCTTGTACAACTTAAATTAAGGTCAAGTAAAAACATAAAAAATGCATTTGGTCTTCAATGGGAGGCTGTCAGTGCGGCCGACAAAGGTGATAGTTTATTCTGCGAGGCAGGAGAATTATTTATGATCATGTTGCACTTCAAGGGGTCTGCCAATCAATAACATGTGGCCTTAATCACCCAGACAAAGTTGTAAGAACCCCTGCACACACACACACACACACACACACACACACTCTGACACGGACTCACAAAGAGCGACATCTCCCCACAGTCTGGAGCATCCACCGAATGCTAACGTACAAGGGATAGCTATCATGGCAGCATCAAGTATTAATCATGTTTTAGAGAGGGAGAGAGGAAACCCCGTCCAATGCAGCATCCCACCAGAGACAGGAAGAGACTAAGAAGACCCAATAAGAGAGATTGGGGGACGGGCCCCTGCCATAACACAAAACCCTGAACTTTTAAAAACCTGAATTTTCCTTTTTCTCTGTGAAAATTTCCCTAAAATCAGATATTAAAGAGCCAAAAGTAAAGTGACGGGCCGAAGTGAAAACTCACGCAGATTAAAAGGAATGTTAAAGTGCCGGTAAAAGCCCAGATTAACAACAAAAAAGTGAGAGATCTCCCATTTGAATAATTGAAAAATAGGTGAGCGTTTAATAATTCACTGCTACAAACGAGGAGAGGAGGGGGGTGATGAATGTTTTAAACACACGCTGAATCTCTTCACCGACTGCTGGCCTGCAGGACGGACACGGCGCGCCTATACGGTCACAAAACACACACACTTATACACAAACAAACAACGAAGACACTTGTTTTACTCCTTCAAAGTCTGCCTGTAGGGTCTCTTTGCTGCCGTTTGGCTGAAACAGGTCTTAGGAACTGCGTTTCAGACCAAATGGTCACATACAGCAGCCTTTTTGTCTATGTTGATTCTGGTGCCCCCTGTGGACAAAGAGATCTTTGCTGATTTTTTCAATTTACATCTGTAATTAGTTTGTCATTTAACTAAATTTTACATCATTAACTTTAAGTGTTTTAGCATTCATCAATTTGAGTTTTAACGACAGGATCATCTTTTAATGAGCTATTTTGGTGCTCTTATTTTAGTATCTTTGACTTTGATTATTTCTTCAATTTCATTCTATGTTTCTTTGTTTTTAGATTTTAATCTAAACCTCGAGTGTTTCCTTATCTCGAGTTTTAAAATGATGTTTCCTCAGTGTGCATATTCCTGTTTCCATGAAATCAAGCCTTTTCAAGTTTATGCATTTTAATACTGTTTCTGTTGCAGTTAGATCGTGGGAATGAGGGGTTGGGCTGGGGTAGATTTGGGTATTCTTTGTTTCTTTTATTCCCTTTTCTGTGTAAAGCACTTTGTGCTACATGGTTGTGTATGAAAAGTGCCGTATAAATAAAGACTGATTAGGTTGCTGAGGTTGGCCTCTGACTGAATGCGAAGAAGATGGAGGTAATTACCTGTAACTCCCACGTGGACCATCCGCAGATTACAACGTCAGATGGCAATGCTCTGCGAGAGGTCGATGACTTTAAATACTTGAGTTCCTGGGTCGACTCCACAGAACAGGTCCGTATGGTCAGGAAGGCACTAGCGTGGAGGGCCCTGAACGGTATGTTGAGAGTGTGGTGCTCGAATCTCTCCAGACACATAAAGCTGAACCTATTCCATGACACTGTGGAGTCCGTCCTCCTGTACGGCTGCGAAAGCTGGACCCTGACACCCACCCTGCAGAAGTCCTTGGATGGGTGCTACACCAGAATGCTACGAGCTGTGCTGAACGTGGACCAGAACATCCACATTACCAACAAGGACCTGTACGGGCGAGAACGTAGCATCTTGGAGGATGTGGCTGGCCGGCCACTGCCACAGACATCAGGAGCTCCCGGCCAGCAGGAACCAACACACGGGCACCGTTCGCGAGGACATTCAGCGCTTACGTATGTGGAGCTGAAAGCTCTTCGGAGCTGGAGTATGGAGAATCGGGAGGATTGGAGACTCCGATGGAAGCTCGTCTGAGGACAACAGAGAAAGATTGATTGATTGATTTCCTTTTCTCTTGTAACAGTCCCATGAATCAGTTATTATCAAATATAAATGGAGGCTGTATTTGCAGTATGAAGTACACCACTTCGTCTGACACCGACCCCCCACCAACTGTTTCAGACATTAAAAATAGCTGACCAGCAATTGTCATCCTTCCTGGAAATGGTCCTCTACACTTTTCTGAGTCATAAAAACACAATCTGTATCAATTTCAATCTTTTTTAACTGCGAGCTAAAAACCCTTACAGGAGCTTTAATTGTGCCACACATCCAAAAAAGTTTGTTTTGAAAGCCCAGTGCCGCCAAGTTAGAAATAACGTGCAAAAATGGATTCAAGGAAGGGAGCAAAGGTGTCATTTTTGGGAATGTTGAACCACTCATCAAGTCTACATGAAGCAGGAATTAGGAATTAAGCAGGAATTAAAACGGACATTCGTGTTTTTCATGTAGTAGCTCCAACAGTTTTTAACTTTATCTCTCCCTCACTCCTCTTTTTCACATTTTCCCTCCGTACTTCACACACTTTCTAACCATCGTCCATCTCCAGTTCCTTCTTAAACTCTTTTTCTCACTTGTTCCTCTCTTCCTCCTCTCATCTTTCTCACTGCCTTCTCGTTTTTCCTCTCTCATTCATCCTCGCTCTTTCTCCCGTACGGGATGCAGGCGGTTGCCAGGCAGTTACCACGGAAACATTCTGCATTATTGATGGAGCGGGTTCATTGCGTCCCAAGCAGCACCCAAACTGTCCCAGCAGAGCACAACAAGCAGCAGCAGCAACAATACCGACAGAGAGAGAGAGAGAAGAGGAGAAGGAAGAGAGAGAGAGAGAGAGAGAGAGAGAGAGAGAGCGCTGACCAACTAGGGTGAGACAAACTCATCCTGAGAGTCTTTACCCAGAATTACTCTGTAAACACAGAACAGGTTATAACAAAGTCGTGACCAAGTTTACTTTATTTTGCACACAAAAACACTTGAAACACAGTTGAAAAAAAGTGAAAAATGTAAATAAAAATTGAACAAATAGTGTCTGTGAACTTTAAGGTGTTAATGGCGGTGAAGTAAGGGTATAACTGATGACACCACCATGGCGCATTTCATTTTGAAAATCTCCAGGATGGCTCTGGTGACATTTGAAAAGTGATAAGCCAAACTGAGGCAACATATCACTAAAGTCTACTTTGAGTTTTAGCTCTGAGATAAGGTGCAGCCGGTCAGACTGCATCACAGAAGTTGGCAGAGCTTTTATTTTGAAGGGCGAGAACAGGGGGAAGAAACTAAATCAAAGAAACAAACCAAACTGAAACCCCTGAAAAGTCCTAATGCTGTTGCGTTAACCAGGAATCACTGGATGTCAACTATGCACTCCTGCGTACTTCTAGATATGCAACAGTAGTACCTATAGTACCTGAATGAATGAATAAAAGGATCCTAGTTCACAGGATAAGCCCCACTTTAGATCTGTCTCCTACCCTTAAGTGCTGGTTTCGGATTTTGATGGTGTAGCAGTGCAGCATTTATTAGCTTAATAAACAATGCATTATAAGTATTGCACTCTTAGATGATTCAAAGTTTGACCAGTTCACAAACAGATTGCACAGTTAAATATGATTATATGTTGTGGAAAAGCTTAATAAATCCAGGGACACTCAGAGGGAAGAGTTGGGTGGTAGATGCTGTACAAGATTACATCCTCCACTCTGTCACCACCATCAGAGAGTCCAGCTACTCTCAGTCTACTGCCCCTGCACACAACAGCAAACAGGATCACACTGGACCCCACAGACTCAAAGAGCATCCTCAGTCAGCATCATCCTGCAGATGTTGAAGGACGTCAGACTCCGGAGGACGTAGAGACGGCTGATGACCTTCTTGTAGACAGCTTAAAAGTTCTTAGACCAGTCCAGTTTGTTCTCCAAGTACAACCCCAGGTAGGTGAACTGGAAAGAAGGGGGTGTGGGTAAGACCCTCACCTGAGGATGAAAGGGGACTGTGAGGAGAAGGTGGGGAGGGCAGAGAAGTGGGAGAAGAGGAGAGAAGAACTCAAAAAAGCACTAAAGAGGAAGGACTAAAAAAGGAAAGAGTAACAGCAGCGATATAATCTGGGTCAAATTCAAAACAAACCTGCGTTTAGAGCGCTGAAGATGTGACAAAAAGTCTGATTTATTTTTCTGCCAGAACATTTTGTTCAGTCAAACCTCCCACTTTCTGAAATGAGTGCATTTCAATTGTCTCTTCATTTTACCTCTGTCCCAATGAGTTTATTCTGCTCCTGTCTGGTTCATCACTAACACCAGTTAAGTACAAGTGTTGCGATGAGCTTTTTCAGGTAAAGAGCACTGAAATGAGTTGATATTTAGATCTGAAGTTGTAGTTTTGCAGTCTGGAGAGTGACAAACTGATTCTGTGGATAAGAACCCCTTTTTTCTCTGCTCGAATAACTATTGTCTGCTCCGGTGAAATTCTAACACTCGTGTTTCTGACAAAGTGAAACAGGATCTGTTTGAATTCGACACCCAGAGTCCACGCAGCAGCAGGACTCCTCCAGCCAATCAGGAGTCAGCTTGGCGACTGGCTGTCTACCTTCGATAGGAGTTTGTCTGATGTATTCATTCACTCATTTTCTATGAGTCCATTTATTCATTTAGCTACAAGAACGCTGATGCCACAGTTTTTATTTTCAGGCCTCATGCATCATTTTCACTTTTATCTTTAAAGATGTAAAATTAAACATCCAGTGATCTGAGCGGCTCGGTCCATTTTCATCAGTTTGATAAAAAGCCCACACTGAAATGTCAGCCTGCTTCAACGGTTTCACTCTGTAATAAATTCAGTCATTTATTCTCATGCTACCAACTCTTTCTTCAAACAACACCATCTACCCATTTGTGAGAGTTGCTTTCATACAAACAACATGTCAGCCACGACAGCCAATCAGCAACAATTAGCCCTCGCTCAATGCTTCCAGTCCAGCAGCCGGACAGTCAGCCGGCCGGCAGCATCACTCACCTGTTGTGCCCCAGGCGACGCCTCCCTCCTGATCCCCATGATGCAGCTGTCATCCCAGCCACTCCACCACTCTCTTTCTCTCTCTCTCTCTTTATGCTTCTTTGTTGTCCATCATCTCGTGCACCACCTACACATCCACCGTCTGAATGAGGCCTATTGTGCAGCATGCATGCTGCAGAAGCAGCAGCAGCACGGCCCTCCATGACCCTCGATGTTCTGCATAACAAAGTTTCTCTTCATATCTCTGTACGGCCATCGTGTTCTCCTGCTTCCTTTCACTTATGAAAACACACTTCTCTTTTTCTTCGGCCGTGCAAATTTACTCAAAGGAAGATCATCTCGAAAGAGTGCAAAATCAAGAGAAATTAATTATTATGGATAATCCTCAGCCAAAGTCAGGCTATGAAATCAGAGACTGCTATCCACAAATCCCTGCTAGTTCTTGTTTGTAGTCCTCTGGTAAAA
This sequence comes from Xyrichtys novacula, assembly GCA_962446985.1. Classification (NCBI taxonomy): domain Eukaryota; kingdom Metazoa; phylum Chordata; class Actinopteri; order Labriformes; family Labridae; genus Xyrichtys; species Xyrichtys novacula. The sequence continues at coordinate 3,569,067 of OY660872.1, forward strand.
TTGACTTGCTCCAGTTGTACAAAGAAAATAACAAAACCGCAAAAAACACAGAAAAACAAGAGAGCAAATAAAAAAATAAAGAAGAGGGCAAGTGTAGAGCGTCCACAGCTGGCAGGCTGGACTGTGTTAAGGCCTCAGGGCCTCGATGGATGCTCCCTGCGCCGTGTCTCGGAAGAAAAAACAACAAAGAAAAAGTGTGAAAAAAAGAAGGAATGAAAGAAAGAGAGCGAGCACGCAGGCACCTCTGCTTTGAGCAGCAAACAGGAGCTTGAGTGAGGAGGAGAGGAGCGAGGCTGCAAGTTTATATGTGTTCTCTCCCCCTGAACCAGGGGACCGGCTGAATAAATAATACAATAGATATTCCTGTGATGAGGTCTTGGCGCACCATTCATAATTATTTCATTGTAGCTGTAATGAGAGCGCTGGCTCTCCTGATGCACCCTGAGCTGGCAGGTAGGTCTCTCCTGAATCCAGGGCCCAGAGGCAAGATGTGGACCCGTGCTTCACGCAGGAGGAACAGGTCGGACTTCATTAATCTGGTTCTCAGGAAACATCTGTTGCATGATTATACAGCTGGAAGAGAGTTACAGGTGATATGATAATCCAGTAATCTGCAGCTGTTTGAAGATGCATGCAAGTAACAGATTTCACCAGAGTTAGAAAGTTGTTTTAACCATAAAACAGCTACAGGCCAATGGTGATGTTTCTTTAAAAACATGAGCCATTCATGTTTGATTACTCCATCAGAATCCAAAGATGATAACTGTAGATAGAAACTGTAACTCATGGATATTAGCCTGAAAGTAAAACCAAAACAGAAGGGCCTTAAAGCTGGATTCTTTGCGAATCTCTAAAAAAAGGAAAAGACTGAATGGATGTGATTTTAAGTCATGAAACTCTGTAGTGGGACTCACTGCATGCGCTCAATATGAATCCCAAGAACCATTTCTAGTGAACAAAATCAACATTGTAGCTTGAAACTGTATCATGCGAGATTCAGAAACTCTGGCCACCTCTCCTGGACCGTGTGGAATGGAACATTTTGGAGGGAATCTATGGACTCTGCATCTTTGTCTCTGAAGAGGTGGGTAAACACTTCGTATGTTAACAGGACACAGTTATAAAGCCAACATCCTTGATGGTTTGGGGGATGCAGCACTTGAAGCAGTCGTGCCCTGTGCAAGGGTGACCAATCCGGGAAGGCACCATTAATGCTCAACCATAAATACAGGTTTTCTAGCAACATATGCTGCCATCCTGACCATGGCTCTCAGGGAAGACCTTGCATAATACAGAAGGTAGATGCCCGATTACATTTTGCATACATTACAGCAGCGTGGCTCTGTAGTAGAAGAGTTCATTTGGAGCATCATAAAACAAGGTGGAGTCTGGGTTGTATATTGCAACATTAATAGAGTATATCTGTATGAATATGATGAAAAACAGCAGTGTTGTGCTGCATATATGGGGACATGTTAAACGCAGTTTATTTAAAAAAAGAAAGCATGCTTCAACATATGCTCTCAGAGACAGACTCGCTGTCCCTGTTGGGTTTTCTTGTCCCCTGGGACCGCCGTCTCAAGGCTTTTGGGGTCCATCAGAGCTACACGCATCAAGCAGGGCTTTTCCACACTAAGCCCAGGTCCCCCTCGCTCTTCCACTGTCTCACACACACACACGCACATGGACCACCTATTCTGCTCTGTCTCTTGCGTGTATATATGTCCTGAGGTCTGCCGAGCGAGCACCTTCAGTCCTCTAATCCTGTTAGTAGGAGACGGGGGAGTCATGAGGAAGGGGGAGGTGAGGTTCCGCTGATGTGGGGGGATAGAGGGTGAAGACAAGGGACAAGGGGGGAGTAAATGGGACACAAAGGCCCCCCCAGTCCTGCACCAGCTGGAGCACTGAGGCAAACGTGAGACCTGAATACCCCCTTTAACAACATACAGTATATTCATTCATTCACTCATTCATTCAGTCAGTCAGTCAGTCATATGTTGTGCTGCGTTTCTCAATGACCATAACATTTTCAGTGTTCAGGCTGTTCTTCACTCGAGTTGATGCATTATAACATAAACAGAGTTTTACTAAATAAAATTTTTTTTACAGACCTAACCTGTCTAGTGCCTCAACCCAAGACTTCCAGATCCCAGATCTCACTCAAAATTACTCAGCATCATATCTTAACATGAATGTGAAACAAGGTAAACACATAAACTGCCTGAGCGATTTTTAAAATGACCGACAATCAAGCCCAAAAGAACAAAATCTTGAACTTGACAATCTGTTTGTCTGCAGCTCTCACAGAGGAATAGTTTGAAGCGAAATGCTAACATTAGGATGTTTAAATGTTTATATTGACATGGCAAAGATGGAAAGACAGGCTTAATGTCTACTCTTCACATTTTTAAGCAAAGTTCACCAAATCCTGACAAATACCTTTTAAAAACTAACGTGTATGTGTTTACAAGAGTTACTGTCAAATTATCCGGGTTTACAATACGATATGAGACGATATGATGCGATGCCATGCAATATGCCACGCTATAATACAATATGATACAGTATGCTGCGATACCAACTAAAAATACTAAAATAGAAACTTAAGAGAGTCACACACCAAAAGCAACCTGAAAAACATTTAATGCAGATAACGTGCACATTTTGCACAAGATTTGCATGCTGGTTTGCACAGAGGAACTCTGTATCACCTGCTGAATGGTGGGAGGTCATACATAGTGCAATGGGTCAAGCAACCCTCTCTTGATTTTTCAACAGTGGATGAACACTGACCAGGAGTCTTTTAGACCTGACCGAACAAATTATAATCATCATAATCAGTTCAAAAATGCGCCAAAGTCTTTCTACAAGCAGAATCTGCATCCATGTAACATAGATAATATGTTATCCTTACCACCCTGCAAGTTTTACATCCGAACATGTCTACCATTAAACCCTACATGCAATAAACAAGAGAGATCATGGGGTGATAACATCTAAATTTGTCTCAACCCAAGATAAAAATAAAAACACAACCAGCCGGATCAGCCAATCAGCTGCAGATCCAAATCACAGGGCATAAACACAAACGGCCCCTGGCCAAGATGATTAATATTTCACTCCAGAAGAAAGTCCAGCTCTGAGCTCCATCTCATTGGTTTTCTGTCTGTCTTCCTGTTTCCTTTTGAAAACGGTTTTGCTCTTTATTCAGACACTCCTGTAGCCGTCATCACCATCACTGTCTCTTTGTCTTAATCAATCCCGGGAAAGTGGGATATTTTCGGCAGTTCAAAGTAAGTTCATGTTAAATTTGGAAACTGGGTTGGAAACTGTGTTCACATTTAAGTTTCAGGATACACTAAGACAGGAAACATTAACTTTCACTTGGTGCCATGAATGTCAGAGTGATCATAATAAACGCTGTGCCGTGCAAAATGCCTGGTAGCTGCATGACTTAAAGACAAAGCACACTAGGATGACCATATCCTGAATCCCCAAAAATAGGACACGACGACAAAAAGGTGGAGTCGCATGTGGTTAATTTTGAGAATTTTGGGTTGGATTTAATGTTTTTTACACGCTTCAATCTCAGTAAATCCACGCGACACAAACTCAAAACTTCCATACAAAAACCCTGGACATTTGAAGGATTTTATAAACTCCCTTGGACAAGGTCGGACAAGGTTGGACAGCCACGCAAAAAGGAGACATGATCAGGTAAAATACACTATTTTCTATTATGCAGAAAATTGAGTATTTAAAGTGTAGCAGGGCCATTAGAGATTAAGAAATATATATTTTTTTATATCTGGAAGTTACAAGCTTCAGAAGGAGGGAGTGAGGCCAAGTGAAAATGACAAGTGAAGGAAATCCAAGAATAGTAAAACTCATATAGATAACCTGATTACATGAGCAAGGAGAAGGGTTTTGGATTTGATGCAGGATTCAACTAGAAGCCAGTGTAGACAGATGAAAAGTGGAGTGACATCTATGCTGTATTCTGGATCATCTGCAGAGGTTTGACTGTGCATACAGGGAGGCCTGCCAGTAAGGAGTTGCAGTGGTCAATGCATGATAATACGTAAACCTGTACCGCATGATCTGTAAGGTTGAGTCTGAGCCTCCTGATGTTGCAGAGTGTGTAAACTTGCGAATGTCGAACCAATGTGCCATTCTTTCAAACCCTGCACCCTTATACTTATCTGTTTGAAAGATATCTCTGTGCGATCGTATCGAGTCTTCATGAGGGGGCGCAGCTGTAACAGGCAGCTTCTTCAAGTGTCTTTGACACATTTCTTCTGATTCTTCTGAGCGTCATCTTGTCTCTACAGTCTCAGACACCAGAGACACAAAGAGGTAAAACAAGATTAATTTTCATTTACATACATACACTCCTCTAATCCTCCTGATCCCCCCCTCATCACACTGACATGTTCATACAGCATTTTGTTTGTTTACTTGTTTTCCCTTTGTTCGACTGCTCTCTATTCTTGTATTACAGCAGAGAGGGGAGCTGAAGATTTTGTTTGTATGGAAATGAGAGCGGCGGCTCTCCGGGGAGAAGCTCGGGGGGCTGAGCTGTTTGATGCCTGGTCCTCTGGAGTGTCAGGAAATCACGGCGGAGAGACGTGGAGCTTAGGAGAGACGAAGCAGCAGGGTGGAGTGAAGAGCACTGACGTCGTTTTAAAAAGGTCAAAGTTCACTGTGCTTTTTAGTATGTTTATTAATGACCTCCCAAGTTGTTGTCCTTCAAATGTAATCTCTCAAATGTACGCAGATAATGCAATTTTGTATGTTCATGCAAAAGACAGTGAGCAAGCTGCCAAGGAATTTACTCCATGACTTATGAGCTCTTAGCTGCATCTCAACATCTCTAAAACTCTTTGTAGGTACTTCTCAAAAAGAGCAAACACCAACAGAGAGCCTGACATTTTAGCACAGGGTAAAAAGACTCTAAATATGTTGGTGTCATTTTGGACTTTAAACAGCATGTAAAAAAGATTGTGAAGAGAAGGAAATTCAACCTCTCCAACTTCAAATTTGTTAGAAACAACTTAACCCCAGAGTCGACCAAGTTATTATGCCAAATGTGTTACTGCTTGACTAGCTGGGCAACTGCCTGAACAACAACCCTGAAGCCAGTTGAAACGTTCGATAAGCAGGCGTTAAAGTTTTGGATAAGAAACCTGGATTGTACCACCGCAGCCTGATGCTGAAAGAGGATTATCCAAACTGGGAAAACACAATGAAATTGATTCTTGATTCTGTGCTTGTCTAAGAAGTCCTACATGATTTAAGCTCCACCACCACTTCAAGAGTTTGTTAAAGAAACTCAAGTGGATCAACCAGAGCCTTTGGTGACAGAGTTGTACCATTTCGGAAAAAGTGCCCCTGGTCATGAGTCACGTCGCAGACCTAGAACCACATACCATCTCAATACATGAACTCCCAACCCTAAAGAACCAGATCTGTGATCATTCATCACTGTGTCTAATTTGTATGTTTGTTTAATGGACTCAGTGTCGGGGCACCGTCCATATAATTGTCTACTGTCACATAAATACATCTATGTATGCTTTTTTGTGAATTAGTACTTACATAAGACATCTATGTATGCTTTTTTGGTTCATTATCTACTCACACACCTGCATTCGATATGCGATATAAGATTCAACATGGCACTTTGGCTGGTTCCATTTTAGACGATATGTCGTTTAGGTTGTCTTCGGTTTATTCCTGCTGCTTTTCTTTTAATGTGCTCTATGTGTTTTATTGCTATTACTGATGTTCATGTTTGTTTATTCATTGACACCAACCTGCCAATGGGACTAAGGATGGAGATTTGCTACCCGGCTATAATCTCGTCTCTTTACATGTAAATGTTCATTAATGCATGATATCCCATTTTTAAAAAATGAAATAACTACATCTTAAATCTCGCTTTATCACGTCAGGTAAGACCTCGACATCAGATCGGCGTTACATGAGTTATGTCCACATAATGGTGCATTACTCTTTGTCAGTAGAACGAATGAGGGCAGTCCGCTCCGGGCAGACCCTGTCTCATCTTGGTTTGGCTCAGTTTGGTTCGGCATGACAGCGGTCCCTTCGTACTCTCTGAGTAAACAGGCCTGCGGTTATAAAGCTTTTACACGCCAATCCTGCCCAACATTCCCTTTATGTGCAAGTGCTGCAGGGCCCAGATGCATAATACATGAGCACTCAGTTAATCTATTGATCCAAAATATGTCTTCTCTCTTTCTCTGTCTCATTTACTGTCTGTCTTTCTCTCTTTCTGTCATACACTATCTTTGCCTCTTGCCCATTTTCGCCTTCCCTGTTTTTGCTCTTTTTTCCGCCATCAGGAGGCTGATTGCAGCTCGTGGACAAACACGGCAACAGATTAAAGGAAGAAAAGATGAAACGCACATAAAGAGGTGGAGATAATAAAAGGTGTAACCATGAAAAATGCAAACTCTGAGCAAGAGCAGCGGTTGGGATGACAAGAGTGGGATAAGAAATGTATGCGCTGTGTGGCAGTGGGGAGAAGCCTGCAGCTTTGTGGGGAAAACAACAACGAACACAACAATCAGACAGACACAACAGCTTCTCAAGAGCAGGTCTATCAGTGTGGATGTTCATTTTTAAATGATGCGACTCGCTGCTTGATTTTGGTTATGTTGTATTCACACTATAAATAAGGATTTGGTTAAATTAGGGTCAGTGTCAGAGCCAAGCATTCAAGAACAGCGATACAAAAACAAAGGCAGAGGTACATTTTCTGGAGTGGCAGCAAATGCTAACACATGATTCCTCAGTTAGTTTTGAATGTATTTGTGGTCACTACAAAGAGAAGTTGAAGTAAAGTGGGACGACTTTCATTATGTCGAACAGAAACCGCCAGTAAGAAGTGCTCTTAAGGTCGCAGGCACCGCTTGTGCAACAAAATGCTGTCGATGGACACAGGCCCTAACGAAAACGCGTGCAATCATGGGAAAAAGCTGGAGCAGTAACCCCACGCTTCAACGTACAATAATCGACCAATCTTCCAGAGTTAATTTGCAAGTGCAGAGCTTCAAGGATCCAATTAGCAAATGTGAATTTCTAATAACGTCAACCAAAACCAAAGTATCCTGGATTAGTACCATATTAGCATTTACATACATATGTGCAGGTGTACATTAACCATCAAACCTCCATATCTTCACTCAGTATGCATTTACATTGAAAAAGGTTAGAGGGAGAGCATGAATAACGGGCTTATTGTTGTTTATAATCATTGTTGGTGTAAAGACAGAAAGTTTTAAATTATGGCCTGATAATTTAAAAATATGTTTCATAATCAGTCAGAACGAGGTGTTTCCAATGAATCTCTGTCTGCAAAGAAATCGGACACTGTTAACAAGTCTTCCTGTGTGAGCCAGACCCACTTCCTGTCCCCTATCGGAATACAAAGATGGATTATTTTATTGGTTGAACTGATACAACCCTCCAGTTATTGATCGCTAAGTGTGAGCGTGCAAACAGTGTTCAAATGATGGAGGTTGTGGGTGGAGATAGGCCTCTACCAAGACTCAACCTGGAGAAACCCTCCAGTGCTTCATGGCTGTTTTACAACATGGCCGCCCTGCTCAAGCAGCTCTGATACTGTCACATCCTGTCCTGGTTGCTCTGTTTACAATACCAACCTTATGAATATTTTACTCCTTTCTCTCTCTCTCTTTCTTTCCCACTCGCTCGCCCAGCTGCCTCTCCAGGACCTGGAGCAAAATGACGGTCTCTTGTAAAGAATCCCACAAGTCCTGTTGTCGACTCTGTAACCCTGACACCACTCAAACACCAGCAGAGGACACCCAGTCTTTTCAACAAGCACATTTTCTAAAACGCTCTGACCTTTTCAAAAGGATCATGCTTGATAACTTTTTGTTCACCATAATGAAAGTCGACGCTTAAAGGTGGTGTAGGCAGGAACCCGTTAAAGAAGCATCTTTTTTTATGGTGTTTATACAAAAAAGCTTTTAATATCAGTCAATAGTTATTAGTTATTGATGCCATTTGGTAATATAACGATATTTCTGTGTTTTGTTATGTCTGTTTAGTCAACATTTTAATTTTTTTGAGCGCAAACAAAACCATTCCCTGCCTCCCCCAACCTGATTGGTTGTGAGGCAGACGCTGCTCCCCCGTGTCGTTCAGGAGCCCAAACAAAGTTAGCGTGCTACAATATCGGACAGTAGAAACCAACCAGAAAGTTCGGAAAATTGTCTGAATCCTCCTTTGGCCACGACTGCCGACACAAGCAAGAAAACAAAGTAAATACCGGAGACTCTGGAGGAATAACGGGCGCTTAAAACGGAGGTAGACCGGACAAGAGCTAAAAAGCCGGGTCAACATAAACGATGGGGGACGCTTGGGGATCTTGGTGACCCTGTAACCTTTCTGCTGGACAGGTAAACCGCTTTAACAAAGTAAGAAAAGTGTCTGTAACAGAAGTGTTTCTTGTCAAACGGACCTGCTGTAGCGTGTTGTAGCGCCATCGCTAAACTGTTGACCTCGGGTCCTGGACTATGTCACTTTATCCTAGTTGTAGAAGTCCTGCAAACATTGTGTTTGCTGGTAGTCTGTTGGCATCTACAGTAGCACCAATGCTTTTGACTTTCACCTTGACTGGGCCCCATTTGTAATGATCTGAAGTATTTATCTGCATTATATCTGAATTTAATTGGAACGATACGAGCGAGCAGGAGCGTCTGTTCGTGGGCAGGGCTTGTAGAGGGGAGAGGAGGAGCGGAGGGGAAAACTGATTGGGAGGGGTAGAGTTTACATTCAAGATTTCTCCCCAAAACTGGGACTTCCTCAGATCCTGACTACACCACCTTTAAAGGCCTGTGTTTAATAACAACGTTTTACTTTTGCAGCAACAACTGACCAATCATAATCAGGACTTGTGATATCAATTTTCCCAAGAACAGAAGCAGATAGTAGAGGTCGGTTTTCCAAGCCTAGACCTGCTGGAAATTTAACAACACAATTTCTTTCAACTGTTCAAGAACAACTTTGCAGCATATGGAGAGATTCAAAACAGAGGGAGTCTTGACGACTAAAACAAACAAAAAAACAACACTAAAGCATCACGTGAACCAGCTTTATGATCAGTATACAGTACAGCTTCAGAGCTCCTGTTTGTCTCCCTTTTCGACTACTCGTGCAACACAGCATGGTATTTTTCCAGGGAAACTCAGATGGCTTCGTTGTTGATATTTGGATCTCTCAAAGCTTAGTCAAGCAGAAAGATGTTCTACCACAGTCTGTTTCCTCTCAGGAAGAAGACAGACAGGAGAATAAACCCTTTCTCAAAGCTTCGGGCGCAGGTGAAGTGCCGAGGATCTCTCCCACAGCGAACCAACTAACCTTTTCCTCCTGCCTCGTGTCTTTAATTTGTACTGGCAGACAATGAAATATTTACAAGGAACTCTACAGGCAATTACATTAAAAGTGTGTGGTTAGACACCGCCTACCCTTTGGCGGGCCCCCTCGGTGAGAAGCCGAGGCCAGTTTGGTGAATGGTCGCAAAGTTTACAACGTCAGATTTTACTCACTATCAATAATTCAGGCTGGAAGAAGCAGAGAGGGAGAGGAAAGGAGGACAAGAGTGAACGGAAAAGAAGGGAAGGAGAGGAGGAGGCGAGGGCGGGAGGAGGAGGAGGAGGAGTGTGTTCAGACGGCGGTGGATGTCGGAGGAAGGCTGCACTTCAGTGTCCATTTGCTAAATGTGGCAGAAATACGCAGTGTGGCAGCCATGTTGTGTTCGCTGAAAGCTTTGCTGGACGTTTGATCCCTCAGAGTCCATCATGCACTCTAAACACACAGTCAGCCATGCATAGCTGCACACAGCAGACGCACACGTCCACATATATGCTTCATATGCTCACAAACAAAGCCTTCTCTATTTGTAGTGCACTCAAACATACACATCGCATAACTGCACCGGCCCCTGAGGTGGAGAGGTTCGAAAACAAGAGGAAAGCTCTTATTGGATTTTAGTGTCAACAAAGTAGAATAAAAGCTGAAACAAACGAGGCTCCTGTGAAGAAACATGAGACACTGTTGTATCTTTATAAGCTATAGAATCAAATCAGACCATAACCGATGAAATATAAAATCTCTGTTTGGTTGTGTTGATGCCTGGATCTAAGCACATTCAAGACGGTCTGAAGTCAAGTGAGAAACTGTCCTGTCTGAGGAATCATAGATGCTTGTGCACTTATGAAGATGCAGACTGTCCTGTGATCTGGTTCTTTATCATTTTTCATTCTTTGTGGAAATCATGACTCTGCATCTCTCACTCTAAAGGTCCTTACACACCAGCCAATTTGTGGAGCGAAGCGAAAAAGCGAGACGAAAATGCGAAAATGTTCGCCGGTCCGAAAAATCGCTTTCGCTTATACACACCGGGCGACCACTCTGTGGTACACACTCCCTCCCATCGTTGCTCTTGGTGCCAGTGGTGGTGTGTGTCGTGTGACCTGCAGCCGCATGGGTCTGTGACGTCATCAACAACATGACTTTTGATTGGCCAGAGGTCTAGCAGGTCCAGATATTCGCCTGCGAATCTCCGGAAAATTCGACACAAGAGCGAAAAAATAAAAGACGCTTTTCGCCAGCACCTATGACTGTATGTAGGGCTGGGCGGTAAAACGATAACGATTTACATTGAAAATTAATTTCCCTTGATATCGATATAAAACATGGTCAATATGCTTTTCAGTAGTTATCATTCTGCCATGTTTTGGTAGACGACACGAACAGCCAATGCTCCGGATCGGCTTTGCGCTGAACCAATCATGTGCTGAATTAGAACAACTGCGTAGTAGCAGGCTGCAGCTACACGCCACCATAGCGCTTTAACACATGACGCCGACAGAGTGCTACCCCCGGCAGAAATGCAGTTGAAGGCTCAACAGATGACGACATTGTTGACAACACTGGCATGAAAACATCGGTGTTGTGGAGGTATTTTGTTTTTTTAGTTTGGACATGAAACGGAGTAATGTGCATCGAGTTCATGTTAAATTTAAGAGTAATAGGGAACATTCAAGATTGACAAGTGGTTTTTTATATCATGATATTTATCAATATCGACTTATACGAAAAAAATATATTGTGATAAACTTTATTCCATATCGCTCAGCCCTAATTGCACGGGTCGTTTCCTTCTCTAGTAAGGTAACATTAATACTAAATGATATAAACAGGTTTCTTTTTCAGGTAATACCTTTCATATTTTAATCAAATCCTTACGCTTATGTTACAATGAGTCCTAAACTGGCCTGTTTGCAACTATTAAAAGCAACTGGTGCATCATGAGACCAAACATATAACCAAGGAGACCCAAAAATCATAAATCAGGTAAAATTGAACTCATTTTTTAATAAAACAACAATCCTTCAGTTTTGATATTTCCTTATTTCTTTTGTAAAGTGGGGTTGTGCATTTTCCTTCCTTTCCAGTTGGACTCCCTGTAAGTCTTTCCCCCCTTCTCCTCCTAGGTCCTCTTCCCAGAGGAGCGCCCTGATGGCTGATGTATATTTGATGAGCGGGTGCTGGTGACCCTCTGGAGAGCCGAGGCTCCAACAGGACAATGGGCCTCGCTCAGGTTTCCTGCTGGCTGTCACCCACGCCGCTGCTCTTTTTGTGGCCAAGCGAGCGAGTCAGGGCTGGAGTTTCAACCCAGACCAGAGGCAGAGTTACAGCAGGAGCATCAGGGTTCAGATAGTTTTCTTAAATATCGTGACATTTGAAAGGATTGCACCTTGAGTTGAAAATATTACTGGACTATTAGCCAAGTGTTGTGTTGTTGAAATGAAAGTTTTCAGCTTCTATAAAACATTCATGTATAAAATAAGCTCTGGATTTGGCTTTGAGTTTTCTGAACAATCTTATGACCAATCTCCTCGGGTAGTTTTCATCATTCTGCATGAAAAGCCGTTCAAACAAACACAGGATGGTCAACAAGAGTCAGTTTTTCACAAACTAAGAGCTGCGTCTCATAAACGGGGTTTTTACAGATATCTGAAGTTTTCTACGGAGTGGACGAGCTTCTTTTTGGAAACTTCTGGGTCTTTTCCTCTGTGAGAAGAGGTTGTTGAATATGGCGTCAAAAGGACATAAACTCTTTCACTTTGTTGGAGATGGATCTGAGTTATCAGGTTGGATTTCCAATTTGGTTTAGCACTGACTGTTTCCATCTCTGCATCTTGAGATATTCTTCAGACTCTGTCAGAATATACTGACAGTGGAGCCGAGGACGTGGATATCAAATCATCTTCAACAGGTTTTGGTGAATCCTCAATGTAACACATGAGAGGGGGAGGGTATTTGTTCTATTTGGCTTTTTGTAAGTAGCATTATATTGGGGTTCAGGTGCTTTCTGGCATCATTTTTAATCTCCTACTACTCAATTTCATCGTCACAGTTGTTGTTTCGGTTCAAACTGGAAGTACTGAAAAGTTAAAATGCTGTTAACCAGAAATCTCTGGACATTGGTGAGAGTCTAAAACTGTTTGGGAAATAGATGCACATCATACTGACATTGATTAAACGTTTTGGGACTGCTGCATGTTTCTGAATATCCAACTGGGTTATTCTTAAAATCAAAAAGGACATTTGACAAAATAAGCAGTCTGGAGCTTGTCATGATTTAGACCATCATAGTGTAACATTAAGTAAAGCTCATAAAGTGCATTTCGTCGCATTAATTTGATTTTCAATTCAAGACTGGTAAGAACTAAAGAAGTATTTATTTGATATTAAATCATCGGGGTCAGTTTTTGGTCAGTAAAAATCTGGGATTTATTCTTCTTATCCAAAAGATATTAAAATACACAAAAACAAAGATATGAGCACACCAAACCCAGGCTGCTTTACCTTCAGAGTTTATTATTCAGATCAAATTCACTCTTATTTAAAAAAAAAATCTATAAAATACAGAGCATAGGGAACAAAAATATAAAAAAGGTAAAACATTAGGATTAAAGTCTTAGATTCAAGAACTGCTATTATTATTATTATTATTATTATTATTATTATTATTACTACAGCCTCATGATCCCACTAAAGACGGATTATTTGGAGACCCACGCCCCCTCTGACCCCTCCCCCCCTGAGGGAGCGCCTTTAGGTGGTTCTTGGCGTAATTATTCCGTTTTATCGCGCGCGTGTGTCTGCCCGCCGGAAATCCCCTCTTTGATTGACAAGCAGCCGCCCCGGTGACCCCGGGCAGCTCATCTGTAAATATTTCATCGTCTGTTTGTGCTCTTTAGTTCTCGTTCAGGCCTGTTTATTCTTTAATTGAGAGGTGTGTGCTTGTGCGTGCGTGTGTGCGTGCGTGTGTGTGTGTGTGTGTGTGTGTGTGTGGGGGGGGGGGGGGGGGGGGGGGGGGGGGGGGGGTGTAGTAACTGCAGCCAGAAAGTAAATGAAGCATGATTAATTAATGTATTAATTGCCAAGGAAGTGAATGGGGTTCAGTTGGAGGAATTCCTTCGTGTCTCACATCAATTAATCATTTTGTGTTGAATCTCACTCACTCACTCACTCACTCTCTCACTCATTCATTCACAGTCAAGCGCGGGACCACTTTAGGGACCAATCACTAAGAGGGAAACATGTCGATCAAGCAAATTTGGTCCAAACTGTGAAATGACGAAGTTTCAGCCATAATCAGCTCAGTCATGATCAATAAAGGCCTATTATCGATAAGTTTTTTTTTTCTTCTATGTTTTTAAATAAGCAGATGGTGTTTTTTTAAACAAAGAGGAAAAACTGAGCAGAAGAAAAAACGACAATCCAACTTTACTAACTTGTGCGTTTTGAAGCGTCTCTGCAGCACTGTAAAAAACAGACGTGCTGATTAAATACAAAATACAGACATGTCAGAGGCTTCAGGGAAACAACAACAACAACAAAAATAAAAGAAAGAGACTCAGTTCAAAATTCAAATATGAACTTGCAAAATAAATCTGTGTTAGTGAGCAAAAGGACTGAAAAGGTTTGCTTAGACTGCCCTGAGTTTGACGTTTGACTATTCATCTTCAGCTTTGATTAAAGGTTCAGTGTGCAGCATTTAGCAGAAATGGAATATAATTATCAAAAGTATGTTAAAGAAGTTTAAAACTATCTGTCCTATAATCTAATTGTATTTTGTTGACTCAGAATGACTCAGGTACGCACAAAAAGGAGCAGATCCCCGTCTATGACCATGTTGCTACTGTAGCACAGAATGGACAAACTAGTGAACGTGTGCGTTTCCGTATTTAGTTACTGTTATATGCAAAATAATTTGTATATGTTTCTTTCATGTTAAAACTTCACAAATGAGGTCATATTTATCATGCATCACAGCAGCTTCTTGTCCCTGAAGGCCACCATAGCTTCACCAGTGGGAGGGGTGAGTAAAGGAGCTCACCTGTTACTTTTACAAAAACTCTATGTCCATTTCCACACACTGTAAACTGAGTAGAGTTGAATTAGAGATTTAAAGAAATGAGTACAAACATTGCCCATGAAAAAAAAGTTTCCCTTCATACAGTTTGCTGTGCTGTCTGGAAAGCGGACACTTCTACTACAGAGCCATGCCGTTGTAATACATGCAAAATGTAGTTTTTTGCTGAATTATGTAAGTTTTCCTGAAAAGTCATTCTCTGGATGGCAGCATACTTTGCACAGGTTCTGGCTGCTGGAAGTATTCTTATTTCTACACACCGTACCTTTAATACAGATATTTTAATTTATCAGAAGACAAAAGCTCCAAATTCCAGAGTTTGTCTTTTTTAATTCTCACAAAATCTGAATCATTTCTGAAGCGTATCCGAGATTTATTACCTGGACAAATGCAGAGTGTCCAAATATGTCAAATGTCATGCACATTCATAAACATGCCCCATGTCATACCCTGGTAGGCTGGAGTGCCAAATCTGCACATCATCTTTGTTAAATCTGGCATCAGCCATATAGGAATAATATAGTAGTTCTCTATTCTAAAGGTGTCTAAATAGTACATTTCTGGAGCTTAGATTTTCTCCAGATCTGACTTTTTGCGATACTGTGGTCTGACAATATCTAATATGAATTTGAGCATCAAATTTTGG
Source organism: Xyrichtys novacula (assembly GCA_962446985.1). Taxonomy (NCBI): domain Eukaryota; kingdom Metazoa; phylum Chordata; class Actinopteri; order Labriformes; family Labridae; genus Xyrichtys; species Xyrichtys novacula. The sequence continues at coordinate 3,584,213 of OY660872.1, forward strand.
GTCATATTCAGAGACCTTAAAGTAAAACCATTCCTGGATTCAGTGACTCCTGAGAACATCCGTCATGGATTTGATTCAGTCTGTTTCCTTGTTCTGAGTATTTTCTTTTCTATCATTGTTTTGTAAAGTTCACGTGTACTCGATTACAGGAGATTCTTTGTCAAAACAGACCTAAAAAGCATGATTTCCTCTTCGATTTAGATTTCTTAATTTGTGGTTTCAGGATTCCTCCCTAACTTGTCTTGTTTCCTGCAGATCCCACACTTATTTCAGCCAGCCTTTTTTAACAGTGCACCCACGCAGCATCCTCCAGTCTCTCCCCTCGAGCAAGCCAGACACGCTTGGGGGCGTGGCTTCTTGCAGAGAACTCCACGTGGTTGGTAGACTCGTCCACCAATGAGGAGGAGTCTGCGCGTGAGAGGCTGTGATATAGGAGCTGGAGGCGAGGAGCATCTTTATCACAAGAGTCTTTACAGCCGATTAGGAGGCAGGAGAGCCGCAGGAGCAGCCCGGGAGTTACCTCTCCTTCTCTGTTTCGGTGTTAAAAAAAAAACACACCTGACTGCGCGTGCAACCCGACCGCGGCAACTTTTCCTGAAAAGTTTGTCCCTGGCTGGTTGATTTTCCTCTCCGAGGCGTTTCTTTGCAGAAATTAACCAACACGGAGCCGATCGAGGAAGAAGGACAACGACCCTCCCTCACTTCTGCAATCATGATGTCGATGAACAGCAAGCAACCTTTCAGTATGCACCCCATCCTGCACGAGCCCAAATACACGCCTCTGCACTCGAGCTCGGAGGCCATCCGGAGGGCCTGCCTGCCCACACCATCGGTGAGTCCAAAAACTGTCAATGCTGGCAGGTTCTGTCAAAAGAAATCTGCTCAAGTCTGTATTTTCTAAATGGATAGACAAGAAAAAGTACAAAATATTATATTTTTTACTTTGTTTGGCCTCAAAATGTGCCATAGTTTGCCAAAATGCGCCTTTCTACACACGAAATAATTCTGCCTCGAGTTTTTCTTTCAATATAAATTGTAAACACTGGCGTTTATACAACTACATCAGTTAAAAAATGTATATGAAGTTTGCTCGAGTAAGAACGGGGGAGGACATGGTCTCGTTTGGAAATCGCGAGGAGATTAATAATCCTAACTGCTTCAAATGACAGATTATGAATTAAAGAGATAAATAATTTTAAAAGATGTGGATTTGACAGAAGGCAACACGAGCAGCAGCTAAATATACAAAGAAGCCCCCAAAGTAGGCCTATTCTACTTATTTCTTGTCAGAAGTCTGTGCGTAAAGACGCGCAACATCTCCGAGAGGCCAAATCTTTCAGCCTAGTTAGCGTGGACCTGCTGCTGCTGCTGCTGCTGCTGCTGCTGCTGCTGTGAAAAAAGAGCGTGGACGAAAGATGGAGGAGGCAGCGTGGATCCTCTGAGCGCATGTTATCTCATATTGTCCCATTCATATTCAGACTCACACTGGTCTCATTTCATTGTCCGCAGAAATTATTCAGGAGATCGTAAATATTAATTTTAAATGAATATCCATCCACGCTGACACACTTTCCACACATTGTTGGGCCGATTCACTGATGGCCAAGCTGCAGTCTGTTACATTTTTGAGAAGTAGAAGAAAAACTTGAATAACAAACGAAAAAAAAAAAGTTTGTGATTCTTGTTTGTGTTAAAGCTGTGAAAACGCACAGATTGGACATACTGTGCGTAATTTGAGAGGTGGCCCAAAAAGGATCATATACTTAATTCCCCTCTTTATAACGACTGAATCACTTTATAAAGAGGTACTTATACTTTAAAACGATGCTTGCACGTATCACCATTTTATCTAATTATATATTAAATTTGATTATAGTCAATGTCTAAGATACCATAATCTACAGGATTTCTTTTGTTGTTTTTTCTCCTCCAAACTTTCTACTCGCGTTTATCCATTCAGAATTAATTTTACTTTTAAGAAAGCGTAACAGAATTTGTTCTTAAATGAATTTTTATATGCAGGGGTAAATGAAGCACCTGTTGTAAAACATCGATGCATCTTCCTTGTAATTGAAATACAGAGGAAAACAGTGAACAGTAGGAAAAGGAGAGAGAAGCAGCGGACGAAACTCCGCTCTAGTGTCAGCCCTCCCACCCACCAACAAGATACTGGAAACCCATGTGGGGAAATAATAAACCCCCTAAATTCTGTAAAGGACCCACACTGCTGTATTATAAAGAAAATTGAAAAGCCACATCTACTCAGAGGAGTAAACAAGTCTCAAACATCAGTGCTGCAGCAGCAGTCAGCCCAGTGAGATCTACAGGAGCAGAAAGCTACACACATCATGACATTTAGTGCACTCTTACTCTTAAAGGGGGCTTCAGAAGTATCATCAAAGTGTGTCATTAATGGTTGCCTTTTTAAGTTAAAAATATAGATGTGATTCATCCTCTCGTAGTCAATTTCATTTTTTTTCTAACTTTAAGAAAGACGTGAGATTTGCGTTCAGCCATACAGCAAGAAAAAAAATGATTTATAAACTTATAAAATCCACAAGAAGGCAAGAAATAATGCACATGTTGGATTCAGTCTCAAATACTGCAGTTAAAGGGCAAGGCTGCAGTTAACTCAGAGACTGGTGACAGTAATAATAATACACGTTACTTTTTACTCCAGCAGAAGTAAAACTACTGCTCAGTCAATCTTGCAAATAAAACCAACTTTACGTGAAATTTTCTGAAAGCACTTTGTCTCTAATATAGCAGAGAAGGTGGGGGAGTAATTAATTGATTTGATAAACAGCAGTAATATCCTGTGTGAAGGAGGTCTGACTCTATATCCAAGATGAAAATAATAATACTGCATTTAGTCAGTACTGCACTTTATAGGTCCTTAATTAAGTCCTGATGGGCTTTACAGATATGCCTTTTAAGACAAAACTGACTGTAACGAGTACAAACAGTTTATTAAATCCAAAATAATAAAATAATTTAAGAAACCTACGAAGACTATTTTGGCCTGAAATGTGTTAAAACAGCATCTTTATGTCAAGGCAGCTTTTACCAAATTCAATAAGATATTTTGATTACATTTGAGAGAAATTTACCCGGTAAAATGTTTTTTTTTGCAGTGCTGACATCCAATCCGCTTTATTTATACAACACATTTTAAAAACATAAAGACACAGTCCAATCAGCTGGACTGTCTTTATGTTTTGGGTGATTTTTGTAATATATTGTTGCACAATGTTTTTCACCTTTATAATTTAAATTGTTGAACATTTAAAAAGTCAAAGTGAATAAAAAAAGATACTAAATTCTGTTAATGTAAGTAAATGAAATTAATTACTTTCAACCTGGTGGCCGATGCTGTATCGGTTGGAAACGGGGCCAAATGGTTACGCGTGTGTCAAATTCACTGATAAGAGAAAGCGACTTTTAAAATGTATTTTCAAACCTCTTCCGTTTAGATAAAAAGAAGCTTAAATGTAAAAGGAATAACGTGAGTGTTTGAGGCTCTGTTTGTTGGTTCTCCCTCCTCTAACCGGCCTCTCTCCGCTCCTCCCGCAGCTCCAGGGGAACATCTTCGCGGGCTTCGATGAGACTCTGCTGCAGAGGGCCGAGGCTCTGGCCGCGGTGGACATTGTGGCCCAGAAGAGCCACCCGTTCAAACCGGACGCGACCTACCACACCATGACCACCATGACCAGCATGACCTGCACCCCCACCTCCTCCTCCGCACACCTGCACCATCCATCCGTGCTCACGTCCCACCACCACCCTGCACACCACCAGCCCGCGCAGGGCCTGGAGGGAGACCTGCTCGACCACCTCACACCGGGCATCTCCTTAGGAGGCATGCCGGGCTCAGACGTCTGCTCCACGGCCTCGCACACCCACGCAGCCCACATGTCGGCCATCAACCACATGCAGCACCACCACCACCCACAGTCAATGAACATGCACCCGCACGGGCTGGGCTCCCACAGCTCTCTGGGGGGCGGGGTAGACGCGGAGCCGGATCCCAGGGAGCTGGAGTCTTTCGCAGAGAGGTTCAAACAAAGGCGGATCAAACTCGGGGTGACGCAGGCGGACGTGGGCGCGGCCCTGGCCAACCTCAAGATCCCAGGGGTGGGATGTCTAAGCCAGAGTACCATCTGCAGGTTCGAGTCCCTAACGCTGTCCCACAACAACATGGTGGCCCTGAAGCCGATCCTGGAGGCCTGGCTGGAAGAGGCGGAGCGCGCGCAGAGGGAGAAGATGGCCAAGCCGGAGATCTTCAACGGGGGCGACAAAAAGCGGAAACGGACGTCTATCGCGGCCCCGGAGAAGCGCTCCCTGGAGGCCTATTTCGCCGTGCAGCCGAGGCCCTCCTCGGAGAAGATTGCAGCGATAGCCGAGAAACTGGACCTGAAAAAGAACGTGGTCCGGGTTTGGTTTTGCAATCAGAGGCAAAAGCAGAAACGAATGAAGTTTTCTGCGACACACTAAGACCTGCGGAGGAAACTCTGCCTCGTTTACATAAAGACAAATCAGAGACACGCTGCTGCTGCTGCTGCTGCTGCTGCGCACTGTCAGAGAGAACACAGGGTACACCGCTGATGCTCCTGAAGACTGGACCTTTTTGTTTCTTACTTATGACACACCCACCTTCCTTTTTTTTGAAGATTCAATCTATTATTAGATTATATCCCACCTTAGACCCTTAATTAAGCTGAATATGGAAAATTACCACACTACATCATCTTTGTCATTCACTCAAGAAATGTGAAAATTTGGGACTAAATTTCGGACTGAGTGTCCTGATTAAATTCCTCTCAGTGTTGTCCAACTTTTACAGGAACATCTCTTTCGATGTCCTAAATCAAAGGTTGTTACAGACAGTATTTAAAACAGGCAGATGTAACGTTTTATCCACGTGTCCACCATGTCCACGAACTCGGGGTCTTTAAGGTGTCATTATCTCGGTTCTGTGGGCTTTTGATGGCGGACACCTGACTCTCCACCTTTTCGAAAAACCACATCAGGAACTTTTTTTTTTCGGGGAAGGTTCGTCTTCTTTAACAAGATGGGAGAGAAGCCGATTTCAGCCAGAGATGAGGAAAAAAACATTCAGAGGAGGAAGATTTTATTGTCAATATGCATTTCGAGGCAAAAAGTCCAAAATAGTGTTAGAATTTTGAGTGGATGAAATAAATCATCATTGAACTGGAAATATCGAGAAAACAAGGTCCTGTTATGATCCGGTGATAAAAGTAATTCTGCGTACAAAGTTAAAAAAAATTAAAATGACTAATTATTAAGTTTAAATTTTGTGATTGAGTCAAGGAATCGTCGATGTCAAGATTTGGTCTAACTCCATGTTTGGCTGCTAAGTGGTGTCACTAGGCTACACTTTAGCACAACACCACTTCCAAGTCGCTTTTTAACACTTTCTGACTTGTTAATTGTATCAGTACCAAATATATATATAAATATAAACCTGTAAAACGTGTGGTGAGGATGTAGAAATGCACAATAATTAAGCCGGTTTGGAAATATGCTCTGCTATCTGACATCCAACACCTAGCATACAAGTTTTAAACGATAGCGCAAGATGCTAGCTCGGCTAATATCTGTAAATACGGGTTCACAAACGTTCACAAACACATTTAACAGCATTGACCTGTTTTAGTTTTATTTTGTGGTTTTAAGTTGCGTCAATTAAAAAAAGTGCTCATCTACTCGACTAAAGCAGCTAGCTAAGGAATAGCCTAGCAGCCCCTCTTGCCTTTGCTAACACGTTAGCTTAGTTCGCCACAGATTGTGTGCCGCCATTAGTTACTGCGACCATTTATCACTAATATAGCAAAGTTTTCACAAACAATAGTTTCCAACCTTTTCTCATCCAGATTTCCATTTTATTTTGTGAACCTAAATTTAATTTTCTCATATTTTTCTAACTTTAAACTTCATCCATCAGTGGCCTATTTCTCAATCTTTGATACTCGACCTTATTCTTTCAACTATCAATTTTTTACCCTTGACTTTGTCTTTCGCCGGTTTGTGCGTAATGATTAAAAAAATAGGCTAATCTACCTCCTCCAATGTTTCATCCTCACCCCTGGCCCCAAATCTCTCCTGTAAGCCCCGGATCCAGCAGTGTACCTCTTATTCTACTCTGACAGTGAGGACGGAGCACCAGGACTGGGAGAAAGACTAAGACCCTGTCCAAAAAACCTGAGACTCACATCTTGATGCTTCTCCGCAGAGCTGAGACCGACCCCTCTTCGAGATATCACCATATTGGAAGAAAAGGCGCTCCGTCTCATTCATTCTTATGGCAATTATTGTACAAAAATAAGCATAATAATGACGGGAATCGAGGACTGACCACCCTCCTAGTCTGAATAGTTTTTTTATATCTATCATTGTACATACTTGTGAATATGTTGCACCTCCGTGTGGAAAAGCTCATTGAAATGTATTGTCCTTTTCTCCCAGGTGTTTAGTTAGTTTTTATTGGGGGCAGACTGAGTTTAAAAAGTCGGTCTGCGTCTAATTCCTGAGGCACAATAACTCCTGTAATCCATTGCATGGTTTACTCGTTCAAGGGGGGGAGGGGTGTTTTCTGTGCGTCCAAAAAATAACCTCCCCCCCAAAAGTGAATGCATTGCAATAAGAAGATAGACACACACAGAGAGACACTACCACACGCACGAACACACACATTCACACGGTATAGCTGTGTGGCTACCTCATTACGCAAGTGTTGGCACGTTCATGGTGATTTTAAACACACACACATACACACACACACTATCTGAAAAAAGGCGAGTAGGATCATTTTTGGTTTATTCTTTTAAAAATGTGTTTCGGTTTTCTTTGTGTTGATCTTCCACTGGTTTCATGGTGCATTAGGCCTAGAAGACTCACTGATGTGTAAACCTGTTGTATGTTCACTGCAATGATGCTTTGACAATCAAATTATGATTATTATTACCCTTATTTTATTATGATTAAGATTCAAACTCCATCTCTTTTCGTCATTATGGAAACGACCCCGTTTATTATTATTATTATTATTATTATTATTATTATTATTATTATTATTATTATCACTGACACCTTTGTGGAGCGCACTTTGTACATATTCTGATGAAGGACAATGGACAGCCTTATTTATATACATACTTTTCCAACACTTAACACTTAAAAAACGTTAAGATTTGTTTTGTTTTTCTCTACGTTGCCCTTATTTATTTATTAACTTTATCTTTATTTATTTTGGAGGAGTAAAAAAAAAAAATCATATTTCATTTGTGAAAGTGTGCTTTAAATGTGTCTGTGTAAGCGACCGAAGCTGAAATAAACCGTGCACGTTTTACTTCACTCTCTGACAGACTCTCTTTGGAAACATAAATGACTAAAAGCATGGTGTTTTTGACTTTTTGATGGTACATATATACGGGCTACATACACATATGGGCAGATTTTTGCTGCTTTCAAACAGATACACTCAAAATATGCAGCATTTCCACTCGTTTGGTATATCTGGTTAAAAGTCTGTGCGTAATTACGCACCGAGGTATCTCGGAGGGGCCAAACTACAGTGCGATCTTTTAAGTTGTGAGCTCTGCTGCTTTGAAATGAGACCATACGCATTGTCTCAAAAATGTGCGTAATTTTATTTGGTCTGATCAGCTTTTAATCGGCCGATCTGTGTTTGCTGACAGAGGTGTTAAAAGCATTTCCAAAAGATAGATTTAATGGACCCATGCAATTTGAGCTCTGTGTATGTGTGTGTGTGTGCGTCTGTCTCCTGGATACAGTTGGTGTGTGCATGTGTGTTGGGTTTGCATGTCCCGTGTGTGTGTGCAGGGAGAAAGAGGATGAGGAGGGCAGCTGCTGCCTTGAAACAGGAGAAGCCTAGAGGTGAAGGAGGTCCGTCTGAAAGCTGCTTCCCAGCGGTGATGAATAGGATTTGATACTTGAGTGACTCTCGTATTGATCAGCTTTGCCGGCTATGAAGAGAACACACGGCTCTATCACATCAAGGAGGAGGCTCGCAGATCTGCTGCTTGTAGTTTTGAACAAACGTTTGTGTGAGGTGGTGAAAATCCTCCGAAACACTGAGAGGGAGGAGTCGAGACAGACTTACAGGTTCTGGAAGTTTGAACAGGCGAAAAGCGAGAGAACAAACTCAGCTTCAACACGAACAGTACGGGAGGAAAAAACAATCCTTTTCTCTCTTATCTGAGCTAACATATTGTAAATAAGTCTAACACCACCAAATGAACTCAAATATCCTCAACTAACTTTTTTCACCTAATAGTTTCGCTATAAAATAAAATAAGAGTCCAGATTTTTCTTTTCAACAAGAACAAAAGCAGAGCATATATCTGAAGTACTGATGTCACCAGAGCCTCTGACTGACCCCAAAACTGTGGACAATATTAAAGGTGGTGTGTCAAATTTAGAAAGCATTTATTTTAACAGCCTCAAGCCTGAAAACAAACCACTCTTCTACACATCTATACAAATTCAAATGTCTGGAGCTGGTCTAGAACACATATCTTCATGATATTTACAAAGACCAGACCCACTCGTATCCACCCATCATGGAAATCTTTGCAGCATTTAGCAAATTAAAGCGGAGAGGAAAGTTAAATGCAAACAGTGTTGTACATGAAGTTCTGGCTGCAAAATGTTATATAAAGTTATCCACATAGAGCTGCATAAAAATGCCTGCTTTACGGCCTGTTTGTTGTGTTTTTGTGCTGAACATTTGGTATCCTGCTATAGCTCACTTGTGTCGTCTCCACTTAGTGTGTTTTCTGGAAGTCATGAGCTTGTTTTAATCGAAAAAGAACTTACTTTTGCATATTTGTCTCCTTTTCTTTTAATGTGACACTTCAGCACCACCTTTACACCCTGAAATGGTTCTGTCCATCTATCAATCAGTGCCAATAAACAAACAGTACTATGAAACCAATGTTCAGCTTGGCAAAGACCCATTCCTAACAAAAGCTAAATAAAAAGTGGTTATACACACAAATTTAAACGCTCAGCCTTCACACATCTCGCCTCTGATGGTTTTTCTTGCTTTTATTTATCTTAAAAAGACATCAACTTAAATTTAAGTCTATTTTATAACCATAAAAAACCCTCAGAGGAGCTTTAAACATACATTTGACTTGTTAAATGTAGCTAAATATGATGAACTGCGCCTTTAACTCACCAATCAACCGTAAGACAACATTCAGCCTAATGACATTCCTGTAAGAAACGAAGCTCGACTCCTTTTCAATTAGGAGATCAAGAGAGCGACGACAAATAACCTTGTTTTACATTTCAAAGCAGAGTATTGTTGATGGGAGAAAAACACGTCATGAATGATTATGAGGAGGCTGAAGGTCCACGGGATTTACATCCCCTCTTTAGGAGAGTGTGGAGTGAATGCAGAGGAAGACTGTAAAACAAACAATGAAGTTTTAATATAAGAACTTGTCATAATCTCATGAGAGAGATAGACATAGAGATAGATAGACAAAACAGACTAAAATCTACTTACTGGCCGACTCTGGATGTGGTTAAAGAGTGTGTCTAAAAATAACATCTAAATTTAATCCAGCGGTCAAACCTGCATGAGATCAATGTCTCTCTTTTCCACTTTTCTAACCCCGTCGCTTTGGTTCAGCAGGTGGTTTGGGCCTGTAAACTCGTTATTAATGAATAATAAATATCGGCTGTTATGATACTATTGATTTTTGCGAGTGTTTGTTAAGAAGCTGCTTTTCTCTGTCGTACAACAGAAGCTCAACCCCCCTACCCCCTCTGAGCAACTCAATACAGGCCTTTAAAAAAAAAAAATCAGCCCCTATGAGAGGGAGATGAAGAGCCAACAGGTCAGACAGCTGAAAGACCGAGGGAGAAACGTGACTTTTATCACATTTGTGTTTGAGCTTTCAAAAAGAAAAGAGACAAAAATTGAACTTTCTTTCTCCTACGAAGAAGAATACGAAGACTTCGATAACTAGAACCTTCAAAATCTCATTCAACACCTTCTCAAGACGTTACTGTTTACGAGTTTTGACATCCAGATAAAAAATGGATGACTACCTCTTACAGCAGATACAAAATAAACTCAATTAACTGAGCATTGGAGGGAAAAATCATCACAAACAGCTTATAACTAAGAAAATAAAGTCATGAAAAATAACATCAGAAGTTATTTAACAAAACAATAAAACTTTTCTCTCAATACTCTCTGCAGAAGTTTTGAAAAACAAGAACTTTTTGTCTGCATTTCTACAAAGTCTGACATATAAAATATCAAACTTGGTGTATTAAAGGTGCAGACTTGATAGAATATGAGATTCAACTTAAGTAAGTTTGAATTAGTTTATGATGACATGAAAATAATTGTGTTTACAACCTGAAATGAAGTTTTTACAGCTTAATAAGAGCGGGTCCCTCCTCATAGAGCTGGCTCTCTTGAATTGGAGCACAGAAGCGGCAAACTCATTTGTGTTAATAGACATTTTTCAGTGTTAAAACCTGACAATACTCCTCATGCATCACAGGAGCTTCCTGTCCTTAGAGGCCACTGTAGCGCTTTAATCTAAGGTGACCAGACGTCCCCGATTTCCGGCGACAGTCCCTGTTGTAGATGACCTGTACCTGGCTAAAGCTGTCCCCAGAACAAAAATGTTGTGTGTAAACTAGAACAATGTTTATTACGGTAGCCGAGCAGGTAGGAAGCACGAGTAAGCATGTTGCACGCAGTCCTTAAAAACAGTTTTTACGGGGAGTTACAACGGGGGGCGTGCGCTTCTGCTAAGTGGCACCGAGATGTTGTCTGTGAAACAGAGGGCCTGAAATCACATTTTGCTGCGCACCCCTCACCCCCTGGACTGTTCCAGGATTTCATTACAGAAATCTGGTCATTTTACTTTAATCTGGACTCGGGTTGTTGAGCAGCTTTACAAAATAAAGTATAAATAGGAATAAAAAATAAATGTATTCACTGCCTTTGGGGATAAAAGTTTTCCAGTTTCTCAGCAGGACTCTTCTACTACAGAGCCATACTGTTGTAATCCCAGCAGAATGTGGTTTGTGACATTATGAAGGCCTTCCCTGAAAACGTCATTGTCTGGATGGCAGCAGATGTTGCTCCTGAACCTGAAGATACTGTCCAGCATTCATGGAGCCTTCACAGATGTTGAAGCTGCCCATGACGTGTCTACAGGTGTTTTCCACTCATTTCCCCTTTAATGCGCCTGCGCCGGCAGAAGTCACAGCCTGATATCACTCTCTTATTTTAACTTCAGCACAGATAGATAAAATTAACTTGTATTGTTGTGTATTTGTCAATATTTAGAGATATTTTCTGCCCGGCAGACGGTGGCTGGCATGTTGCTCTATAACAAAGAATGTAGTACATGGCTTCATCAAAGTTTAATCGAGGAGTGGCTCTCCAGTTGAAGCCTATAAATTATATATAATTGACTGTGTAATCAATGTGAACAGTGTATCAGGCTTCCCCCAGACAAAGTGACGGGATGCTAGTTATACAATCAACAAAAACAAGCGCACAGTCGTACTTCTACATGAATAAAGGTGAAAAAATGTTACTTGTAGTCTCTTTATTTTCAGTTATGACTAAATTATCAAAACCATAGAGCTACTTTTTCCTTCTAAATCAGTGACAACAGAATGCTGTGATTTTGGAGGCCTCTGTCTACATCCTGCTCAGCACCTGTTCAGTCTAAAAGAGTTGATGTGAATTATTTAAAACTACAAAAGAAATGACGCTGTCTCCCCTCAATTGGCTGCAGTTTTCCATGTGATCTGTCCTCCTCCAGACTCCACCCAGGATAGTGGCTGCTGCTGCTGCTGCTGCTGCTGCTGCTGTTGTTGTGCATGAGCGGATAAAGCAGCTTTTCCCAGGATGGCCCTAGTTAATTGTTTGATTTAAATAATTAAGACACGGAGGCCTTGTTCTCCTCCGCTGAGTTTTCCTGTATCAGATCCAAACAAGAGCGAATCAGACTGCAGCTCAAACAGGCCTCATGCTCAAAGTCAGCCAAGTGACTCCAGACCGTTTGCAGCCAGAAAGGCATTATCCAGTCTGGCTACTTCAGGACGGTTTTTGTTAAGCAGAGAGGTCAGCTGTGATGCAGCCAACAAATCAAATAGACTGTTTGCCAGAGCCAACATTGCAAAAGTGGGATTTTTGATTAGAGGTAAATAATGCTGCATATTCTGCAGAAATCTATCCACTGAACTAGTCATGCCTCCTTCTTTAAAGCATTATCTGTTGTATGCAGCCTGACCGGATTTTTCGGACCGGCGAATATTTTCTCATTTTCGTCTCGCTTTTTCGCTTATACACATTGGGTGACCACTCTGTGGTACACACTTTATCCCATCGTTGCTCTTGGTGCCAGTGGTGGTGTGTGTCGTGTGAACTGTAGCCGCATGGGTCTGTGACGTCATCAACAACATGACTTTTGATTGGCCAGAGGTCTAGCAGGTCCAGATATTCGCCTGCGAATCTCCGAAAAATTCGACACAAGAGCGAAAAAATAAAAGACGCTTTTCGCCCCGCGGAAAAATCGCCGCCGGTGTGGAAGCTTGCACTGACTTTATGCTGTTTTAAAAAAAAGGCGAATAAATGCGAATAATTCGCCTGGCGAATTCGCGCCTGGTGTGAAAGGACCTTAAGTCCACACTATCTGGCAAATAACCACAAAAATGTGGACTAATCACTGAGACTTTAAACGTCGGCTTCTTTAAACAGAGGTATCCATATAACCTGCTAAAATGATGTTTTATTTTGGTGTAGGTTGCAGGGCTTCAGCGCATGAATCCAGAGAAAAGGAGCAGAGAACGATGACGTGCAGCTGCCAGGTCCTGAGGTGGCACATCAACAAAGCACGGACCATAAATCGGACTCTCTCTTTTTAATATCCAGAGATAATTCAGCACAAAAATACTTGTGTCCTTTTTGATATTCATGCCTTTAGGAATTGTCTTTTGGATTGGGGGTCAGTCTTCAGTGTCAGAGGCACCACTTTTATCAAATTCACATATGAGAGTCACTTTAACAGGCTTCTGGTAGCTCATCTGACCTAAATGGTGCATCAAAACAATCATCTTGCAGAGTGAACTTGAGTTTGTCTTATTTTAAAAGGTAGTTCCACGACTCAAACTGTTGTCTTTGATAAGTTAAGACTGAAAACCTGCTGTTTATAAGCCGCAGACTGATGATATCAGTCAACCTTGATGGGAAACATCTCACAGTGAAGGTAGCCCAGTGTAGGACGTGTTTCTCGCTGCCGATATGGTCCAGAAAAGAAGTGATATGTGAATATATTTATAGGAGTCTAATGGAAAAAGAGGTTCGCTTGTGATTTCAGTTCTCTCTGCATGAAGCTTTCCCTCACTGCTGTTCTGAACATCCTTTCTCATGCTTTCATATTTGAATTGGTTGTTCACAGATTTCCCACTGGTGTCTGGATCAGCAGGCAGAGCTTCATTTTGGACAAATAGATTGATTCTGCCTCGTCTCTTTTTCTGTTGCATGCTCACAGGGTGCATTTGTACGAAAAAATCGTAGCAGGTACGGATACAGAAATAGAGCGATTTAAAAAAAAAAAAAAGGCCTCAATGCATCCATCCCTGGTGCACAAAACATTCTGGTTTGAAAACATGCATCTTAGTCTCATTCAGTGCCGGGGGAAGATATACACATCAAGTCAAGTGGAAAGTGGTCTCTACATTTCTCTGTCCCTCACCAGCACATCATATGGACCTGTGCAGCTCAGAGGGAGCAGAATCTATACCAATAAGGCGTATGATTCTGTTAATTCCACTCTCTCCTGCAGATTACTCCATTCGCTGCTCTCCGGCTTGTGTTTTCCATGAAGCGAGGAAGCGCATTTTCATAAATAGACCTTGGCCGAGCGCTGCGGCGATGAAATTTTAATGAAGCTCCAAGTCTTGAGTGCTGCGCCGGGGCCTTGGAGAATCAGCCCTCTGTTACATTACTATGGCTTTCTCTCTCTCTCTCTCTCTCTCTCTCTCTCTCTCTCTCTCAAACACACACACTAATGCAAACATAACCCCCCCCTCCACAAACCCACCGTACACACACATGCACAACGCGGTTGCAGAGTACGGGCCAGCTTGCTTCTTATTGACAGCATGGCTGGATCAGGACCAGAGGAGGGGTGTGGTGTGTGTAGGATTAAGAGAAAGTGTGTTTATGTGTGTGTGTGTGTGTGTGTGTGTGTGTGTGTGTGTGTGTGTGTGTGTGTGTGTGTGTGTAAGGGACAGAGGCAGCATTGCACTAATTTATGTGCTTTCATTTTTTGCCCACGTATTATTTATCGTATCTGGGAGGATATCGACCACTGTTAGTGTTTCATTATGGAGATAAAAACCAAGACCATGCAAGCATACACACACACACGCACTTATGCACATGCATGCACGCACAAAGTAAAGCGCGAGAACACACACACATACTGGCTTCTGACACAGTGGAAGTGTTCAATTCTGCCGATGCAATATTTATCAGCGACGGATGTAGATAAATCCTGCATTTTAGCTGTCTGAAAGGGGTGCTCATTTTGGGGGATTTAAAACACACAATCACCCACATGCACACACATGCACACTCATATAGAAAACACACATTTTGCAGAGCATGCAGCAAAGCCTCATTTCTGCCTCCTGGTGCATGCCACTGTGTAATTCTGATCACAGAGTTGCACATAAAACATGATGGTAATTTAATAATCTCATACTCTCCTCATTTACTGTAGGAGCTCTGTGGTGGTGGTGGTGGTGTGGGGGGGTCAAAGGTCAAACAAACACCTAGCACATATAGAGTCACATATTTGCTCAAAAGCACAACTTAAAAAAAGAAATGACTTGAAAACAGAGGAAGCTATAGAAAAATCAATAAATCATCACGAGAGGATTGCTGCATGGTAATTGGAGGGCTGCTGTGTGCGTGCGTGGAGGTGAGGGAGAGGGTGGATGGGTGACGACATTATGCATATGAGGCGGTAATTAAAACATGGCGGCCGTAATTAGGAACATTGTATAACTAATCAGGCCTAATGAGCATCAGGGGCGGGCAAGGCGGTGATCAAACAACCCAGATATGAGGCTTAATGGGCGGAGAGCAGATGACAGTCCCACTGTTCATTCAACACCCTCTGCGTTATTACACGTTATTGTTGAGAGAGTGAAGGAAGAGAAACCTCAGTCCAGGTTATACGAGTTAATTAGAATAAAAAAGAAAGCATGAAATATATGAGAGGCAGAGGTGCAATAATTAGGGTATTCTTTAATACTGGTGTTTTTGTGATTGAATATTTGTACATCATGGTAACAGGATCCACTGGATAAATTCGAGACACTATAAAAAATGCAATGGCATGAATTATGAAGACCATAACAATATCGTAGTAGTGATATCAATATTTACAGACCAGAGATCCCCAGATCTTGGGAAACCCTCCTTAAGTTTAGCCTGCAGAAGAAGAAGAAGAAGGTATGGAGGCCCAGGAGGTGAACTGCACCAACATTTATCACAGCAATGATGTTTCACCAAGTGCAAAAAAACACTCCACCGAATGTAAATAATTTTTTGTAAGAATTCAAAAATAATTTATTAGAAGGAAAAAAAAAATCATGGAATGTTTTATCAATTTCAATTTAACTAGTTCCAAAAATATTAAAAATTCATGAAAGAAAAAAAAAAAAAAATCGACAGAACACGAACGATGGGATAAAATGATGACAATCACCAAACCCCAAAAAGCTCTTCAGCGGGTGTAAAATATTTCATGTATAATTGTTTTATTTGTAAATAAAGTCTGTCTAAATAATTAAATTTATAAGATTACAAAAGACAAATAATTAAAAAGAAATCACAAATTGCAAAGCCTTAAAAAAAATCATAAAATATCTATTTAAAAATGCAAAAACTAAATAAATTGTTATAAGAAAACATATTGGGATGCTGTTTTTTTTTTTTCATTTCAATATTTTAAGGTATATATGTTTTTTTTCTTTTTTCTTGACATTCCATTGTATACATTTTTTTATCTGAATATTTTATGAACTGTTTAACAATATATTTACTTTTTTGTTTATGAAAATTTTTACTCTACTCTTTGATTTTTTTGTGTGGCATTTTTTTTTAAAACCTCCATGATCAAAAAAAAAAGTCACTTGTATCCCTGAAACATTTTTGCATGTGTTTTTTTATTGTTTGTTTGTTTGTTTGTTTTGTAGTCTTTTTGGATTTTAGTTTTTTTTGCGAGTTTGAGGTAAAATATTTATTCAAGTTTTTTTTTCTGCATTTAGTTAATTTTTTTATGGTCACCACGCGTCTGCGCATTTGACCTTCTGGGCCACCATAAAAGGAAAACTTTGAAGGGCCTCTCCTTTCTCTCTGAAGCGCGGACAATCGCTTTGATTTAATCTTTAATCCGATTATGACATGATGAAAACAGTGTACACAGCTACCGCTCTGATATGATGTTGTTATTTGGATCAGGAGGTCTAAACGCTTTGACGGTCACTGAACTATGAGACTGATATTCAATAAGAAATTAATCTTTTCCTCCTCCTGTATCGCTCCCCTGTTCATTTCTCTGTCTCGTTTGTGTCAGGCTTCACGTTAAATATGCGATTTCAATTCTTATCAATAATGTAGCGCGCGCCCTCCTTTTAAATATTCATTCGGCGTTTACACTCACTTTATTCAGGTTGTATATCTGCTGCTGCGGAGTTAACACCGATCATATCCTACCAGAAAAATAAGTTAATAAATACTAAAATACCAAATAATACCACCGCAGACGTTTGATCGGCACTGTGCACGTGCCTGTTTGAAATAAACAGACAGAACGTATGTTTAAAAAAACGCACGCGCAGGCAGCCTCTCTCAAACTAACAGGGTCCACGCGCCAAAAAAAAAGGGGGAACGACGTATGAATTGACGTTAAATATACAAGACTTGGTTAGCTAATGCGCGGCTCGTCAGTGAGAGTGTTTGAAAGGCACTTTCTTTGTTACGAAATATAAAAAATGAAAAAAATTAGAAAATTCAACAAAAAATAATCTGGCGTTTTTTTTTCAAACAAACAAAAAAATAAATAAAATAAAAAACACGAGTCCGAATAAATTCAATATAAGAGATGAGACCATGTGATTGATAAGGCAGTGTAGGCCTTGGGTGAATTCAAGTGTATTGGGACTGATTTTCTGATCATATTATTGTCTGAATTATTAAACTATTTTTAAAAAATAGTGTCTGGCACTAATATAATTTTTTTTTACATAATTTAGTACATGCATGAGTATTTTAAGGTGGTATGACTGTATTTCATCATGTTTATTTTTCATGGCTGCAGCCTGGGTGAATAGCCAAAGACAGATTACCCTCTTGCAGGACAACAAAGTTTACCTCATCTTATTTCAACACGACACATTTCACAGGGAAATCAGAATTTGAAGTGTGGTCATGAATCATTAAAATCTCTAAACTATGTCTAGAATGTCTAAAGTTGGCTTAACTCTGCTTTTCTGTGGATCTGTGCTATAAAATATATGTTTGTTTAAGGTTTTATGGCTGCAGTTCTGTCACACATAAATTTATTGACCATTAATAGCGTTTTAATATCATTCCTAATGAACTAAAGCATGCTGTGACTGTTTATCCTGTCATGTGTTATTCTTGTAGATGTTGAAAAACACCGAAATTTACACTATTATACTATTCAGTACAACATTTACTCATTCATTTTTAATATGCATATATGTGTATACAATACAGTCATATTTTATGCCCATATAATGAAAAAAAGTAACTTTAAGTCATTTCCTCCTCACCTTCTCCAGTTAAGGATCAACCTCTTGTTTGATCCTCCCACCTGATGTTGCCCAAATGTTGTCACGTGATTTCAGTCATAGGCTTTTAATGCTGTAGGTCTAAACATCAGTTATAGACAGACTGTGCTGCTTTGTCAGTGTGCTTAAATCCACCCAAACTGAAACAACCATTCAATAAGAACATTTACATCTTAGTTCTATAAGCTGCACATGACATCTATATTATTAATCGAAGTAGTAATAGTAGTAGTAGTAGATTATTTTTTAATCATTAAACTGAAATTACCCTAACCCTGAATCCCTCACAGCTGGAGTGGACAGAAAAAAAAAATATGTTTCTCTATTTCTCCCTCTCGCGCACCCTGCATCACGCACACACGCGCGCGCGCACAGGGGAATTATTTATACATCATCCCTTCACCAACTGCCTCCTCTTGATGCTCATCATCTCAACATCGATACACAAAATAAGACTCAGCAGTGAGAGTTAATGACGGAGCCCGGAGGCCTGCAGGCTGCGGAACCATCGCACTCCATCTGAGCGTCAGAAGCGGAAATATCTGCCAATATCAGAGGCAGGCGGGCTGCAGAGATACAGCTTTACATTCAGAGGGTGTCTCTCTTGTAAAGTAACATCTGACAGATATGATAGTACAGTTTTTGAAGGTGGAGGGGTTTCATCTTTTCATGCAGAAATCAGAAAAGTAAAACAATCGTTTTGGGTGATATGCGTAATTACAGCCAAGAGTGGTGCGTAAAAATTAGGCTTTCTGAACCAATCCGAGACATTATCTTAAAATCCGACTGGAAGAAACAAGAAATAAAAACGAACTTCCAGTTAATTCAGAGAAATATGTTCAAAGAGACGCACTGCTATGGGCTCCTCTAATCATGTCTCATCAATAATGCATTTTCAATCTGACAGGATGCCCGAAACGCAGGGCGGCTACAACATGAAGCCCCGCTCCTCGGACCGACACCGGCTAAACTTCAGCGTTTAGTTTCAGTACAATTTTAATGAAATTAAATTTATTGACGGCGGAGAGGAGCTGCAGTTCTGGTTTCAGCTGCTGAAAAATAGGTTTGAGCCCAGGTTGCTGCGGCATATTAAATAACTATGACTCTAAATTACACCTTTATTTCCCAATCTAATCCAGACAGAAGCTCAGATTTGGAAAAAAAAGCCAAATTAATAAAGAGAATAAATAACAAATAATATTTTTCATAATTAAAAGCTGTGCAGAAATGCATTTTGCACTCTGTCCCTGAAGGTGTAAGCACACTGCAGGTACACATCTGCACATGACTAACATGGACAGTAAATCAGCTAAATAAGCTGCAGACCAGCTTGTTGCCTACACAGCATTAAGGGGAATGTAATTAATTTCAAATGCAAGCACCCGAGTAAATAAAATCATTACACCTAGAGCAGGAAATATAAATTAAGAGTTATTTTGCTCACATTGGAGGGTATTTTATTCATTCTTCCTCGCTCAAGAGTATTGCAGGACTTTTTGCATAAACACCACGCACCAATACAGAAGGAAATCTGCAAAATAGGCTGCTTAAAAAACTGCAAAATTAGGCTGCTGGGACACTTTGATTAAAAAGAAAACTCATCCTCCCAGAGGTCTGGTTCAATCGAAACAAACTGACGGAGGAACCAATAATTGGTGTGTTTGTGTGTGTGTGTGTGTGTGGAGAAATGTGTGGATATAAGGGTGTGTGTGGACGGTCAGGGCTTGTGTTTGGGGGATTCGCTCCTTGTGGACTATGTTGCTTTATTTTTCTGCCCTATATATCTGTCCGCCTTCACTCCCTCTCTCTCTCTCTCTCTCTCTCTTTCCTTCTCTGCTCTGGAGGCTGCTGCTGCTGCTGCTGCTGCTGCTGAAGGGATGTACGAAGCGCTACTTTCTTGTCTAGGTGATGAATAATGCAGGGCTCCGAGGCCAGCAAGTTTCCATTTAAATACCAATTTGCTTAACCAGTGTTTCCAGCCTCTGCCAGCTGCACTCAGTATAGCAGGGAACTGCTCCGGCCTGTGGTAATTAAAGGAAAGATCTATATCTGCAGGAGTGGAAAAGACCGTCCACCCTGCATGTGGTCAGAGAGGGGTCACCAGAGTAACGTCACAGTGCCTGGTTATATTTATGAAGTTGTGTTTAAGAGAGGGGAGAATAAAAAAATCAGCTGCAGTGTTTGAAAGATGTTTCATAACCCTGTGAATTATACAGATAATATTCAGAATCACAGGAGCTGCAGCTGAGTGTGAATCTGGACAAAGATGACAAGACTGAAGGCAAGTTTAGACTCAAACTCAAACAGAGGATTACAGCTGATTTAAAAGGCCATGTCGTCTCATTTAACATGTCTGAATAGATCCTTCTTCTGGCACTGCACCGTGAGCATCCAAAACTGCAATTGTATTAACTCTGTTAAGCACATACAGGTTTACATCCTTTTAGCAAGACAATGACAAGTCACTCGCTGCACATGGAGTGAGGGTCTGCTGGGATGTCAGATTAGGACTTGGTGTCTTTTTCAGGTCAAGGACAAATATACCATAAATCGGAGGGACTGTATCAGCATATAGACTGCTGAGGCCTCCTCTGTCCGTGATATCTGACCTCCTGTGTCTCTACATGTGGATCAAACAGATGCCGTTACAGGGGGCAGAGGGAGGTCAGCTCCCCCGCAGCTCCACCCTCATAAACAAGCAGCAGGAGCCTGAACGTCAGGTCAGACCTCAAGCCGAGT
This sequence comes from Xyrichtys novacula, assembly GCA_962446985.1. Classification (NCBI taxonomy): domain Eukaryota; kingdom Metazoa; phylum Chordata; class Actinopteri; order Labriformes; family Labridae; genus Xyrichtys; species Xyrichtys novacula. The sequence goes on from OY660872.1 coordinate 3,604,871, forward strand.
CCCTGCTGGGTCCAGAGCAGCTTGGCTCACTTCTGGATGAGGATTAGAGCTGGAACAGGACTGCGTACCGAGTGTAATGACTGCCTGCCGTCCCGGGGTTGCCCTGCCTACCCCTCCTCTCTGTAATCAGCTCTGCGAGGTGGGATGCAGCACAGAGTCAGTCCTCCTCCCCACCAACCCTGAAAAGTAAACACTGCCTCTCCGTTCCCTCGCCAATTGTTATTCATAGAGCAGATAAATATTTAATTCCATCTAAGGATACCTTTTGTTAACAGAATTACCGTACAAGCCTCGCAGCCGATAAATCCCTCAATGAATTCGAATTCTCCTCCTGCTTCGTTCGAGAGCTGGTTTGGTTTTGTCATGAGTGTGCGAGTTTGGTGATGGTGGTGTTGGAGATGGAGAGAACAAAAGTGTGAAGGGGGAAAAAGTAGGAGACGAGGAGTGTGACAACTTGCATGAAGAGGAAGAGTAAAAAAAGGTAGAATATGAAGAAAGAAGCAGAGGAGGAGAGAGAAAGAGATGCCGAGTTCTCCATGCTTTCAAATATGACAATCCAGATACGACCTTTGGATCCTTTTTACTGATGCAATGATAAATATGCAACAGCTAGTGGGATTTTTAAAATATTTTGTGTCTTTTCATTCGTTCAGATGAGCAACAAAATGGATAGAAGACAAAGATTTGTACTATAAGGATGGAATAAACACAACTATAACATGAGGCGGTCAAAAAACGAACACTTGCACATTCACAGAAGTCAACCCAGCACAGACACGAGGTCGTACACGCTCAGTGACAACAGGAGTGTTGCAGAGGAGATAGACACGAGTTTTAAAGCTCCTGTTTGACTCCCGGGTCGAAGCCCAGCATGCAAACTGTGGAGCGTGTGCACAAAGGAGTAGGTCTGATTTTGACATAGGCGGAAACACAAAATCGTCCTCCTGAAAGTTTGTTTTTTTACATTTGCAATCATAATTTTGCATCATGTAGAGCACACACACACACACACGCATGCATGCACACACGCATGCACGCAAACCGACACAAACACAGATGTAAATGACACCGCTGATATCAAACTTTTACAGGCAAATGTAGTGACAGCAGGGACAGCCAATCACGTGTACGTAAGCGAGAAACCGGCAGCCAATCGAAGAGCGACATTTAGGTTAGAGGTCACTTCTAGCAGAGACCGACTGGTAACCCCCTTGTGTGCCATAATCATTGATGAACACTACTCTGGGACTACACTGGAAGTAGAGATGTGTCCCTAGCGTCACTACCCATTTCTACGCCCAGTTTAAGTCTGTTGTCTTGGTACCTTCGTTCCTAAACGTCCACTTTCTAAATATCAAATAAGCGAGGACTGAGACCCAGACTTGACAAAACAGCGACCACCATCCCTCCTGCTCTCCAGAGGTATCCTTCAGTAAGACAGGAAGTGCATAGTCAAGTATGTTTGAACTACATTAAAGATGCAGCCAGTTGTGTCTGCAAACACGAGGTTTAACTGCGTGAAATCACCATCCCGAGACAACAATTAACAAACTGCATCAATATTAAAACGTGTGCGACAGAGACACAAAGAAAAGGATGGAAAAGAGACAGATGTAGAAGAAACCGCACCAAAATGCAAGATGTGGTGCAAACAGAAGAAAGAGGAGGGAAATGTGGTTTGGCAAACGCAAGAAACAGAAGGAAATGGAGCAAACAGAGTCGAAAAGAGGAAGAGGAGGTGCAGAAATGAGTAGTAGACAGCAGCGCAGCAGGCTCCATTGATCTGCAGCATGAAGATCCAGACTGCCTCACTACTTTGTATTCCTTTTGAGCCATAAATAATGGATTGATGAGTTCTGATGAGAACATTATCACTGGGATGAGCTTAATGAGCACACGGACTATAAAAACGATCTGACGGACTCGCGCTGGAATCACCCAATTCAATCACCAAACAAAAAGGCGAGGGAAAGTATTGATTCCAAATAAAGTCAGAGGTTTGATTCTTGAGGAAGAGGCAGGGAGGAGTCAATAACTCCTCTACCTGAGTTTCATTTCAATCCAGGCGTTTGTTTGGTCGGCCTCTGGGGATTAAGACCTGTTGAAGCCACTGTTGGAGAAACCAAAGACTGTTGGCTTACCATTAAAGTTTAATCATCCTCGCTTGATGCCGATAATATTCTTCCCCCCTCTTTTTAATGAAATCCTCCTTTTTATATATTTAATTCCCCAAAGCTGGACTGCACGGATGGTGGGAAAGAGGGTACGCGTTTCTCATGGAGCAAAAAGGTTTCAGTTGGGGCTCTTTGATAGCTCTTAATAATATCCCCATGGTTGATGGATGAAATCAAATAGAATGATAAGTCTTTGATTTACATCCTGAACATCAAACTGGCATGGGCGTATAACGGAGCTGGAGGAGTTCGTTTGACTTGTTCTTTTAGTAAGAAATAATATCCTCTGCCTGATCCAGGAGCTTTTGAATTAGCGGGATCACAAAGATCTGGTCCGGCTCCGCATGTGGTGCAGCTGTCTGTCAGCAGGGCACGAGTTAGAGGGATGAGATGGAAGAGTTCAAGGCTTTATTAACGATAACCACAGGAGATAACCTGATTTATTTTGCATTCTCAGCAATTTTCTAATTATTTCAAAACCTCGTCAGCTAAAGTCAGTTCTTACTCCTCTGATAGGGGGCTTCATTAATAGGGGGTATGCATCGCAGGTGGGATTTCTAGAGCATCCTGTCACTGAGGGTTAAACAACTGTTTCCTTTTGGGTGCATAAGTACCAGTGTTGTATAAAGAACTAACAAATATACTTGAGTTGGAGTATCGTTACCTTACAAGAAAATGACTCAGGTCAAAGTGAAAGTCTCTCATTAGAATTCTACTAGAGTCAAAGTCTTAAAGGGATATTCTGGCGTAAAATTAATTTAAGGTCAAACACATCCTAACACAGAGTTAGACCCCCCCCCCCCCTGTCGAGAGATGAATGTTTCCGACCGCTTGCTTCTCTAGTTTTATCAACTTTAGTAATGACCGCACGATAGCAATACACAGCGGTCTATGGAACCATAAACAAACCTCAACCAAAAAGCCTATAGCCACAAATAACTTCAACAGGTATTTCACATTCTCTCTTTACTTCAGTATTAAAAGTACTCAAGTTAATGTACTCCAAGTAAAAGTAAAAAGTAAAAGTCTAAATACAAATAAATATATTTTTTATTTTTTTGAAAAAGTCACTTATGGCCAAATAAGCACACATTTCAGACACACACACACACACACACACACACTTCAGGAGAAACAATAGTGCATCCTCCTACAGTCAAGATGGAACTGAGGACAGAAGTTGGGCTTGACAAGAACCATCAAAAAGGCATTTAGGTGGGAGAGACGGACCCTTAATCACAGCACTGATCAGGAGAAACAATCGTGCATCCTCCAAGTCATGAACTTAGGATGCCAGTTGGGCACGATGAGAACCATCAAAACAGCCTCTAGACATTTAGATTCAGATTCAGATTCAGACAACTTTATTAATCCCCGAAGGACAATTCACTTCACGGTAACCTGCCTTGTTGATAAACGATCAAGAAACAGACAAGGATCGGGAACAGACAAATACCAGACATTCACAGCAGCATATGGCCCAAACATTCCCCTGTCAGCACCACAAATCAGCAATGAATAAATAACTACATAATAAATACATGTGCAATACGTTCACAGTGGAATGACTAAAATGCAATAAAAAAATAATGCAATAAAAAGAGTAAAATAAGAACTAAAACAAATCTGAGACCCCAATTTAAGCACCCCGAAATCCAAGAAACTGTGCAGCCTCCAAGCAGCTGTGGACATGCTGAGCTTGAGTGACTGACTGACGATGATCAAGCGCAATGCAAATCAACATGAAGAAAAAGGGAATAAAAGTTTTTTCCCCCTACCCGCTGTCATAGTAACAAAGTAAAAATAGTAGTAGCAAAGATGCTTCTGTGAAATGTAGTGGAATAAAAGTACACTTTTGTTTTTAGAAATGTAGCCAAAGTAAAAACACAAAAATAACTTCGGTAAAGTACAGATACTTGAAAATCATACTCAAGTACTGTACTTACATACTGCTGCTTACTTACTATACAACATTGAGAAGTACCTGTGTCTATCATGCAGAATCACACATGCAGGTTTTGGAGGGAAACATGCTGCCAAACTACATCCTGCATGTAATACAACAGCATGGCTAAGTAGAAGAGCCCAGTTACCACCTTGACTTGAAAACATTTACCACATTATGACCCTGAACTGCTGAGCAGCTGAAATCCTCTAACAGACCAAAATGGGGGAACATCTCACTTTCAAAACTCAGCAAATTGAAGAAACTGGTCTGCTGGACTTCCAAATGACCTCATGAGTGTTGTTAAAATAAGAGTTAAAAGGATTTTTAGGCCTTCAAATTCAGTGTTTGTTCATTCAAACCCCAACAACAGCTTAAAACTACCAAACTTTGACCATACTCGTAAGAAAAAGAGGCAAGTGACTTATGGTGGGCGAGTGCACTTACCTTTCTTGGCAGCCATTTTGGTTCCAAAAGAGCTTCCAGTCGCTTCGATAGTCCTGCATTTGTGTAAAGTTTCCAACTCAGACATGAGGCAGCAGAAAATGGTGGAGTATAATCCTTGACACCACGGCCCACACAAACCAAACTTACAGCAGCAGGAAAATTCCCTCTTCTTCTTCTTCTTCTTTTGGTTTTCTGGCAGGTTTCAACCAAAGCTTATTAGGTGCATACCGCCACCTACTGTACCGGAGTATGTAGCATGTTAAATTCCCTCCATACTGCAGGTGGACAGAACCACTTCTGTGGGAGCCCAACCAAAAAGACTGATACAGTTTTAACTTAAAAATCAAAGAGTTCACATTAAGAGAGCACAAGTGATGAGTATTTATGAAAATACAAACTATAACTGGTGAATACATTAGAAGTACTCTTGAAATAATCAAGCTTCTCTGAATCATTTGACCTCAACTCCCCCTCCTCCATCTAGATGGTTTAGTCCTGAAGCTTTTAAACAAGTGCTCAAGCCTTCCACAATCTTTTGACTCCGCCCCTTTCTGAGGAGACGACCAGGAAGAGGTGAGTGATCCTGTTGTTCGAATTGACTGTTGGCATAAGCTTTAATTTGTAACTGCAGCTTTCTGAGGCCTTGTCTTAAAAATCAGGTTTGATAAAGTCTGACTAAAACTCTGAAGTCTGGGGAAAATAATTCTGAAGTTATAAAAGTTTCAACAAAACAGTTGTGATTAAATAAAGAGAAATAAGAGAAAATTGAAAACAAAAGAAGAAAGAACTGAAGTAAAAGAAAAGATTCACAAGTGTGTTAAAGAGTAGTGGGTCACCAGGACCTGGTGGTGCTAACTTGGGTGACTTAAACCACACTAAGTTAACTAATTTAATCTCATTTACCTGCAGACTGTGAGTGCGTGTTAAACAAACTGTGCTCATTTGAAGTGTTTTCTTAGATTAAAACATTTTAATTGGAATTTGTTTGTTTATTCAGTATAAAACTTTGAAAAGGAGTCAGTCATGTATCAGACAGAGTGTAACCAAGACTGACCACTAACTGTGGTTCACAACGCAGATTATCCATCAGGTGTTCAAATAAACATTAAAAAATAATCAAAAGATTCCACTTTAAGAAAACAGATCACATAGAGAATTTTATGAGGAAGTTATACCTCCTACAGAAATTTACATAAAACTTGAGCTGCTTAAAATGAATTCAAGTTTTTTATGTACTGTATATATTTTTCCATACTGTCTGAATTATGTCATGGATTCTGAAATGATGCCATAAGAGTGAGTAATTTTTTATGTGACTTTCTTCAAGACTAATGAGGTTGAATTAGTATATTTGAATATTTAAACAGAGTTTTTTGTGCTTTTTTAAACAATCACGTCTTCTGTTTTAAGTTCTGTATGATACAGCAGCTGTACAGACGGGCAGGGAGTTCACATTAAATATGCAGGGAATGTATATTATATTTAATATTTATAGGTTTTATTAACCTAATACATGCTAGCATATTCATGATGGTCACCTAATGGAGGTGTGTCGAGTCCATAAGAAGATTTCAGCAGTTTTTTGCTCATTTCAGGAGAGAGATTCACAGATCCCCACACAAAAAGGAGCAGTTCATCACTATTTTCATTAAAATACATTATTTAAAGTGCAGAGGGGGAGACTGAAATGTGCGCCGAGCTGAAGGATCCTCCATGAGCATTTTTTTGATTGAGGGAACATAAGCGGATGATCTTTTTTTACCATGTTTCACACATTGAAAAGAGGCTGAAATGTATTCAGTTTTGGCAAATATCACACATGGGGTTCCCCACGGCTCAGTCTCAGGGCCACTATTCTTCAGTCCCTGCATGGTCCCATTAGGAAGACTCATTCAGACACACAGCCTCTATTGTTACGTCGATGACACTCAGATCTGCCTTTCTCTCAAGTCTCCAAATCTGAACGACATAATCTGCTTATAAAACCATTTTCAAACTAGCAAAGACTTGCTAGCTCTCAGTTTCCCTCAGTAAAATTAGTTTAAAAAAAAATCCAGCTTCTTCAAACCACAGAACCACGGCTTGTTCTTGCTTTGTGAATGTAATTAACTTACTGGCGTTTTGAGCATGTATCACTGAGAACTCAGGGGGAAACTTTTGAAAGATAGTTCTTGTGTTTTTGTTCTCAACATGTGCAGCTTGATAATGCAGTAGATTCACTATGTGGCAGACTTCCCTTTTGTTTCGCCCGTGGGCTGCATCAGAGTCTTTGTAAATTACAAACAACATCAACATGCGTCTGTGAGATGATAACAGAGCTTGCTCATATGACCATCTCTCTAAATTCGCAAATTGCAGACACATCATAAGACTTTGAGGCGTAGTTGGCGAAGGTAAGTGCGGATGAATGTGTGTGGGAGTTGTTGCTGTTGGATGGTGGATGGGTGTTAAGAGTGATGGAGGAGCCACTCTCACTTCCACAGAGTCAGAGTGGGGTGGATGTCTTCTCTGATTAGCTGCGCTGTCTTTGAGTGCACTAATGCACCTCGCTATTAGCATGTTTCTCCTGGTTGCCACGGGCAGCGCCGCACAGCCTCCCCGTTTGACATGTCAGAACGCATATCAGTCAGAGCACGCCGTGGCCCGTGGGCTTCACATTGCCAGGAGAGAGGGAGGGTGTGGATGCGAGCGGTAAGTGCGTCGGCGAGTGTGTTCCTGTCTTTGGTTGAGTTTTATCCTTGTAGAATGATAATGTTTTTATGGTGCGCGGTGGTTTCAGCAGGTCGTCTTGGGAAGTTTAGGGCTAGGGTCTGGGTACGATTACAATTATACAACCCTTAGATGGGTTTCATGGGCCGAGAGGCTTTCATGACTGCTGATGTAACCGGGTCTTATAAGTGGCTTTGTCTGTCAGAGTTTATCTGTGACTGAGAGAGACGGAAAACTCCTGAGAGCCCTCCTCCTCTTGTTCTTCTTCTGTGGTCATTTCTATGCAATCCTTTCGCCCAATCGATGTGCGATTTCTACACACTATGGATAAACTATCCATCAAGTGGTGACTCACAGAGGTCACAGAGCGAGACACACCGCATTTAATGTTTATCACTATTATGGCTGTTTTCATCTACTTCTATGATTAAAGTATCTACAGTATCTACATCACTCAACCTTCTGCAGTGAAGTCTGGGAATGATGGTCTCTGGAATTATGGTTTTTTGAGGGTTCGATAACAGTTTTTTGAGAATTGCCCATATCAAATCATTTGAAATGCTCAGTCCATTATCGTAGATATCTTTTAACTTCTTTTATTTTATTTGTTAGTTTTCGAAAGTCATCCGAATGTAAATATTTCAAGCATTTGTGCCCAAATCTTCTTCCAGTCTTGACTGTGATGGTAGCTGCTTTGCCAAAATAATCTAATTTTAAGGACTGATGAATTACCACCCATCAAATATCTATCCGTCCATCAAATATCTTTGTTTTGTTGTTAAATAAAAAATAAAAAGTTCTTCAGAGTGACAACAACAACAGAAACAACAACAACAAAAAGATAAAAAATAAAAAAATTACAAAATTACGTTTGTGAGGGAGGGGAGGGGGAAAGAATTTATATAATATGTAATAGAGAATTTAAAAAGAAAAAAAAATCTTAATTGGATTACATTGAAATATCTATATAACAATAACTATATATATACATATACATACACATACAAACATACATGCACACATACATACACACATATACATATATACATACATATATACACACACACACACACACACACACACACACACACACACACACACACACACACACACACACACACACCCACACCTTGAAGAACTTTAACTGAGTTATTTCTTGAATTTTCATATATATTGTTCTCAAATAAGGATAATCAGGTCAAGAAAACTAGAATTTAAGGAAAACTTCAGGTAGGCTTTCAGTGTGAAAACTGACGTTGGTAAAAATGTGTTGGATTATTTCCAGTGTTGAGAAACACACCAACGAGCCCTGACAGTCTTCACCCAGGAAAAAAAAAAACAGAAAAACATATTTATTTCTTCAGCGCTTTGTGAAGCCATGCAACATTTATATTGTTAGAGAATTCCTGCTATTGTTTTGTCTGAATATTTCATACATAAGTAACCCCTCAAATACTTTCAGAAGAGAGTGAGAGGGTGCAACACAGAGATCATGAAACCGCTGACAGAGAGAGCGATCCCCCCTTTCATACCTTCAAACGGTAACCGTTCCTGGATGTTACCCAGAGCAGTTGTAAAATCAAGTATAAATGTCAGCCCTCTATTTTAGACTGTTACACCAAATAAGTGGATCTGTTCATGATGTTGAGAGTGTTAAATTACATCAAGCTGGATCTTCTCTGCAGATACATCAGCACTGTGGCTGCAGACATCCGCGCCAAAATGAGAAAACCTGATGGTGTGTCAGTCATGAATGATGCAGCTCTGAATGAAGAGCAGTTTGTAAACTAACAGAGACAGAACTTAGACCGGAGCTTGCATGGGGAGATGGATCACAAACAACTTGAGCAAAAGCAGGTGGTCTTTGTACATATGAAGGAGTACGAGGGTCTTAATGGTTCAAAATGATCTATCAGCATGTAGGAAACCATTCCACTGAAGGGAAATTTTATTGAATGGAATTTTTTAGTATATTTTCCAGATGTTTCAATGATCTTTTCTGTTCCAGTCAAACCAGAAAAACACTGATTGGTGTTTCACTCATTAAGTTTGTCATCGAAAAAGTTAGCTTTGTCCCAAACACCACTGCAACCAACACATCTGTGTTATACGCAGAGCAGTTTCTCATTGTACGATGATATCAACTTGAGGATGGTGACAGACAATGCAAGGTTCTTAGTACAGCACACCAGAGCCTACGGTGCCACTTTCTAACGCTCTTCCACAATGATCATGGATTTTCAAGAAATGGAAGATGCTGTTTTGTACCAACTGGTTTGACTGGATCCTATGAATGAAAAGGAGCCAGCTGAAGGCCTTTCACTTCATCGAGCAGAAGTACATTCTGACTAGATGTTGATGAATTACCCGTGTCCAGATGTCAACAATTAGTGGTCTCAGAAACTTCTTTAAAAGTGACAGAAAAGAGAGAAAAAGGCAGACACATCAGCCTGCAGACCTCGATCAATCAGGAACAGTAAGATCGAGTCAGAATGAGAGAAGGAGGCATGGAGAGGAGGCCCGAGGAGGAAGGGAGCCCCTCACCCGACTGAGCAACGATCTGTCCGCCTAAAGAGCTTTGTTAGCGTATTATCAGACGTCTATGATGGCCTTGTGGAAAAAGAAAAGGCTGAGCACGGGGGCATTGATAGAAAGCAACAAAAAAAAAGAAGTAAGAGAGGCCCAGAGAAAGCTTGAAAGGCCTGAGAGAAGGAGCGTAGGGCCGAGGAGGCAGAGAGGCAGGCGATCAGCGAGGTGGGAAAACAGCAGAATAAAAATCCCCTCAACTTTTCTCCACAACAGCTCCAAAACCCTCCACCCTCCGCTCCTCCCCTCCTTGTGCTCCAACCTCCTATTATTTTTCTCCTGTTACTTTCTTCAGAAAATCACCCCCAGGCAAGGAGCTCTCCTGGGTGGCTCACCCCCGAGCAGAGCCCTTGTTCCTCGCATGCTTGTAATAATTTGAGCTTGCTGGAAGAACTGAGGCTTTTAAAGGGATCAACCTGCACACCACCACCTCCTCCTCTTCTCTCCCAATTTGCATCCAGGACTTTTCCCAGTCTGCTGCTGCTCCACGCGCCTCCACGTGCCGCCGCCCCCCTCCCTCCTTGACCCTCCCTCCTGACCTTCCCTCCATCCACACAGCTCCCGTTCGGCTGCAGCTACCTGACGGAGAGAGAAAACATTAGAGACAACACAAAGAGAATGAGAGAAATGTTCGCACTCCTCTGGCTCACAACGAGGAGTGTGACGAGGAGCTGGTATTGGTGAACGAAGGGAGAAAAAACCTGAAGGAAGGAGGGAGACAGGAGAGAGGCTGAAGAGGAGGAGAAAAAACAACAACAAACAGCTACTCTTCTGTGGGTTCATGCATTTTGTACAGCCGCTAGACTCCAGCGTCTCCACCGTCCAATTTGCCGCTGCCACCCTCCATATGTGGTTTCATGCCTCTCTCCGCTTATAGCCGGCCTTGTCTCCTGATCTTTTTACTTTTTAATCTCTTACAATCATTCCTGATCTGCTGCTACACTATGAACAGTCAGCGCTCGGCTGGAATAAAACTTGTGAAGAAACCACTTCAGATTAAAAATGCACTCAAAGGTCTTATTACTGACTCTTCTGCAACCATTTCACTGTTAAAAGAAAGGATTGGGCCGATGTTGATGCATTTCCACTAAGTGGTCCAGTTTGGTTTGATGCAGTCAACCCTGACCTTGCTTGCTTTATGTTGCATTTTGGCTGTTTGATGGCCTCAGAAGACTTGGGGTTTGATGTGCATGTCAACAGATTCGATATTCAGGTTTTAAAGAAACATAGGCTGCCAACCAGTTAATGCCTCTTCCAGGGAAGGACTTGCTCTGTGGTAGAAGAGTCAAGGTGCTAAACTGGCCCACCTCCAGTCCTGCAGGAACATCATGAACCCAAACATCTGAAATGTGTCCTTCTCAGGAAACCTCCTCAACTGAGCGTCGTTAACTCTGTCAGCCTTTGGCTCTCCATACGGGTTCATGAACATGACTGTGCTGGTGACACATTGCTCTGTTTAACCCCTTCAGCCCTAAGCATAAACACCTAAAAGACATACCCAAAGTAAATGAGGAATTACTACACAGTGTTTTATCTGTCATTATGCCTGAGTAAATTGGAATAAATCAGAGGAAAAGTAAGGTTTTTTTTACCCTCGCCAAAATGTTTTCTTTTTTTGACAGGGGAAAACACAATGCTGGCAATGATTCCAGGTCCCCAGATGCCATTGATTAGCTTCATCCACTCCTTGACCACAAATGTACCAAATTTGATAGAATTTGGGCAAACAGTAAAGCCTACATGAAGGTTTTTGTAAGGGTACACCCAGGCGAGGACTCAGTTTGGCACAATTTGGCACACTTTGTGCCAAAAGGATTATTTTCTACCTCTGATGAGAACTGGCTCCAAATTACAATTCATTTCCATAAGACTAGTATCATACTACCTATTGGGGCTTTTAGATATGAAATTTACCTTTTGCGTCATCAATTTCTACCATTCTGCACAATATATTTGTTTATATGTAATACAGAATAGTGAAAAATAACAGGAACTTCTACATTTCTTTCTTCACAGGGAGTATTTTTGTTTGGAAAAAGTGCAAAAAGAGAAACAAAGAAACATTCTGTGCAAACAATGTAAAATAAAAAGTAAAAGTGCAACAAATATTGTAAATTAAGTGGTTTTAGCATCACTGTGGTAGCTCTAGCCTGTGGCGAGTGGTTGTACGGCTTGAAAACACATTATTATTGATACTAGTAAAGCTGGTGCTGACAGGCAAGAGTGACATGTTTGACCATTTGGTGGAGTGAATCTGCACGACCCCGTACATCCGCTTTTATGGGTCCACAGAGATTTGAGCGAACAGGATTTTAAAGTTTTTTTCCCTGCAGCTTTGGTTGTCTTTTGGTTGTCTCCTGAGTCAGCTGAAACTCTCTTAATGAATCCTAATAGATGAAATGCTAATGGCTCACAGTAGGAGATTGTTCATTTTTGTGGCGGCAGTAACTCAGGAGGTAGAGTGGTCATTTAATAACCGGAAGGTTGGCGGTTAAATTCCCCTCTATCCTGAGTCTGTTCATTGTGTCCTTGGGCAAAACCGCCTTGCTCCCAGTGTGTGTCCTCCACTGGTGTGTGATTGTGAGTGTTGTGTGGTGGTCGGAGAGGCTGTAGGCACAAACTGGCAGCCACGTTTCTGTCAGTCTGCCCCAGGACGGCTGTGACTGTGTGAGTGAATGATATATCCAATGTAAAGCGCTTTGAGGGTCTCTGATAAAGCGTTATATGAAATCTGATGCATTGTTATTATTTTGTCCTTGGAGTAGATTAACAGTTTATTTTCCACACAATTGAAGGAAGAGACAAAAAGTGACTCCTTCCACCCAAGCACAGCCTAAAAAGATGGAAAGGAAAACTCAGAGCCTGCAAAATTTGACTTCAACAAGCGTAACGAGAGGAAACGTTGGGGAGTGATGAAGTTGCTGCGGCAGCTCTGAAATCAGCACCACGGACAGCGCCAGTGAAAGTTCAGCGATTATAACTTTGGGATCCAAAAACAGCAGCTGGCAGAAAGTTTGAAACCGACTGTTTGACCTCTTTATCAAAAGTAGCAAAGGTCAGCTAGAAAGCTTTGTCTCTGAGTAAAATCACAGCTGAGAAGAAAAACCACCTCCTGTGTGTCTGTTCAGAAACACATGATGGCACGCCTCGTCTTGGACCTGAGCAGGAACATCTCCTCTGTGCAAACGCCCCACAGGAGCAGTAATGGCCGATCACCCTGCACCTCTCCAGCAGCACAGTGCACCGAGGACTATGAGTGTGTTTCCTTTGGTGTGTGTCAAACACACCCGCATTGATCCAAACTCAGGGGTTGTGATGCACACACAGGAAAAACACAGAGCAGCCTTAAACAGACACACACCTGCCTTCACACACAGGTGGCAGGACAGGTACAGTGAGCTGCTCTGTCCTGCCATCCACCGCTGGCAGATCTTTTATTTAGCCGCTGCAGAGAGCGGCTCCTGCTCATGAATTATGCAGCGGCGAGGCCCTGTAACAAGCTCCAGGCCGACTCTACACCTTGTGTGTGGCTTAAAATATAGATAAAAGCTGAACAGCCAGCTACAAACATAGGCTTTTTTTCAAGACAGAAGCAGGCCGGTGAGGAGAGAGTCCACAGCAATTAGGCCAGGCTGCTGTGCTGCAGAGTTGAGCCGCCCGAGATCCGCAGAGGAAAGTCCAGCTGTTGGCTGTGTGGAGGCAGAGAGAAAGAAAAGAGAGCAGAACGGCCGAGAGAAAGAAGAGAGCAACAACACTGAACCGAGCTGAACTTATTAAAGCACAACAGAGCCGAGCAATTCACACCAAAGAGGAACAACAACAGCAGCAGCAGCCGGATGAGCTTTATCTCTGTTATTAGCTGGAGATAAAGGGCCGCGTGTGTCCGCGGACATCTTTGTGTTGTTTTTCTGCTTTGAGCATCACACATGAAGGGAGCTCTTTGTGTTGCTGGGATGAGCTTGAAGTCGACTCCCTCTGCTGATTTCATAACAAAGCTTACGCAACTTCCAAGAAAAGAACAGCGTGTGCAGCAGTTGATTTATTTTTTCAGCGAAAGGATGAAGAGTACGCTGGACTGGTTTGATGAGACTTATAGAACAACAGGCAGAAACACACACAGACGCTCACGAGGAGTTTATTCATCCTCATTATGAGCAAATCTATGAAAGCGACAATAATGAACTTATTCAATGAAAACCTGCCTGACTATGAGAAAAATATAGTGAAAAGAAGTCTGAGGAATTATGAACTTTATCTACAAAGCTCTTTTAAGAATCTAAGTAACTTATAGGAAATATAAACCACGCAAAAATACTTTCATAAATAAAAAAACAACGACAGATAAATCAGGAAGGACTTGCTGATCAAATTAATAGCAGCACTTTTTCTCTTTTCATTTCACCAGATAAATGGATTAAATAAAAAAAGAAACAAAAGAACCACAGTATCCTTGCTACCGGTGGCCTCCATACTAACAACATCATAAAAATAATATCAAACATCAGGCTCAACTCTTTCAGTACAGAATTACATTAAAGCTCCTGTGAGGAACTTTTAGGTTGTGTCATGTATGGTGCCCCCTGAGGACAAAGCAGTCTTTGCTTACCTTGTCCTCTGCATGTATAAATGGTTTCTTCTGATGAAAAATCTCATACTCTAACAGTCAAATATATAAAAAAAATTCTCTGTTGTGTAAAAATTGTCATCTCTGTCACTGATTGTCTCGTTTGCTCTTGTATGTCATTAAGATACATTAATATAATATATAGTAAATTTTAAAAAGGTCAGATAAAAACTGCTGTCCGTAGCTTTAAATAGGAAACAACTTCTCTGCAGGGTTTATCAAATAAAACTTCCAGTCCAGTCCAGTAGGAGGCGGTAATGCACCTTCAAAGCTTGTTGCCAACTAAAAATAAAGTTAAAAGTAAAGATGTCGTATCAATAAGAGTCAAACTGCACACATATCGGCATTATCATGTTAGTGTTTATTGCAACACCAGAGGGGAATTTAACTGGTACTTTTAGCCAACTTTTGCATGCTAACCAACAGGAATAGGTCGGATTTACAGTCAAGTTATTTTTTTAATGAAGGTGAAGTACAAATCTACAAAAGAGGATTCGGGCCACAAGAAGAGAAATAAAATAATTACAGGAGGGAGATTTTTTAAATTTCCATTTTGAGATTAAAGTCGAAATTTTGAGTTTATTCTTGTCGATTTAAATCTCAAAATTTCAACTTTAATGTCGAGATTTTAATTTTTAATCTCAAAATTTTGACTTTATTGACATAATTTCGATTTTTTTATCTCGAAATTTCAACTTAAATCTCCTTCCTGTAATTTTTTTTTCTCTTCATGTAGCCTGAATCCGCTTTAGTACAAATCAACACTTAAAGTTCCTTTGGGGAGTTTTCTTTTCAACATGATTAAAACAGACTGAAATCCCCACTGAAGCTGTTTTATGAGATACAAAAGCAAACAAGACCATCAGCAATAAGAGGGACCATCTTTATATTGTTATTCTTGATGCCTGAACTTGAACAAAACGTAGAAATAAAAAGTTCTGCATTCCCTCCATTTGCCTCCACAGATGCAGGACACACTGATAGTGTTCATAGGAAATAAATAAACAGCATTAGGACTCCTTACAGTGCTTTAAAGTGCAGGGGTGTCGGTGAATCAGCTGATGAGCAGAGGTGATTGGATGACAAAGCTTAAATTCAACTTTCACACACAGTTGTAGAGTCAGCGTCTTAATAATTTAGGGTAAAACCTTCATGTGAAACAGAATCATAACATATGGAAACACATCATAACTGTAATATCTCCACAGTGTGCTTATAAATAGTTTACAGAGCTCCTATAATCCTCTTATATAGCATTTGTAATGGCATCACGACTCTTTGAACAAGAAAATATGTGAATGTCACCGCGAATTCAACAGTGGGTATGATATCATACAACAGTGAGTTATCTATTCATGGCTCCATTAATGAATCATAGCCTCCCTAGACTTTATACTCCAGACATGCCCTCTTTGAATATGTCATAAGCCCTTATTCTTTTTTAATGGAAAGGCAAATCACGGCCAAAACAAATATATGAACTTGTGCAAACATTACAGCAGAGGAAGGCGAGGGGAGGGGCTTACAGAAGGTTATGATGGGCCAATCCAGCAAATTGCAGATGTAAAGCGAGGGTGCTTTAAGGAGAGAATGGTGCAAAAAAAGGCTGTCTTTCTCTGCAGGTTACATTATTTATACTTTATACCCAGAAGGCTCTTTAAGCAAGTCAAAGCCTCTGTTTGCATCACTTTGCAGGCTGCACCTCAGGAAATATCAGTGCAGAGATGGACTGAAGTGTGTCCCCACAGGAAAAACCTGTGGAAAGGTCAGAGTTATAATAAAATGATATCCACACATCACTCTTCTTTTTTTCTGCACAGACACGTATCGTGGTAGTTTTGCAGGAAACCAAAGCTCTTTTTTTTTTTATTCATAGGAGCGCTCATTACTTCAATTACTTTAAACAGCCTACATGAATAAACTTTGCCCATGCAAATTTTTTCCCTGTAATGTGGTGCAGTATCGCAATCAGCCAAAGCCGCTCACATATCCAGGACACAGAATTATCCAGATAAATATATGTCCTCTGATCAAAATGCTTCTATTATCGCCTTAGTTTGGTCAACACTCATTAAAAAGACATAAAAAAGACCATATCCAGGGGTGGATCCAAGGGGTGGCCAATGCCGTCCCTGAAATTGAATTCCAGATGGCCATCTGCCCCCTCAGATTTTGTATGTAATATCTTCTTTTCATTTTTAATCTTTCTTTCTATTTCATGTAATATTTAAATTTTCCGGTGTAACTGCTTTGCTTTTTATTTCACACACTCCAAATTAAATTATTGGGAAGTCGGCACATAAATTTGAATAAATTCAAGAATCTTTTCTTTTCCTAATAGAACTTTTTCTCACACCCAGTATTTGTCGTTTGTGAAAGAAAATATGAAATAGCAAAGGAAATCATTTAATAGAAATGGCAGATTTTTAAATTCATCCTCTGTTTCAGAGCAGAAGGACAAACTGACCCAATTTTGCAATCAAAATCCTGAACATTCACTTTTTCCTCCTCGGTTTGGATTAAAAAGTTCAACGTCAGCAGCCCACTCCATGATCTTTCCCATATCTTCATTCTGAGAGGAGCTGTTCTCGTCCAGCAGCAGCGGCGGAGACGCTTCAGAGCATCCGATCATGGATTCACTGTGATCAGTCTTTAGCTCCGTAATCAACGCCTGGAGTCCGTTCCCTGCTTGTCGAATTCTGATGGATAAATAATGCACAGCTCAGCAATTAAAACACGCAGATCTGATGCCGTGTCACTAATTTATTGATTACCCCTCAGCGCTCCGAGATGACAGGGTTAAATGTCAATCAGATGATCTGAGTTGCACTTCAGTTGGAGTTATTCATTCCTCCGGCTGGCGGGAAGAATACAATTTCCCCTGTAATGGCTCTATGTATTATTAACTGTTATGCTAAGTTGTGTTGGGCTGCTTTCGGGAGATGCTGGGGTCAATCCCGATTAGCTTGTGCCTTGGAGGAGACTTTAAAGTGAATAAGGAACGGCTGAGTGTTTGATGTTGGCAGAAGCAGAAGACGTTTCAAGAAACGGTCTCATGAGGACGATGGCTTCTGTTTTCAACATGTAAAAAAAAACCTTTTTTTTAAGGTAACAAACAACCATTTTAGTTTTTCAAGATGTTAAGTGGAGCAATTCGAGGTCTTGAATTGGCTTTTGATGAGTCTTACGGTCGCTGCTTGAAGTCTGTATGTTTTTTTTTCTTCTCTACCCCGGCATCAGCATCTAGATCTGCCTCATGAAAACTAAAACCTTTAAATAAAAAGAGTGACAGACACTTAGGATGAATAATCTCCAGTGAGCCCAGATGTGGAGCCCCACCAGAGGAACCCCTGGAGACCCCGTCATCCTGACGTCTACGCCATGACAGAGGGGCCTGGATGTGCAACTCACCACCAGGACCCAACGGACAGACCTGATCAGCAGGCGGCGTCCACTCTGTCGGCCCACAGCAAGGCCTGCTGGGACAGGAGAGGAAGACAGACGTGATGTATGTGTGTGTGTGTGTGTGTAAAAGAGAAGAAGACAGATGCAGTGACCATGTGTGCCAAACCACCCCCACACACACACACACACACACACACACACACACATACACACTGTACCATTCAGCAGCTTTCTTCTTTGTTCGTCCTTCCACCAGCACAGATGTTGGAGTTGTTGAGAAGCCAGTAAGGCTGCAACCTCCCTGTCAATCAACTCAACCCACATTCTGAGAACAAACACACACACACACACACACACACACGCACACACACACACACACACACACAGAAGCTGGGGGTTATTCATGGTAAGCATACTGTATATACTCACTGCATTTCTGTGTTGCATCTCAAGCCACAAAAACTCTGGAAAAGAACCCCTCCTCCTTTTTTTGTTCACTGTGACCTCATTTGATGAAGTATTTTGAAATACCGTTTCCCCAAAATCCTGAAACCCAAGCATGAAATTTCTGTAAATGGAGGAACCGTAATAATTATATGAAGTTAGACGGACAGTTTTTACTTTGCGCAAAAGGGATGAGGAAAAAAACACCACAGTGAAATGACAACTCTGCCAGGAGGACCACAGCTTGCCCAAAGCAAAGAACGCTAATCCTAAATTGAAGAGAGCGGCGGGGGTTTAAGGAGGAGGAGAAAGATGCTGCAACAGCTTTTAATCCAGGAAAAATACAGCAGAAAGATGCTGCTGGACGAAGAAGTACCAAAACTTGAACCAGCAACTGGAGGAGACTGAGAGGATAACTGCATCAGCATCTGCATTCAGGTACTTTTATCTTCAGAGACTGTAATATATTGGGTTTACTTTGTGCATTTTTGTACATGGTTGTAGTTTATTTTGAACGTATTTTTCAGTGTTTCATTGAAAAGCTGTTATTAATGCTGCGTTCAAGTTACCTTGTAAGTCAGATGTCCGAGCTGGGAATGACGTCACACCCGAGTTACCAGCGTTTCGGTTACCAAGTCAGAAAAAAGCAAAATCGGAGGCGGAAACAAGATGTTGCAGAAGGACCGCATATTTGTCCAGAAGTTGCTTATATTCTGACAAGACGAGCGCTAAAATAACTTTCGTAGATGTAACCATCTTGTTTCCGCCTCCGATTTTGCTTTTTCCCGACTTGGTAACTGGACATTGCCATTACCCAGTTTAGTGCCAAACTGTCACATCAGGGGTGATAATCTAGAGTTGATACTGTCTACCTGGAGTCCGGGTTTAAGGAGTTTTCATTTGATGCATTATACGTTACCGCAGTAAAGCTGTGACGCAGTTGGTTACTTTAATAAGTCGCATTGATATCTGAGCGCCCCAGACATCATTTTCACTGCAGTAACACGACACGCGAATTAAAGGCTAGCTAACTAGCTGTTTCTGCTGCCTCTAGATTTTCTATTTCCTGTTTGCTCATCAATAGCACAAAGTTAATATTTACATCTAAAAATGATGTTATACTGCTACAAAACAGTAAAAATACTTCAGGTTAAGAGTTTGAGTTTCTCGCCACTGTCTTACCTTTTAACATTCCTCTCATGCCTCGGACGCACACACAGCCACCTGGAACAATTTTCAATTTCCATTTCTGATTCCTGACCTCTGATAATTGGCGAGCCGGCTGACTGATGGCTGCCCGAGCGCGGCGCGGTCCTCCTGTCACCTGCAGCGACGCGGGCTCAGCTGTGAATTATTAATGTCTAATATCATTATGTAGGCACTGCTTGTCATAACAATCTAGCCTGGTGGAGGGAAACTCAATCTGCCGCCCTGCCCCTGCACAGACAATGCTTTTTAATTATTGATACAGACTAATTGACTACAGGATTCGCAGGGCACAGTTACTTTTGTTCCCTTCACAGCTCGCCCCGCTCCTTCAAGAAACAATCTTATTAGGAGGCCAGCCCTCCTCGATGCCCCCATGTCAGCAAATTAGCAGAGAGGACGACCCCGCTCTCCCTCTCTCACCTCTTCTCCTCCTCCTCCCTACACCCTTTCCTTCCTCATCATCCACCTTTTCTTCCCTTTTCACTCAGAATTTAAGATTCTCCTCCTTCTCCTCCTCCTCCTCTCCTCACCTCGACATCGGACACCAGGTAATTAAAACGCGACAAGAAAGGTAGACGGTGAGTATTCCAGGCAGCACATTGGGATTCACGGCACACCTTCATGCCAGTGCAGGTTAGCTTCAGCAAAGACAGCGAACTAATGGACAGAGAGGAGACGGAGGTGATGCAGACTGCAGGAAGGTTAATCGGGTTTAATTAGGGTCATTGTGACGGTCCGAGGCTGCGGTCTGTGGGGCCAAACCTCTCTGCTTTACTGTTGTTAGCATATCATTTCAAATTAGCTCCTATTTTGGTATCTTACCACCCTTTCCTAACCTCTTGGATGGTTTTCAGGCTTGTTTACCAGAGATATGATGTCAAAATACAACAATGGGGACCACCTAGACTTCTCATATCATGGCACCACATTAGACCATGATATTACCGGCTTTACTTTTGATTAGTGCATCAAAAATGACCAGATTGACTGTATTAAACTCGGGCGCAGGGTTAGACCTTGTGCTGGAAATGCTGACTCAACATAACTTAAATCAATTGATCTTTATTTTTATATATCGCACCAATTCACAACAAGTGTTATCCCAACACTGGTCCAAATCAGATTCTTTTTACGAAGACCCGATGTAAAGATGGGATCAGATTGAGCAAGTGACAGTGGAGAGGAAGAACTTCCTTTGACAGGCAGAAACCTCGAGCAGAACCAGACCCATGCTTGACCGTCATTGGGTTTAGAGAAGGGATAGAGGTGAGATCGATGCATGTTGTTGAAGAAGTAGCAGTCCTGAAGATCCTACGACATGATGGAACTCAGGGACTCCCACAAACCCACAATGAGGCCTGGTACCAGCAGGAACAAAAGTGTCTTGATAGTTTTGGGGCCATGGTGGTACTTAAGTATGAAGCTTTTTAGTTGCAGTTGCAGTGGAGTAGGTATTGCTCACAACTTTCCTTTGTGTCCCACCAAAGTCTGATGTGTTTTGAGGCTTTTTGATTGACACATTTACCATGAGTGACACGGACAGTTACCCGCAATATTCTCATCCATTTGTCTTCTGATAGGAGTTAGAAACCAGTTTTTATGTCATGATCAAGAAGTTAGAGACAAGCTCTTAAAACTCATGGGCTTGTGTTTAACAAATAATATAGCTGCTGTATTACTCATTTATTATGTGTCAGATCAGTTGCATGTATCAGCTTCAGAAGTGGTCACAGATGGCGATCATCTCTGTCCTGTCCGCAGCATCAGCAGCCATCAGGAGAATAAGACGTGATGGAAACAGTTCCATCCACAGAGAGAAAGTCCGGCATAGCGGCGTCTCTCCTCCGCTTGTCTCCCTTCAAGACCAAGATCTTAAACAGCTTGGGTTTCTGAATTAAAAGAGCTACAAATTTGTCTGAAAAATGAGACGGCACTTGCAAATTTAATGGACCAAGTCTTTGAAAAATAAAGCTTTGTTCTGTGTATCATTGCCTATGACTTCCCTTCTAATCTTATCACTGACAAATCTGAAGTTTTCTTTTCTTTGTGCAGAGACATGATGGAATGAAGAGGCATGAGAAACCTGGTCTAGAGGTGGGTCAGAACCGGTGCATTACATTCACCTCCTACTGTTGTAAAGCAGAGATAAACACATCAGATGGAAGTTTCTTTGCCAGCTGAAATATTAATTTTCTTTAAACATGCTGTCAAATGCAAAGACTGCAGACGACTGAAAGTAGGGCAGCGCTGCAGCTGGCTGAGAGAGGCTGAACAACACCAGACAGACGGAAAGACAGACAGACAGAGAGAGAGAGAGAGAGAGAGAGAAAGAGAGCGAATAGACTCCCAGACATAGACTCAGACAGACCAAAGCAAACACGAACGACAAGGTTCTCACCACATCCCTTTCTACTGATAGATCTACTGATAATGAATAAGCTAGTTAAAATGAATCTATTCGAAACAGCTCTGTATGTTGCATTTTTACACTTTGAGTAACTATGACCTCTAATTCAGGCAACCCCTGCCTCTAACTGGGCCTCTTAGGTTATCAGACCAAAACAAAGATGACAGCGTTTGTCTGGAACAAAGACAAGGAAATCCCTAAAATAAAGACTTAATCATCACAGATACAAAATACTGGGATCTCTTATAGTGGATACAAAAACTCCTGGATGTTGCAGGAGAAACTATTTTATTGCTGGTCTCACGAAGCAATTGGATTTTACAGCGAACTGAAGGCTGTGTCTCCAAAAGTTCTGGGTTTGGTGCGGGGGATAGAGAGCTGGCACAAGATAAGAGCTTACAGGGTTTAAGGAGAGGGGTGGAGGAGAAGAGTCAGGGTGTTGAGTTCTGTCGGCAGCAGAGCAGTGACTGAGGAGGTATGTGGCTGATTTTATAATGAGACACAGAAGTGTATCATTGGCGTAGCTGTAAGAGCTGAGTGATTCAACCAAGAGGTCAAATCAGTGGTAAAGAGGAGGGGCCCAAGCACAGAGCCCTGAGGCACACCTTCATCGACCATATTGTCTCATATGTCAGTTGTTAAAGCGTGTTGGCTCAAACACCGCTTCTGTTGAACAAGAGAGTTTCTTGGTGTGTGTGGCGACCTCATGTTTTCTCATATTCAAGCCTAAAATATTGTTAATTGTCACGACGGCGAGGTTGAAAACAGAAAAAGGACCCAAAATACAAGGGTGACAAAAAAGGGTTTATTTAAAACACAAACTAAACAAGAAGCAACAAAAACTTTCTGGTAAATGTCCAACTTAAAAATCCAAACTCCAACAAAGGCACTGGAGACACTGAAGATACTGAAGACACAGACACACGTGACACTTTACAATAACCATAACTTATAAATGGTAAAAAGATCATTTATAAATCATAGAGAGTTTATTAATGTTTAATCATAATTTATAAATAGCATATAGACCATTAATAAATTGTAAATTTTACAATTTTAAAAACCTAACCCTTCTCAATAACCATCTAAGTAATGTTTATAGGTGGTTTAAAAACCAAACATTAACCATTTACAAAGTTCTACTGACACACATTTAAATCTAGATAGTTTACAACCAACATTTAAACCATGTATAAACCTTTAATAAAGAGTCCATTAATAATTAATGAAAATTATTCATCATAATTTCATTGCTTGTTATTGGTAAAGTAACTATTAACTTACGTTGACAAACTATCTATTTGGCATTTATAATTGGTCTATATGCTGTTTTATAAATTATGGTTATTGTAAAGCGTTACCGACACACAGACTTCCAACACAAACCACACAATAAACCAACAAAGAAACAGGGGAAGACAAGGACTAATATATACACAGAGAAATGATCAACGAGAGGCAGGTGAGACACAGGTGCAGACAATCACAGAGGAGGGAAAACTGAGGAAGTAAAACAAGACTAGAAACACAGGGAATAAGCTCCTACAAAATAAAACAGGAAACACTGAAAACTGAGAACATGAGAGAACCGGGGTCAGACACAAACTCGATGGGACCACGGGGGTACGGGAACAATAGGGGACAGGGACACTAGGAAAAATCACAAAGAAGATACACTCAAAGTTGCATGGTGAGAAACAACATTTTAATTGATCAATCCTTGATCCAGAGACTTGATCTGCATAAAAAGAAAAAAATATGATGCTTACTGCAGGATGTTATGTAGGTGTGGCTTTAGTGTTATTCCATTAAAAATGTCAGGCAACGGACTGTACAATATGGAATACACAAAGTGTTTTTATGTGAGTGTGTTAGAGTGTGCATCCTGTAACAGGCAGTGGTGCCACTTTCATCCTGTACAATGTCCGACTGCCATGACTCCCATTAAGACCTGTCCCAGGACACTGAACACACACTCATACACACTCGCACACACATATGGGCCTTCACTAAGTGGCCCGCCATCTTGCACTCTGAGTCTCTGGTCCCTTCACATGCATAGCCACACACACACACACACACACACACACACACACGCACACTTCCTTGGCTGCCACATACAGGCACATGCATGCAACACAGTCATCCATGTAGGCACCAGCAGTAGCATGTCAGGATGAGGGAAAACACAGGGGATAGAGATGGCCAACTACTCCAGAGCACGCACACACTCACACACACACACACACTCTGACACACACTCATGCATGAGCTAATGCCGCCCTCCTGCTGGCCTCTATGGAATAGCCATGTCACAATCAAGAGGCTCCCCGGCCCTAATCTGCTTTTTAGGGCCCCGCCACAAACACTCATCTGCATAATCGGGACGACAAGTGTGGAGAGGGTGAAAGAGCAACAGAGGGAGGGAGGGAGGAGGGGAGGAAGGATAGACAGAGGAGGGACAGAAGGAGGCAAGCGAGCTGGTAGAGTGGATGGATGGAGGAAAGTGTAAAGTGGGCTGATGACGAATGGAAAGAAAGGCTGCAATGAATGAAAGATGAGGGGAGGAGGGGAGTGAAGGAAATACAGGCAGAAAAGGGAGTCAAGGTGTGTATATTTGTGCGCTTGTGTGTGTTTAAATAGTAGAGCAGAGTCTGATATTGGTTATGACAGTCACACCTGCCGCCTCTCCTCACCCTTCACCTCTCCTCCTCCTGCTTTTATTTCCCTCACACATCAGAAGTCATTAACACAGACTGAAGGGGTGAGGCTGCAGCTAATCCTTCTAAATCTTCTCCTCACCCTTTACTACCTCTCGGTTCCCCCCATCGTTAGTCTTGTTCTTTTTCTATACTGTTATAATATACTAACCTGATAACCAAGGCGGTACAGAGACTGAAGGAATAATGAATATCAGTATCAATCCAATACATGTACTGTATATTGTAATTATCGTTTTTGCCACTTGACTTTGCTTCAAACTTGAGGTGTTTTGGTGGACAATGTGGCTCTTGGTTTTGAAGTCTTGAAAAACAGAATCTAAAATTAATACCACATGTGGGCAGATTTCCCTTCTGACAAGTCACAGGTAGATATCTGTACTTAAAAATTCATGAATATTTTAGATTAATGATGCTGATATAAGGGATTTCACAGATGCTAGTGTAAGAAAAATGTGGAGTTTTTTGAAATGGAAGCTATGCGAAGCTGCTCTATGGTTGTCTCAAACTTCCAGTAAAAATGATCATAACTGGTCTCCTTTAAGCTAACCTTGGTCAGTTCTTCTTTATCACACCAGGAGCAATGCTGGTGATGATGCATCGCCCAGGTAAATAACAGATTTACATAGGAGGAACTCAAAGAGGTGCTTCGATCCTTACAAATTTATATATATATTGAAATTGGACTCCATCTGTTTCTTTCAGACCAACTTCATCCTTTAAATGCTCTCTGGATTGTCTCCTGCTCTAATGCAGATGTATTCATGCAGTCTGCTCTCATTTCTTCTCGCTTATTGCCTCTCTCCTCCTCTGCTTCTCTTTTGCATATGATACATGTCGTCTGGCAAGGTGAGTCCAGCCGCTACGTTAAAGAAAGCCGAGCGGAGCTCAGGGGTTCAGGACCCCAGCCGAGGCCCGCATGCAGAGTGGGGATAAGAGGCACATCCATGGACGGCTAATTGAGAGGCCTTTAAAATTCCCACAGAGGACCAATCATGGTTTTCATCTGGGGGTACTCGGGGCTGAGAGGGGCCAGCGAGGGCCTCTCAAATAGAGGAAAGTGACATGAAGATGTGCAGCTGCCCTGAGACCTTGAGTATAACTCTGCACATGGAGAGATTTTCAAGTAAAAATACACGATTTTCTCAAACTGTCCACTTCAATTCAGACGCCAGAATAGGGTGACGTAATGTTTGGAAGCTTAAGTTTATTTAATGTCTATGTAATTAACACAGACCCTCTGAGAGATTTTAAACATTTTAACAGATTTTTTTTTTATGTTAGACCCCTCACATGATGAATAGAAGGAGTTTAAGCATGTACAGAGCATCAAGGTCATAGTTATTGTTGTAGCAGGAGCAAAGAAAGACAAAAATGCTAAAAAAAAAAAAATGTATGTAAAAACCTGTAACTCTAATGGTGTTGTAAACACTAACAAGTTGTTTTAAAGTCATTTTTGTGCTGTACAGGTAAATGAAAAAAAAAAAGGGCTTCTTGCGATGGTCCCTGAGTGTGTGTGGCTTTCAGTTATTCTGTGGCCAGCCCCTAGTGGACATCTGAGGAACTGCACTCTGTGATTTCTCAAGATTGGAGGCTGAAGTTTTCCACAAAACAACAAACTGGTCCCCCATTTTAGACTTCCAGCTGAGGCCCTATCCACATAAGTTCAGATATTTTTTGGCTCCAATAACAAAGTTCTACTTATGTTAAATATGTGAGGGTTCAAACCTGGGCAATAATTAATTAAATCTGTGACATTTAGTGAAAATGTGTTGTGTCCATGCCTGTTGACTAATAAATCTAAGAGGAGTCTCCATAAGCTTCACAAGTCCAGAAACCGTAACCTACATAAACAAGTCTGTGGGCTTGAAAATCAAGATTCATTGAGGAAAAAAGGACATTAAAAGCTTTTTAAAGAGCAGCTGTTTGATATTTCCCCTTTTTTCTCCAGCATTCCTCCTGAAATGGCACATTAGATATTGGATAAAAAAATGTTTCTCTGTGCCTAAATGCATAAATATCTTAGAACGTTTTCCTTTGCACTCACGTCTTTCTTCGATTTCTTGGCTTCCAGAAAATGCAATCAGATGAAAACAAGGTCCAGAGGCTCTACACTTTCTGACCAGACCACATTTGTAAAACATCCACCTTAGAAAACACATCAGTTTTATAATTAATGGAGAGTTGAAAAATGTTGTGTGTGCTCCCTGTTTGTTGCTCTGAGGCTGAGAGGATTTGTTCCCCTGTGCGGTACACTTCTAATACTGACTCAGTTTTAATCTCTCAGTCCATGGATCCATGCATTTGTCTAATTAAAACCAGAATCACTTCTTTCCTACTACAATCTGCATCTGAAATGCAAAGCTCTGGATCCATCATGACTGCCTCACATACTCTAACATAATATTTGCTGTGCAGCTCTCGCAGACATGATTCACCCTAACAACGGCATGCATATTGCATCATCCCGACATATGTTTTCAGGGAATATCTCTTTTATGCATTAATATAAATCCTCTAGAGTTTCTAGTGCAACACGGCATGATGAGCAATGCAGGCGCAGAATAAAGCAATCAAAACCTGTAAACATGTTCAGCCTTGTGATGGATCTTGAATTTGGTAGAGGAAGTCAATGTGAGGCGCATAAAATAGGAAAACACTTCCCTGAAAGGAATTGACATGTTGAAGGTTCGAGTCCAAGTAGAAGAGAAGAGATTTGATTCAGTATTGATATTAATTGATTTCATTGACGCTCAGGAATAATGAAAAAACTGACCATGAGAACTCATCCAACTGTAAAATGCAGGATATCAGGGAATTTACCGAAATGAAGGCGCCACTTTTAAAATGTCATTTTTAAAAAACAGTGTTTTCCTCGCCAATCCTTCACAGCTCCTGATCATAAAAACTAATCTGATTGTTTGTACCGTACTTCACCACTTGCAGCTCCTGTCTTCCATTCATGCATGTCTGTGTGCGTCCTGTTTAGGGTGACCATACATCCTCTTTTACCCGGACATGTCCTCTTTTTTGGGGGGCTGTCCGGGCTTGTCCGGCTTTGTCTGGGAAGGTTTATGAAATCCTTCCAATGTCTGCAGTTTTGTGCGGAAGTTTTGAGTTTGTGACACTCAATCCAACCCCAAAGACTCTTAAAAATTAACTCTGTGCAACTCTGTGACTCCGCCCCCCGCGTAGTCGTGTCCTCTTTTTGGGAAGTCAGAATATGGTCACCCTAGTCCTGTTACCACCTTAGCCTCACAGCCTGAAAAGCGATGGTGCAAAGGTCAGCTGAGACGCCAAAGTTATCAAAAGTTACAAACTGTAACACTTTCAGTTTAGAGCGATATAATTATTTGGGCAAATTATATAAACCAGATGATGAACTTAGTTTTGACCAGACCACATTTGATGACCACCTACGTTAAGAAGTTGTGTAAAAAAAAGGTGTTGCTATAGGTTACAGGACTATGCTGATCTTTACTCTACAAATTCTGCTCAACTACTCCTCCTGTGGCAAAAGTTGAACTGCATGGCGATGGGTGAAGGAACAGGCATAGAGGGTTGATGGGTGAGTTCATATGTTGCAAAAAAGGGGGAGGTTCAGGGGGTGGAGTGGCGTTGGGAGGGTGTTTCCCCAGCGGGACGCATTAACAAGCCCATCCAGTTAAATGTAGCCCCTGCATTACCTAATGTACCGGCCCTTCTCCAGCAGTGTGGGAGACAGCCGCATCCATTATTGA
Source organism: Xyrichtys novacula (assembly GCA_962446985.1). Classification (NCBI taxonomy): domain Eukaryota; kingdom Metazoa; phylum Chordata; class Actinopteri; order Labriformes; family Labridae; genus Xyrichtys; species Xyrichtys novacula. The sequence goes on from OY660872.1 coordinate 3,633,281, forward strand.
TCAGATGTAGCTTCGCCTCTGAAGCTGGAAGCCTGGTGGAGGGAGAGGGATGGAGATGGAGATTTAGAGAAGGGAGTGAGGGAGGAGGGAGTAACGAAGAAAGGAGGGGAGGAAGAGGAGAGGGATTTGTTACGAAAGGGCAATAAAGTTGAAGAGATGATTATGAGGACTTCGCTGTCATCTCAGTCTTCATCACATTTCCTCTAGAAACTTTTATTTGCCGTCGCTGTCACTTACATCTCCCACCAAGTCAGCGTACACTCTCCCTCCTCTTTCAGTCCCAATCGCAGCCCAACTCTCCATGTTTCTCTTTTCTTTTATAGATGATTTGTAAGCATCGATCACATATCGTCCCTGCTGACAAGTAGCCGGGCTTTGCGTTGCTCACATCATCATCATCCACATGTTTTCTCTCAATTCAGCTTTTCTCCGATCATCCCGCCGTCCTTCGTTTTATCATCCCTCCCTCCTTCCCTCCCTGGTGGGTTCGGCTCGGGGTGGAATTTGAATTTCACAGAAAGTCATCGGAGATTTGATTTGGTTTATGCTCAGTTAGTTGTGAAGGGAAGTTGGGCGTCTTATTTCTCTCTCTTCCTTGTTTGTGTTTCAATCTCCTGGTTGCCAGATGAGCCAAGAGCTGAAAACAAGCTTTAGCTGAAAACCTTGGGATCCTCCAACAGCTACAGTTTTACAACCCTCTGGAGGAGCTGCTTTCCTTACTATATATCGCTACCATGAATTTTTGGGCTGCGGTTATCATGAAGTAAAATTGGGGTATCATGAAAGCCCTGCAGTTGTGGTCTCTTGATTGTCTGTTGTACTGTATCACTCTTGGTGCCAAAAACTAGCAGCACAAATTTGTCTCAAAAGGGAGCGGTTTTCTAAACTTTTTGATTTAATACAGCGACAAATTCGCATGACAGAGTTTCACAAAGGCCGCCTGGAAACAGAAATTCAGAGATGACATTAGAAATTAAGGTTCAAATAAAGATAGATGCTCTAAAAGTTGTTTAAGTTTCGTTAAGTGAATACATGACAAAATGCAGATTCTTGAAGAGTTCTTTTGCCGTACTTTTGAACTTTTTTATGCGGTTGGATTACACCCAAAAGTGTTTATAATACTGTTCCCTGGGAAAGTTGGGCAGGCTCAACTCAGTCTAGTAAGGGCTGAAGTGTTTGGTGTCCAACTATAAAGTTTTGGTACAAACCCCTGCAAAGCCTGACCCAGCCTAGGGGTCACTGGATTGGACTTCCTTGAGAAGCTAGCGAGTCTGGTACTAAGCCACTTGTAGGCATTTCTGGGAAATTTTGAGCCTCAGCATGCTAATTGCTGATTGACACAACTTTTGTTTCATCATTGCAAAAAATTAGAAATAATAAAAACCCTGTGATTCTTTCAGTCAAGCCAGGGCGAGGAACTCAGTTGGGTTTCATGTTTGTGTTCGCTCGTGCTCTTGTTCTTGACTCGTCTGTGAGAGTTATCGTAAGATAGACTGTTTTCTTCTTGTGCCTGTCTCTTCATTATGACGTCTGTGTGTGAGCCGGAGTCGAGCGGGGGTAAAGATGAATTATTGATGGAGTTTCAGTGCAGAATTGTGTGACAGTTTGCTTTAATTTCCCATTTAGCCGGAATAAGGAGAGACAGCAGTGTGAGAACTGATCAATACGACACAGTGAACCAATGCATGCATACATATAAAGAGTTCTGTGTGCGCACATGGGTACGTACATTCAAGAGAGAAAAACACACAAATGATTGGTCTTTCGAGGATATGCTGCTAGAAATATTGATCACAAGCAAACTTTTGACCATTTTTTTTTTTCATAAAGAGGGTTATATATGCAGTATTCTCAATCAAGGACTCGAACCCTAACATATGTTAAAAGACAATTTTGATATACAATCTTCTCAGAACAAGATTAACATTAATAAGCTGTCTCTACAACATGCATACCATTGTGCACGCTGCACAATGACAGTTAAGCTTCAACGACTTGCATACATGTTTACATTGACAGCTGCTGCTGGGCGATAAGGAAGCAGTGACATGTTTTAGCTCATTAGACTTACATTGAACATCCTGAAATGTGCACCAGAACTGCAATTGCAACATTTTGTCCAGCTCCACACGCAGGGATGTCTGGTCATTAACTAGGACTTGGTTGAAATATGTGCAGAAGTTGCGCATGACTTTAACTTTCCCAGCATTTTACCCCAAACCTGGTGCAGAAACTTTTGCTTCAGTTAAAGACTGTATTTTTTTTTTAACTGTATAAAACACTGTTTCATCCTGATTGAAAATCCAGGTTTGATTTTTCCCCTCCTCCCTCCCCCTCCTGTCTCTCTGTATTGATCTCCACCTGAAGTTGGATGATGATCGGAGCCGCTACGCCTCAAAGAACAATTAATTGTGCATGTGATCGATGTTCATCCAGAAATCAATGAGGCTCTGCTCTTCTCCCTGTCTCCTTGACTATATCATTGTTTGTGTGTGTGCATGGGTTAGTGAACAAAGGTGTGATCGTATGTGTGTGTGAGTATGTGTGCTCATTGGTTGATGTTCACTCTTCACTTGAAGGACTTTTGCACCTGGACTATTTTTATGTCATCTTTCTTGGTTTTCTTTAAAAGGATATTTCAACATTTTTTAAGTACTTTAGTAAGTGTTTTAGTCACAATGGATGATGGCCAGTTCTGCTCCTTCTATGAGAAACTTGTGGGAAATCCAGCATGCAAGCTAGGTTACAGTTTTCTGCAGATGGGGCTAACTCTACCAAGTAACTTTGCCAGCTTTAAGAGTCTCCAACACATGCACTCCTGTTGGTTTAGATCTCTGCTATCAGAAAACCCAATACAGTGTATTCTGATGAGGTAAACATATTGTTTGGACTGTGGAGCTGAACATTTACTTTTAAAATGCACATCCATTTGGTCTCTCTGGTTTTCTGGTTTAACTTCTAAATATTGGAGAAAGTCCATGACCAAACGCAGCAGTCAGTAATGCAGTGGAGTCTGATTCATGACTTCCAGAGGTCCTGAGGTAACCAAGTAATGCTTGTGATGGCAAGAGAAATAACGTTTCTCTGGGTTTTATTCTGGTATACTGCCCACAGCTCTCTCTTTAGATACGAAAAAAGGTCCTCATACGCTGAATTTTACAGAAACTGGGATCGTTGTTTGATGAAGTGACTACACCTCTGAACAAAATCAGCAGCTGTAGACATTTTCAGGACTTTAAAAGGAGAATTTAAATGTTTTTGTTGATCTGCTGTGTCAAGAAAAACAGGTAAAAAAGAAAAACAGAACGGATCAAAGGTTTTCATGCTGTCAAAAACATACAAATTCAAAGACGAGATAAAATCCATAGATACTTTCAGCACATGTGTACATGTTTGCAGACACGCTGTAGGCTTTAGCATAGCAAAAACAAACACCAACAGACACAATCACAGAGTTCACACCGAATCCTCTCCACCACAGGGCCGCCTTCTAATCTTGTTCTCTACATTAAATTGGTGTTTTTTTTTTTTTTTTGATTTGGCTAAAACAGAAAAACTGAACAGATTTAAATCTGAGTAAAACAAGCTAGCAGATTTGCACACCACGAGGATGTTCTTAATGGTTTGTATGTGATTAATGAATCTCCCTGTGGTGGAGGGAAGGAGGAGGTTTAAGTTAGTCAAAGAAATAAAGCTCATGTAGGCGAAGGAGACGAGCTCAGCAGAGGGAGACGGCCAAGGCCACCCAGGCGATAGTCCTCATAAAAAAGTAAACAGGAAATCAGCACCCAGGATGGGTGGCAGCAGGACAGAGCAGAGGAGGGTGGGGTCGGAGAGCAAGGGTGCCCATTTCCTCTGCCCAAACCGACCGGAGCTTACCCCAAACCTCCCCGACCCCCTCCCCCCTCAGGGCCGGAGTCAGACAGAAAGGCTGGATGCAGATAAATTTTTGATTTGGGAAATGGAAAAATGATAAAAAATACATTATAAAAGAACATGATAGCACTATAGAGTGTTGCTCTGAAACAGCCCAGTCAATGGATGGAGTAAAACCACAAGTTTTCAGTGAAATGAAAATTTGTTATATTTTAGTTCATGATTTCACATTTTCTGTTAAATATGAACACTATTTAAAACAAGTTTAGGGATTAATTCATCCCTGTTTGAAAATGGCCACAATCACAACTGGAGGTTTGATATTTGAGTTTTATAAAACAAGTAACTCCATAATAAAGTTTCAAAAGTGAGAGCAAGATCTAGGACAACAAAATCCAATAATTTATCACCAAAATTAACTTTTAAAATGGACAAAAACAGATCTTTAATATATCGATTCAAACATGGTTAAACGCACAGAAATACAAAAAGGTGATAAATGCAAATCTTGGCGCAGTTTCCAGTGAGGAATCATTCTAAAAACACCAAGTGCATGATGGGAGATCCTCATGGCGAGACATAGATGAGTGAAAATTTAATGAGATGTAACATTTCTGCAGTGAGGTAATTTTTGCCCTCCCCGTTCTGCCTGAAGCGTCAGCAGGTATGTAGTCACCTCCCAAAACACACATGATGAAGACACTCTCTCACACACATACACACAGCGCTTCTGCTGGCCTTGACAGGGCTACTGTAAGTGTGTGTGTGTGTGTGTGTGTTTGCAGAGGCCATTTGCGAGTCGAGAAAGTGAACACGTTGCGGCACTCAGAGGGCAGCAGAAGCAGCAGCTGCGTCTGGATGTGCAAAATGCGTGATGCTCCCTGAGATGGCAGCGGCGGCGGCGGCAGCAGCAGGGAGTGAAAAGTGGTGAAAATGTGGAAGGTGAAGCAGAGAGTTTCATGGTGTGACGGAGTGGGTGTTGGTGCAAAAGGTGAAGATGATCATTTCTGCTCACCTAACTCTCTTTTTAAAACTAAAACTGGAAAACTGTAAGCTTTCCTCCCTGCCAAATTAACTTTAAATGCACCTGAAAGAGATTGTGACATCGAGAGCTGCACACCGTATTTTCTATCCTTACGAATGTCTCAAAACAAGTCAGAGCACAAATAAAACAGAGACTTTGCGATCCCAGTTGTTTCAATTTGAACCCAGAGGCAAAAGCGGAGGCAGATAAAGAATTTACAGTGAATTTGTTGATAAGCGAAAGGGAACCAGAGTCCAAGGCGTGAGGAGGCAATCCAAGGAGGAAGGCGGCATGGTAGAGATGAGACGGATTCAACTGAGCTTAGAGAGGCACTGTTAGAGGCAGAAGAAACACCAATATGTCACAGGAAAGCACACAAACATTGGTAATGTTCAACAAGTAACAAAACATGAGATAACTCCAGCAGAGTTTAAGATCTGCTGAGATTGTTGAGCTGCAAACATCTTCATATTGGGGATGTGTTGCATGTCAGGTCAGCTGCAGTGAAGTTTTCATGTCCTCTCTTTTTTCAGAGTTTTGCACTGAGGAGAACCACCAGACTGCTGCACCTCCACAATGAGCTCCATGTTTTCAGCGATGGCCTTGGAAGAAAACCTCTTACCTGTGGACTCTGGCCCTGACTCCACTCATTGGGACTTGGGCATCAACACAAATTATGACGTTTTAACGTAGTTTCGACGCTTGTACTTGTGTCACATATGATCTGCTCTTTGCTGAATTCATGCACTGTGCACAGACACCTTGCAAAATCATAGTTGTGCAAAAGCAATTCTCTAAAATATCAACTCTGTAGCGCAACCAGAGTCTGCAAAGTCATGCACAGTACGAGTACCTGCTGCAGAAGGCTCTGGATTGCTCGAGTTAAGACGGAGCGGATACAGAGCAGCGCTATTTCTTGACGGACAACAACGAAAACTATATTGTAGGATCTCTGCTGACTCACAAAAGAAAAAGAGTGGCTCCTTTAAGTTCATGCAGCCATGTTGAAGCACACACCAGTCAGCACATGACAGAGAGCTCAACAGTATGTAAGAGATTACATAAGTCTTTGTTACTGCGTACACTCTGCTAAAGTGGCAAAGAAGGTTTCGGGTGCCTTCAATGAAGCTGTTGTTGTTTCAGTACAGCACAGTTTGACTTCTGAATTTATGATGTGCTTGTGTCACTTTGAGTATTTTAAATGTTACAGAAATCTTACGCCTTGTTTTCCGGTAACCCCCTCGAACACTGAAATAAACACAGAGATACGAACGGAGTGAACGTAGGAGAGCAGATACAAATGGGAAAGGTGGTGAGTGGTTTTGACAGAAAAAAGGATGGTGTTTGAGAGGACAGGTTCGAGTAAAGAGAAAGAAAAACCCAATGAAAGAACGAAGGGGTAGGGAGAGAGACAAAGAGAATTGAGGAGTGAGGGAAGGGGAGAGAGGAGCAAGAAGGAGGACAGGGCCCAACACACTCCGCTACAGGAAAGACTGCAATTAATAATTTACATCATCTGTCACTGTGCGCTCCACTGGACCACTCAACAAACAGCACCCGTAATTTCAAGCAAAAACACATACTGGCACACATGCGAGGACGCTGCACACTCACACACACATGCATGCGTGCAAGAGGCTGCATTAGCACACACATGCACAAACACTGGTGGTCGCATGCAAGTGGCTGCACACACTCAAACACTCGTGCAACACAAAGACTCACCGGTGAGCACTCTGCCTGACTACAAGAAAAACAGTCGAGATCAAACGGCTGCACCGTGGCCCTCTCCTCCTCTTGTTTCATATCCAACCCGGACCCTTGTCTCTCTGAGTCTACACTGCAGGAGGTGTGCTCCTCACAGTCCCTCCTTTTGTCTCTGCAGCGGCCATGTTAAATTTATGCACTTTATGTCACTACCAGCTAGTACCCAACAGTAAATATTTGATACATTTCCCATCCCTCTGAGAAACCCTCCCAAGCATACGATCAGACCTGCTGGGGGCAGACTCAGTGATAAAAACCATGTTAAATTTACAACGTTTGTTTTTGAGAGTAAAAAAAAACAGAAAAATCCCAAGTGGACGTCATAATTGATTTGGTGCATCAACAACGGCTAATCTGTCTGAGAAAAAGCAACGTAATATTGAATGCTCTGGCGCAATAAGGAGGTTGTATAATACGACATCTGCTTGGTCGTCATCCTTTTTAGACTTGTTTAAATATTCTCTGCGGCTCTGCATTAAAAACAGACCTGACTCTGTAGTGGAATCACCGCATTACAGAGATTCAAAACATGATCCAGTAATGTAAGAGACTTCTTTGGTCCTGAACCTGTTTCATATGGACAGAGGTAACAACAATAGTTCCTGCCACCCTCTCCATCTCTGCTCTCATTACAACAACATGACACTGTGGTAGAAAAGTCTGAAGCTGCCTGGAGTCCCAACTTCTCACCCATTAAAGGGATATTCCGGCGTGAAATTAAGTTAGGGTCAAACACACCGTAACAGAGTTTGCCAAAGAAATTAGTCAGAGTTAAAAAGATGTTTGGTGTCTAGTGCCATGGCTGGAACCCTATATTTCTTGTTGATGAAGTTAGGTGCTGTTCTGAGCAGTGGCGATTGCTCTAAGACTGCAAGGGAAGCTCGGCTTCCCTTAAAATGTCACCCCCCCAAAAAAAGAAAAAGTGGTGAAATACGTACGGCTGCGTGTACATTTCATTAACTAAATACGCACTAGAAAGCCTTCAACTTTTGTTCAGACACTGTGATAAGAAGCTGATCATCACAGGTAACCGGCATAACTTCGTTCTCATTCATCCTCGCAGCGCCTCAGCGCTTCACACAGCCGGACGCTGGGCTTCTGCTGACTTCAATGTGGAAGCTAAAAGTGGGTTGTGGAAGCTAAAAGTGGGTTGTGGAAGCAGCGAAACTAGACGCTCATTGGATAAATGCTGGGCTTTGTCCCGCCCATCGGAAGCTCAGCTTCACTGGAGTTCTATGGCGAGAGGGCGGTCCCGACTTTCTCCCGGACTCCGAGCTTCTGCATCCATGATTGGATGAGCTGTCTGAGGCGAAATCCTTTTTTGATTGACAGCTAAACAAGCGAATCAGCGATCTTGAAGAATAAAACCTCTACCAGAGCATTTTCCAAGTTATTCATTCCGTTGTTCTTAACTGCTCCGGAGAGATTTACCGATCCTCAGCGACTTTTGTCTTTGTTAAAAACGACTGCCGTTGTGTTTGGCGACTCTGTTCTGTTACATACTAATAAACAAATACAATTTTGATGTAGGCCAGAAAAATGAGCTTCCCCTCCTTGAAAGACCAGCAGCCGCCACTGGTTCTGAGCATTATTTGTGGCTATAGAGTGGCTTTTTGGTTATGGCGTGGCTCTCTGTATTGCTATCTGCGGTTGTTACTAAAGTTGGTATAAGTAGAGAAGCAAGCGGTCGGCAACATTCATCTCTCTACGGGGTGTCTCACTCTGTGTTACGGTGTGTTTGACCCTAAATTAATTTTACTCTGGAATATCCCTTTAACCACTCATCCATGACGACATCCTCTTTCCTGGTGATGACATCAGACATATGACATCATTCGGAGAGCGACATTGTGCTAAAAGACGTTGGATGGTGTCGAGGCTGAGACATGACTTCAGCGGCTGCAGCCTGAATAGTTTATGAACAGCTGAGAGAAGAGAGTCACCTGACTCCCCGACAGCATGAGGATGACGAACTGTGAGGTAGAGGAGGAAACTTCTTTGTCATATGAAGAAAAAAAGGGAGAAAAAATTTACCTCTTAAAAGTAAAATAATACCCTAAGACAATCTTTGTGCCAGATTTCATGAAGACATAAGCAGAGCCAGTGTTGATGACACTGCAGGTAATGACCTCATGGAGTCATTTTTAAGTCTATTCTAAAATATTAAAAAGCATCCACTCATGTCTCTAAATATCCAGTATTAGACACCAGAAGTCAGACAAACTGATAGATTTTGTGTCTTGAAACACAAAAGGCTGTGTGGCCTTCAAGTGTCATCAGAATAATCAGAAATTTAAATACATATTTGAATTTTGACAAGGGTATTGGGAGAGGGGTCAGGCACACTTGCAATCTTAGGTAGAAAACGTTTCAATTTCACACTTCATCTGGCGCAGAATATCTGCCCCATCCTCGCACACAAACACACACAGAAGTGTTGTCAGTCACTCACCGCTGCACTGCTTTCCAGATTGTGATTAGGAGTTGCACCTGAGCCAAAACTTGGCCAGTTCAAGGGTAAAGAGACTTATATATAAGGACGGAGTTCCTCTTTTTCAGTGTACAAGGTACTTCTCAGGGATTTTTGGTATTTTAAAGTCCTCTCTTTCCTCCCAGCACCTTGTAGCTCAGCTCAGCAGTGGATTCATCAGGATTTTTATCTGAAAACAGCTGCAGGGAGCTGCTACAAGTATAAAAAGAAACATACGTGGAGAGAATGTACAGAAGAGAACTGAGGAGAACTGCAGAGTCAGGTTACTTACAGACCAAATTTATGTTATAAATTTCCACACACAGTAAAGTCAGCTCAGCAACAGCAGAACATTCAGTTCAACTGTTGAATTTCTCTCATCTGCTCACACTCTCATCCAACTGTGTTGTTCTCAGGCTTTGTGTCTGTTTTCTTCAGTTTGGTTGATGTCTCTTCATTCAGTAGTTGGTGAGAAAAGCTTGCATTGCTCTGTAATGGTCATGCAACAAAACACTAGTCATCAGTGAAATGTTGATGTTCGTCATTTTGCCAGCGTCCGTTATGTTTCACTGTAATTTGTCTACAGGAAGCCATGGTGATGAAATCAGACAACACTATGGTTGCTGTGGTAACACTGGAAATGTCAGCCACCACGCAGACCAATCACAGGTTACGCCATTTCAACACGTGGTTCTTGTCGCCTACACGCGTCGGCCTCTGTGTACGGTACAAAGAGAGAAGCGGGCGTCTGACAAACTTTCTTTAACAAGAGCAGTAAAAAATTACAGACAAGATTAAAGATTAAATGAAACGATTTTCCTGCAAACACCCAGACAACAAACGACAAACGTAGATCACAAAGTTCTGTTTAATTTCACCAAGATGTTAATCTCTTGTTTTTACTTAATTTGAGATTTTATCGTTCGTCTTATTTAGGGTGTGAAACCCAGAGTTTGTACTGTCAAAACCCACAGAACTGACTTTTGAAATAGCTTGAGGGATAAATCCGCTGAATTTATCCTCAATCAAACAGAATAATAAACAATTCAACAAATGAAACAGACAGTAGAAGCTACATTATGAAGCCTTTAATCCTGCGTGTTTGCTCTTTGACTCTTCATGAATTGTGTGTTTGACCTGAGGCGATGAATGTCTTGACTGTGCGGCCGTAATGTATGACAGCAGGCTGCTGTTTAATTCATCCTGACTTTTGATCCTGGGTGGACTTAAACCGAGGCTGAACCAAACACAGAGGGAGGCTGAGGAGCAGTGATCCATCCTTCGGTTGTTCTTAACATCTAACGTCTTCACTTCCTCTGTGTTAGTTTCACTTCGATACAAGGAGGGAGCTAACATGTCGACGTAAATCTTCAAATCTCACTCCCTAATGTTTCCTTAATGGTTCTCTTTTCTTTCCTTATTAATAATTATTAATACCTTTGTGTCCTACAAAAACAGGTCCGGGATTTGTGTTTTAGTACTTTTGTTGAAGTAATTATTTTAGTCGTTGAGTCAGATAACCAGGATATTTTGTTGAACAACAAGCAAAATATCCCTGGAGAGACTATTTTTGTTGCACAATCATAAAAAATAAGTTGGTCTGAGTTTGTCGGCTGTGTTTCAGATTTGACCCGTGTCCCTTTAGAGAGGCTGTTCGGGTCCATATTCCTGCCCTTACTCTAAATTTGTTGTTCTGCTGTAAAGCGGCTCCACTCATGAACTATAAAAGTCGACCTCACGCATGAGCACACACATCATAACCCCCAACACATACAGTCTTTAAATACACTAACCACTCTAACACACTTACTGTGTAAGATGCCCCCAGACTGTGTGTCCTGCTGCTGGTTGGACCTCCAGGCCTCATCAATATTGTAAACTGGTACTTAGCGGACAAAAGACAGAAAAGACCAGAGCAGAGGACACCTGGGGCAGAAAAAGTGAGAGAGAGAGCAGTCGAGACCTGCTGTGGAGCCCTGTTTATCTTCTGTCAGAATATACATGCATGTCAGGGTATGTGTGTATATCAGAAGTTGGTTTGACTCTCTTACAGCCTTGGTGTGTCAACAGAGGGTTTGCTCAGAATCCTCCAGCAGCATGCTGTGGTTGTCATAGTGACAATGAGTAAACAACAAAAAGTGGCGTAAGTTTCTAAAAGTAGAATGCGTCTTCATTGAGTGACAGACGGTCAAAGATGCGAAAGGATGTGTTCACTTCTCCTCCTAAACCTTGCCACTCAGCTTGTGTGTCCACAGCATCGACTCAGTTAACAAAATCAATAAGCTTGCGTGTGTGTGAACGTGTCGTGAGGAGTGTATGAGAGTGTGTGAGGGGGAGGACAGGGGAGGTTTGTGTGTGTGTGCAGGTGAGACATTAGTTCCCAAGGCGGGACGTCCCTTTCCCCACATCAATTATTGAGGCGTCAGGACACACTGAGAGCTCCAGGAGGGGGGTCACAGGTCAGCAGACCGGAGCTCCAACGGGGCTTTCAGGGGCCTCGGTGTCCCTCACCTCTTTCTCACACACACACACACACACACACACACACACACACACACACACACACACACACACACACACACACACACACACAAGCATACATACGATTCACTCACCCACAGTCTTACTCCCAATTTCCACCGCATCTGGAACAGCTACGAAAAGGCCGTATCTGTCGATCACAGCTGATCATAACCGTTCAAATTAACGTGTCAATTTCCACCGGCTTCTTTCCATTACGCTGCGGATCACCGGACTCCTCAGCTGATCGCAAGAGTTCTATTTTTTCCAGATGCCAAAGCATGGCGGATAAATTCAGCACAGATTAACCCGTGCTGGAAAGGAAGTCGGGCACAGACACAAAATAAAACATCCGGCTTCTTTTCAAAATAAAACACTCCGTGTTTCAGGAGGATCATATTTCACACCATGCAAACAGGTGAACAGGTGAAAGGTTTATAGACAGCTTTTCACACCGATGACACCATGGATGAGGAGATGATGATTCTAAAAGCCTAGAAGTGGATTTCCTCCTCTGGAAGGACACGATCTACTGCTTATATGTCTATGTGTCTATAGAGACAACTCGTTATCCTGCGATTGCATGGAATCTGCGGGTTTTTGTGAGTTCTTGCGATACGTAATCTACCACAAAATTCGCCTCACAAATGGATCCGGTGGAAATCGGTGGACGGCGAAAATCACCGCCGTTCCAGATGCGGTGGAAATTTTGGGTTATCTTTATGAGAGGCTGTTGGTATTCAAAATCACATTTGTAGCATAAAAACAGATGTTTCCTGTTTAAAAATGTGCTTGCATTCTTATAGATGGATCCTACAACTTTTTAGAAAGTTTGTTCGAGCAGTGAACTTAACCGTGACATCTGCACTTTTACTCAGGTATTGCATATCTGCATATATCAGGTATTAACACACCACCTTGACCTGCTTAATGGTCATAATCTTCCTCTCTACTCAGATCATATTAATCATCAAATCACAGTTACGCTGTTTTAAAGCATCAGCAGTAACGTGGTTCATCTTAAAGAGCCACAGAAATAGTACATCGTGAAAAACTAATCCCCTGTCTGAAATCCCTGATCCTCCCACCAGCTCTGCAGTCTTTTTAGGACCACACACCCAAGACACGATTGTCAGGATTTACCACATTTGCCTCCACTCTCTCTCCTCCATCCCCCTCCTCACCCACTCTTTAGATTCTGACATGCTTTGAGGGACTTACTCCACCATGAGATTCCCTCTCTATCTTCATCCTGCCCTCCCTTTGCTTCCTCTTCCTCCTCATCACTTTAAGCACAGGGCTACTCTGGCCTAAGACCACCAGAATACCCCCTCACCTCTCTCACCCACACTTTTCTATCACCCCACCACCTCCACCACCGCTAGCTACATTAAAGCTGGGGATGGCTGATGCGTGTAGCGTTAAAGGGGCGGGCGGCCCAGCAGCGCCTTGCCCATGTCTGGGCCGGGGCCCGGCTCATGAAATATTGACGGGCGAGTGTCCCTTCCAGGAGCTGGCTCGCTCGGTCTTGGGGGGAGGAGGGGGGAGGAGCAGGAGGGCCACATTAATATTTCAGACTGCAATCTCCTGCTTGACAAACTCTCCCACGTGATTGGGTAAAAAGCCGCTTGCATTGCCTAGCAAGCGCTGGCGCTGCTTCCCCCTCCGCCTTCCATCACCCCCTCCTCCCCCCTTAACTCTCTCTCTCTCTACATGTCTTTCTGTCTCGCTCAGCCCGTCTCTCTGTTTGCTGCCTCACCCTCCTCCCTCACACCTTCATTGTCTTGCTTTTTAACCAAATTTGATTCTGGTGTCTGGATGATTGGTGTTTGGATGGCGAGGTGGGGAGATAAGGGGTGAGTGATGAAGGAGGGGGGTAATTAATTACGGCCAGTGATTTTGGCCAGCCCTGGTAGTCGTGGGCCCCCGCGCTCGGCTGGCCTCCAGGGGCCCTGCTCGTGGGTCCCGCCGAATGAAGTGGCATCCATTTTTTATGAAGAGCAGGTTATCCTATTTAGTCAGATTAAAACAGGCGAAGAGGAGGAGGAGGACGAAGAGCAGAGGGGGACAGATCCGAGAGAAAGAGAGCAAACCAGAAAAAACAGACCCCCCCCATCTATCTACTTTACTCTTCAGCTTCACTCAAAAACAACCTTCCCCTCCTTCCTCACTCCATCACCACTCCCATCTCGCCCCAGCCTCCCCCCACCCTCTGGTCCACCCATTAACCTGATTATGGGCACAGAGTGCTTCGCTGACCCTTTGCCTTGTGTGGCGTAGACCCCGGTCTCTGCAGTTTTTGCTTTTTTGGCCATGACTCATCCAGTCCGACATGTCTTTTGAGTGTGTTTACCATCTTTTGACCCTTCTCTCTTTTATTTCTGTCTTTGTTTTTCAGGCTCGTTTTAAGTTTTCTTGATAAGTGTTTGTTGGTTAATTTCTCATCTTTAACAGCAGTTTGGGTATTACAACAATGTGCTGACTGTGCTCTGTCGTAATCAGTCAAGTGCATCAGAAAAGGTGCTGCCAAAGAAAAGATGCAAGTTTCCTGCAGAAGTGGCCCTCAGGTCTTGATGACAGCATGTTTCATAAATGTAACATGGTACATGAAGTTATCGAATAAACATTAAGAGCCTCCATGTGTTTGACACAGTGTGTTAGCATGTATCATGGTACATTAACATGAAACACCCTCACACCTTGCTCACAGCATGTTAGCACTTTAAACGGGGCTCAGAATTTTTTATTTGGGAACTTTACATGTTATTAATAATGTGTAAAATGTTACACAAAATTAAAAGGTAAATACTAAGTACCCTTGTGTTTTAGTTACCGCATGTAAGCTATTATATTGGACATAAAGTAAGTAATTAGGTGGATATTGAGCGCCCTTGTGTCTTTGTTACAGCAAGTTAGCGTATTATATGACACATTAATCTATAAGTTTAATAAATAATGAGAACCTTTGTATTAGTTATAGCATCTAAGGATATTAAGGTATTCATTTAGTGAATATTAAGCACCCTTGTGTATGGGTTACAGCATGCTAGCATGTATTTTGATCCATTTAGATAGAAAGTAAACATTTAATACCCCGGCCACGTGGAAGCAAATTCAGGAGTAACGTAAATAGTCTTTTGTTGTATTGGTGTCTCATCCACATGGAAACAGCATTTCGGGTGACTGTAAACGATACTTTTTAAAAACGGGTCCCTGAATGGATAAATCTTTAAACGACTTCTGTTTCATCTCCATGTGGATTTGGACCTGCGACTTTCTTAAAATGAATACATCACACACACTGTAACGCTCTAAAGACACCTGTACGAGTCCAACCAAACCAACTTTTATTCGCACGCTCTGTCTTTTGGCGCATTTCCGGAGCAGCATTACAGCGCCACTTACTGGCTCGGCATAGGCACTACATCTTTTTCAGTCATTCTCTGTAGTTTTGCGCAACTTCCTGAACCAATGCCATCTTTATTAAAAAACCTTTTCGAAATGAAACTGCAATGTATTGTTTTTACAGCATTTTAACATATTAAAGGGAAACAAAGTATGTATTTCATGAACATTACGCCCTGACATCTTGGTTGTAAATACAGTATTATATAGTTATACAGTACATTTAGTTGTGATGTCTAGAAATATTTGCTCTCTTGTGTTTATTACAGCATATTTTTAAAAAATATGTACAAGTACTAGAATAAATATTTATGAGTAGCCTATATTAAGTAATTAGTGAATGCACTTGAGACATTAATTCAGGGGCTATTTTACTGTTAGAATAATGTGCATAAATGTATATAGAAGTTATCATTATTCCTCATATTCTTATGTAAGAGTTTATACTACAAGTATAAACTGCTTTGAAATCTTTTTTAATACATTATATAAGAGTATTTTTATCATATAAGAGTGTTTCCTAACTTCTCTCTCCAATAGCTTTACTACACAGACATCAATGTTTCTTTCAGTTTTCTGTGACCGTGTTTTTCCTATCAGCAGGTGTGGGTGTGGGGGTGACGTATCCTCCGAGGATGAATCGTGGGAAGGTTCTGGGAAGGATACACGCTTATCAGAAGGAGCTCGTTAGATGCCGCCTTGACCTTCAGCTATTCACAAATTGTTCATTATTATGTTCTATGAAATGCTTACTTTGCAGCACATTTACCCCCACCCTTTTAGAAACATTGTGTAACCAGGGACAACCCTAAATAAAAGAGGCGGACATAGAAAGTACCCTTAGAGTGGTATTGAGATAGCTAAAAAAAAGATCTCTGTCCATTCTCCTCGAACATAATCCATTGTCTCCTTTTATTTCAGGTATTTGGGCAGGTTTTAGACCTAACATTTACTAAAAAAAAAAGCACATACCTGTGGCCAATCAAGTGATGAAATATGCAGCGTCAGCAGACTTACTGACAAGATGACGAGTCAAAACATTTCCAAAAGGACTGTTACACTCTTGTTTCTTAAGCTCTTTGTCACACCGGCTCTTTCATTTCTACTGTACAGCACAGGCTTTCCCAGTTTCAGGGCTTGTTTGGGATTTTTGATTTTGTTGGAGGCTGGGAAATGTTCACAGACATGTTGTCGTGTAATGCTTGAAGGTAACAATGCCACTGGAACAAGCGAATATCAAATCTTATGCAAAAATGCATGAAGTTTGTGTCGTCATCTTTAATATCACACATTTGTGCAAATATCTGGACTGGGGGAAACACTAATGTGAGTGAAATTTGCAGCTGAGAAAATCAAATTCTACTGTAAATAATTTATTGACGGCAACCATTGCGGACAACTCTCCCAGATTGCATGGCTCATTGGCTCCGCCCACTGACTCTCCATGCAAACCAATGGGAGTATTTCAGCGTATTTCTGCTCTGACTGTGAGTAATGCTTGCATAACTAAAATCTTTCTGTCTTTTCAGGCTTTTTCTTTTGATTTTAGTGGATGTGTTATATCAGAAGAGTCCGTAATTACATTGTTTCTGCACAATCCTGATTAAAACCATGACATGCATGATGAATTAATGGAATCAAAATATGCAAGACTATCTGCAACATGTATGTAGATTTCATATTTACACATTTATGAACCTCTCTCCTGTCTTTCTTGTGTTTGTCCTGCAACATAACCAGCCTCCCCCATGAAAATGTGTTCACACTACAGCCTGAGTGAGCTTCAGGGAGGCTGGATAAACGCTTTGAGGCCCACTGCCCAGATAACTTACCCACCTCTGGGCAGTGGAGGTGTGAAGGAAATGAAAAATATATTTAAAAAAAACTCTTTCTGGACTAAAACACGACCAGAAAACACCCACACTGAGTCTCCTGGGGGGCAGCTAGGAAGTGAAGAAACTACCCCGAAAGCCTAAAAGCTGGATGAATTAATAACACTTTCACTTCTGTCATTTCTTAAAACATTTAGGTGATCAGCAGCAAAGAGCACGAGAGAGAGGAAGCCTCTGAAATGGGACCTTTACAGTAAGACTAAAGCTGTTTTATCAATCATGCAAATTGAGGTTTAACTCCAAGTGGTGAACCCTCATATATTCTTACATTTTTGACATGCAAATAAAACATTTAAGATTTTTTTTCTGCTCTTACAATATGCGTAAGATAAATATGCGCTTATTAAACTGTTCCAACAACAAATAAAAAAACATACATTTAAAAAAAGAGGAAAAGAAAGTACTGAGGAAAAAGTTTAAATTTTGATGATTTTGGTTTAGAGCTCATTTAAAATAGGAATCTTTAATGACAGATTATTTAAATATGATTGATAAAAACTAGATTTAAAATACTAATATGCCAAATTTCTGCCTCAGTGTGTTAAATGTGTTTTTGGTGCTTTGATCAGAACCGTCAGCTGGTCAGTATTTCTGTTCATCGCCTTGGCGCTGTGGGCAGGTGCAGTGTCTTGCTGGAAACAGCAGTTTAAAACAGAAGCATAAAATTAACTTTAAACTTCTTCAAACATAATGGGCTGATGCCACTAGAAAACACGGTGCCTTTCAACTGTGGAAACGTCACATCTTGGGCTCTGTGCCTTTTCGCTCCTTCATGACTTCGATTTTCAAATGATATGCACAATTTTACAACACTAGTTCTCAGGTGCAATGCTCATTTTACCTGGACCAAGTCAAAGCTACTTCAGAACTTGAGAGAAGTGATCATAAATGGTTTGTTATTTTGAGAGCAGTGACTTCAGCTATAGACATTTATGCACAAGAAAAGGCAGCATAACTTGTTTTAAATTAAGGATGTAACAACAGTGTCAGACAGGATGGAATGATAACTTTGTCCTGTGTGTCTTACATCTAAGATGGATGTGATTGTGTGTCTTATTTTGGTCCATGCGGAGGTTGCCCTCAAACCAGGACCAGTATCCAAAGCAATGAGAGGTGCATTTGATGAATTTTCAAAATTAGAAACTCTCTGGAAATGGCTTTTATAGTTGACGTATGTTTGAATCGCCAACTTTTAGAGAGTACACATGTTGTTGTTGGTGAAGACTATCTCTTTTAGAGGTGGAAGTTTTAGGTTGCGAGTTTGTACGTTATTAAGCAAAGTTTGGTTCAAGATACCAGTGTCGCTTCCCTTATCTCTTTTTGTTTTTCTTCATCCCTACAGTCATCCCCGGCCCCACTTTGCCCCATCTCTCTCCACCTCCCCCTCTTCTTTATCTTCCTCTTCTTCTTTTACCTGTCCGCCGCCCGCCGTGGGAGGTTTCTGTTAAATGATGCAGGAGGCCTCAGACAGAACTGTAACATGGCAAAGCCAATGGCACGTAAAAAAGCAGCATGGGCAGCATGAAACATCCTCCTGGGGTCTGAGGTGGAG
This sequence comes from Xyrichtys novacula, assembly GCA_962446985.1. Classification (NCBI taxonomy): domain Eukaryota; kingdom Metazoa; phylum Chordata; class Actinopteri; order Labriformes; family Labridae; genus Xyrichtys; species Xyrichtys novacula. The sequence goes on from OY660872.1 coordinate 3,651,787, forward strand.
GAGAAGAGCCGGGAGAAGGTTAGGTGAAGGCTGACAGCGGGAGGAGAGAGAGAAGAGGAAGGAAAACTGGAGGCAAGGACTGACGAGGAGGAGAGGACGCACAAATTTACTGATTGGAGGAGCTGTTTTAAATAAACAGAAGGTTCATGTGCTCCAATGAAAGGATAAGAGCTCAGTGGAGAAACTGTCTTCTTCTGCCATATATCTCTAAACATTAACCCCCCTTTTTGGACAGGACACTGGAGAGGGCAGGGATCGGTGGAATCAAACCTGGAAGGTGCTTAAACTGCTGGATCATTGGCGCCTCTGCAACAGACATATTTTTTAGCTGCCCGTGAATAATTTGCAATTTGTGAAAGACTTATTGGCATGTATGAACACTTTTAACTTTAGATTTGGGTTGTTGTAGCAGCTTAGATTACAACTTCAGAAATAGCCAGACTGATTCCTCCATCAGTCACATGACGCTCACCTTTCTGATCTTTCACAGTGTGCAGGAACAAGGAGACAGGATAGGATGGATGACAGGTGGATGAAAGAAACAAAGAAGAGAGGAAAACACACACACACACACACACACACACACACTCATTCACACACAGCTGCCTGATATTGTTGACCCGCGCCTCTAAGCAAAGCACCAAGCTGTTCTGATCTGTGCCTCAGCCCGTCCCTGCAGAGCCGCTTCAGTAACAGAAATCATGACTCTGTGTAAGCGCTCAGAGTCTAGCCATGCAGATAATGCGAGGAAGTAACTCGGGAACACACACGGATTCACACACGCCAGTGAATTTCATAACGACCGTGTTTTAAAGGACAAGGCCGCTGGGACAGTCAGTGAGCAAGAATCAATGTGGAGGCTGGGACACCCCTCGTGTCTGAGAGACTCTGAGATACATGCACTCATGCTTGAGGACCCAGGAGTGTGTAAGTGTGTGTTTTTGTCCCCCCAGTTTTTAATTGTGTGTTACAGAATGTCATTTAAGGGAAACTGACGGTGGGTTCGAGTAGAAACGGGTCCCTTAATAAACTGGAGCCTTTTTTAGTGTACCTCAGATGCCCTGAAACTCCTCATCAGTGTCATGTAGTTCAAAAACGAACCATGCATTTTGTTTCTTCTATTCAAATGTTAACTTTTGACTATTTACAGTCTTTAATTTCAGGTACCCTTATCATATCTCTGACTGCTTTGATTGGAAGATGCAAAAGTTAATTATCTAAATCCAATAACTTCTCTCATTTAATCTGTCTAAAATTTCTCTGTAAAACGGATCTGAGATAATGCAGGGCCGGAGCCAGATGTTGTGAGCATTGGGGGCCGAGCCCCAACTCTAGGGGGCCGCTGGGGGCATGCTCCCTCAAGAAAACATATTCTTATTGATGGCTGGTATGTGCTGTATTCTTCCAAACCACTTTCAATAAAATTATTATCTAAATCAAAGTGCATCAATAGTATTTTAATTCTATTTGACACAAAGTACAGATAACTTTTGACCTTTAAACGGTCATTTTAGAGGTCACATTAAAGTACTACACTGAAGAGAGCAGGAAAACACTAAAGCAGCTTAAATATGGTATGCCAAATGAGACAAAATAGAGTGTGTGCTTTTATTTCAAGAAGTCATGAGTAAACGGTTGCAGAATTGCTTCATACAGCTGATGTTACAGGTAAAGGTCCTCTCAGGTAAAAGCTGGAAACCAAAACAAACACAATGGAGGCATACAACCAACCTCAGAGCATCTGCGTCCCGAGTGAACAGAACATCCACACATTGAGTGAGAAAGCAACAAAACACTCTCTGACACACTTCACTGGACTCCACATGTAACAGCAGATCTCTCTCTGTCCCAGAGGGGGTCAGCGTGAGAGACATTTCAGTGTATTTGTGGTTCAGTTTTGGACAACATTCACTGGAGCTGTACAGCATCAAGGAACAATCAAATTGCATTTGTGTTGAAAAAACCTCTAAATATGTTGTCTTTAAGCGGTCGCAGCTTCAGAGATTCAAGGAGAGCTGATTTTTTTGTTTTTCTGGGACAATTTAACAGAAAAAAAGTCTATTTTAATGAAAGCTGTTGGTGCAAGTGGTGAAATTTGAGGCTAAGAGATCATCACTCCCAATTCCTGAACATCCACGTTCTCACAGCCAAAGAAAGAAAGAAAGAAAAAGACGAGCAGAGCCCCACCAGAACCAGAGGTAAGATGTTTTTACTCCCCCACCACTCAAGAGGAGATTACTCCATTAATGGACCTGCCTGCCGCTTTTTTCACTTTCTCTCTCTCTCTCTCCTCCACCAACACTTTTACAGTACTCTTCCAGCTAGTGAATTATGGATGGAGGGGCCCCTTGTTTTTCTGCTTCTGACCGGCCTGCTGTCCACTCAGTGCACTCTATTGTACATGCACACATCTTATTTAAACAGAGCGAAGAGGGATGGAGGATTGGATCAATGGTGATAAAGTTTGGCAAGAGATGCACCAAACACTCAAGGTGACTACAGTTTCCATCCTGCCAAAAAGGAGACCATCAATTTTAATCTGCAGACACATAATGAAACAAAGGGAAGGACTTCAGACTGTACAGCTACTGTAAAATCCAGAATACCAGAGCACTGGAACAGAGCGGCTGTCTATTATCGGAGAGGGTAAGATGGAACCATCCTCTGCATGAAGACTCATTGCATTTAGAAATGTTCGTTTTTTGTGCAGACATGTAGCTCATCATACCAGGGCCCTTTTTTTCAAAATAAACAACAATCCAGCTGCCATAAAATCCAGAACATGAGTGCAATGGAATATAGAAGCTGCCTATTATTGGAGGAAGAAAGATTAAACCATCCCAAGAAGACTCTTTGCGTTCCAGTTACCTCGGAAGTTGGAAGTCGGAGCTGGGAATGACGTTACACCCGAGTCGATGGCTTTTACAGTAAACAAGTCGGAAAACCAAGATGGACTCCTACAGTTAGCTGTTGTTAGCTGTTGTTTACAAATGTCAGTTATTGTTAGTGGTTGTAAGCTATATCAGTTGTAAACAACACACAACACAGTATTTACTCTTACAAACACCATAGCACCGTGTTCACAGTTAGACTTTGGGCAGTACAACATATACCACTTATTTAATTTCCCAAAATAAGTGCAAATAAATAATACATTACTAGACCTTTCACTGTTACTCTTTACTGTTGATGCACTGGGCTGCCATCTTGGATGATGATGTTGTGGTCAAGTCTGGGTTGTTGAGGATCGTCCGACTTTCCGAGTCGGAAATCTGACTTTAGGGATGTGTTCCAGATGAATTTCTGACTTGGAGCTCGGATATTCTGCCCTCTGAGTACAACTGGAATGCAGCATGAATACCAGTGCCCTCTATTTCAAAATAAACTACAACAATCCAGCTACCGTAAAATCCATAATACGAGTGCACTGGAATAGAGTGGCTGCCTGTTATTGGAGTGAGTAAGATGAAACCACCCTCTGCATGAAGACTCATTGCATTTAGAAATGTTAGATTCTTATGCAGATGTGTAGCTCTGAATATCAAAGTCCTTATTTCAAGATAAAGGTGAACATGAGTAGGCAACAAGAATGTGTATTTACCCTTTTACTATAGGAATAACTAATTGGATAAAGAGGATAAAAACAGTGACGTATCTAGTTATCCACCTGACCAGAGCCAACTGTTTTGTCTCGTCGTGACTCATCTGGACAGTTAACAGACATTTCAACACGATTTTCAGAGACAGTTTAACTAATTGTCATAATTTTCTTTCACAAATTTAACACTGAATCTTCTTGGTGATGAGCCTTTCAATAAAAGTCAACAGGCAGACAGTTAGATGGACAGGAGAGTTGCTTCATTGTCCTCATTATGTTATCTCTGACTCAGTTTGTTCGCCTTTAATGAGGCCTCTGCAGTTCTAATGATGAGACGAAACCATAATTAGCCTCATCAGAAGGACTTTCAGAGTGTTTAGATTAGCTTAATTAGCTCTGCTCCATGCCGCCTGTGTGTGCGAGCTCACTGCAGATACACACACACTCAGTCCTTGTAGACTCGGCCTTAAGCTATTGCACTAACAAGCCTGAGAGTTCCCGAGAAGCTGCTGGTTTTAAAAGTTAAATGGCACTGTGTAAATATATTTCCAGGGGTTATCTGGGGAATAATCAACTTTTAATTTAGCTGCTAATCTAGTTAGCCGCCGCAGAGCTCCACTGCCTCCCTGAAGTGATTTGAAGGGAGAGGGGAAAAAGAGCTGAAACCCCTACGAGGAAATAGCTGGAAAAATCACTATCAGAGCTTTCTGATATTTTCTGTCCCGGGGATATCTGAACATTTGTGGAATTACAATAAGGGGAAAATTCAGAAAGAGAAGGAAAAAGAGATGAGAGAGGGAAGATTTTGAAGAGTTTTGCCTGCAGGAGAGCATCTCCCTCCCTTGTTAACTACAGCCGAGTTGATGCAATAGCATATTAACTTTAGTCAATCAATGGATTTCATCAATGCCAGGTTTCATTTATAGACAACAACCGGCAGCACATTGCTGCAGTGCGGAGAGGATTCACACAGAGATTTGGTTGAAGCCGCAGTGCTTCAGTTTTCATCAGTAAAGGAATGAGACATCTGCGACAACATATGTATGTAAATGTATGTAAAGCTTTTTCAGGGGCCAACTAAGACAATTCCTGACAAGACTTTTAAGATATTTGCAAGTTAGTGGGCAATGACTAAATCTGTGTGTAACCCTTCTGGATAAGTACACAAATGCATGTCTAACCCCCAATTTTCACCGCATCCAAAACGGATCAGTTCTGGAACAGCAGTGATTTTCTCTGTCCGCAAATTCCTACCGGATCCATTGGGGAGGCGAATTTCGCTGCGGATTACGGACAACAATAATCGCAAGAACTCATAAGAACTCACGGATTCATGTGCAATCGCACGATACCGAGTTGTCTCTATAAGAGACAGCCACAGAGGCTAACCATAAAAGCAGTAGACTGTGTCCTTCTAGAAGAGAAATCCACCTCTAGACTTCTAAAATCAACATCTCTGGGGTAAAATGCTGCATGGTGTTAAATATGATCCACCTGAATCACGTAGTGTTTTATTTTGAAAAGAAGCCGGATGTTTTATTTTGTATCTGTGCCCGACTTCCTTTCCAGCAGGGACTAAGCTGTGCTGAGTTTATTTCTGGTATGCTCAGCGTCAGGAAAAAATAGAACTCTTGTGATCAGCTGTGGAGTCCAGCGATCCGCAGCAGAACGGACAGAAACCGGTGGAAATCGACACGTTAACTTGAATGGTTACGATCAGCTACGATCGGCGGATACGACCTTTTCGTAGACGTTCCGTGTGCGGTGGAAATTGGGAGTTAAAGAGGGTTTTCAGGGGGTCTCTGGTCTTGCAGTCTCATGGTCATACATATTGTTGTTTCACACCCCTGGTAGAAAAGCTCCGTCCTTGTTTTGTGTACAAGTGGCAGCTTTAGTTAAACTGAGTGTGTGTGGTAATTGTATGTTGTTGTGTTTAATTGAAGCTTAATGGGATGAATGACGGCGTGGCTACTAATGAGGAAAATCCGTCAGCACAAAGCAGGAGGTTTTGGGGTGAATGGAGGCTCCTGGATGGTGGCTGGATGCTTAGGAGTGCAGAAATCAAAGACTGAGGGTGAGCAGTGGGTCGTGTGTGTGTGTGTGTGTTAGTGTGTGTAAGTGTGTGTAAGTGTGTGTGTTTTTATGAAGATCGGTAGCTGCAACGTTGGCCTTTCTCAGTGTGTGTTCAGCTCCTCAGAGGGACTCAGTGGGAAGGAGAGCAAAGCGTTGCTGGAGAGACGATGAAGAGATGAAGGTGAGGAAGAAGAGCCAAACACTGTAAAAAGTGAAGGTGAAACCCGAGCAATAACTTCAACTCCAAGGTTTTAGCATTTAATCCAAAGGCTGCCAGATGTGTTTGTCCTCAGTTTACATTTTTTGTAATCTGTACCGACACAAGTTTGATAAATAGAGGATCATATTTATGCATCACGAGAGTTCTTGTTCTTGACAACCACTATTAGATATAGATATTGGCAAATGTCCTCATTTGTGTGGATTGTACCTTTAGTTTGTCAACACTTAAATCAATAAAATATGTCAGGGTGCAACACAAAATTAAAAAGAAAGTTTTACCTAAGGATCAAATAAATACCAAAAAGAAAATAAAAACTGATCGGGTTGCCATGACGACGGACATCTCTCATGTTTTACAACAAACCACTTAGCTACCATATCCAATAAAGAGTCCCCAATTCAACCTTATATTATAACTTCTGTGAGGAATATTTTAAGACAATTTTTGGCACCCTTTGTGGAGAGTCATTACTCATCTTTGCCTCTTTGCTAAATCAATGACTTTTTGATTTTTTTTTTTTAAGTAATCAATTTGTTGCCCCATAAAAATGTCATTAATGTGAATATCTGTGTATTTCACACATGTTGAAAAACTCCTCAGAGGACCTTTAACCGGTCCTTGAACTGATCCGCCTCACTGTAAAAGCACAAAGATATTCTGTGACTGAAATCTATTTTTCTCTGGCTTGACATCTTTTGCAGCGTTTCCAGCCGAGCCTGCCTAGAAGAGGCCAGGGGCTTCATTAGAGAGATCTGGAGGCCGACCCTATAAGCCTAGGGGCAGGCGAGAGGGGGCTGGGGGGTCTACACCAAACCCAACACCCGTCTCTCCACTAGAGACCGGCCCGGGATCCCCTGGGCTCCCCGCGACCAACCTCCAGCTTCTGTGGATGGATGGGCCAGAAAAATCAACGGCGTTCCCCTTTGAACAACCTCCTCCTCCTCTTCCTCATCTTCTTCCTGCTGCTCTGTCTCTCCTTCACACTCCCTCTCCTTCTCCCCCTCGCTCCCATTCTCTGTGGACCTAATGAATGATTCATTTAACCCCTCCACCACCTCCAACACCACCCAGCTCCTCGCCTTCTCGCCCAACCGCCCATCTCCCACACATTAACGCTTTCATTTCAGTCCGTTCTCTGTTTTTTAATGGAAGTATTCAGACTTTTTCCTAGATTAAAAGTCGAAAAGCAGCTCTGGTGGCGGAAAAGTAGTGGAAAAAAAAACTTAAAGGAACAATACAGGGAGAAACAAATGCCTGTTTGTGTCACAGATCCCTGTGTGCATTAAAGGCAATGTTTGACAAATTACTTTACACAGCTTGGATGTTGATTCATCGTGCGTGTGTGTGGGGGGGTACTCGTCATGCGCACACACCCTTCAATGAAGCACTAATGAGGGCAAGATGGTAGAAAAGCCCTCTAAATGAGGTGTAACGACACACGAGCTGCAGAACAAGGAGGCCCAGGCTGCACAGATGAAATCAATTACCGGCCTTATTATCTTGGAGGAGTCATTAATGTAATGGAATAATTGGTCAGGACACGAAAGAGCTAATTGCCATGATGAAACCAAATTTCTAACATGAAAGAGGGAGTAAATGAATCTAGATGGCGCACTTGAAAGACTCGCTGAATCTAGGGACGGTTTCAAAGACGAGGTTTTTATATTCTGGGATTCCTTCTCCCTGGGCTCTGACTCGCAGGCCGCCGTGATGAAAACAGGCGAAATTTGATTGGAGTGGAGGTCTCTCTTAACTCGGTGTCACAGAAAGAAAATAGAGCGCCCGCTAACATGAAGATGAGGGGATCAGGTCCAGGCGAGTTTGTGATGACAGGAAACACAACAAAACACAGACGTCAGCCAGCCAGCCAGCACCCTCCAGCACAGAGCTGAGATCACAGGAGTTTGATTATTTAATATTATTATGAAAGAATGAAAAGAGAAAGAGCGTTTGAGGAAAAAAAAGGTCATCTCGTCTGAGCGGGGAGAAGAGGGAAGTCTTTTGAGGTGACAAACCTTGAATAAACTTTGACTGAATTTAACAACCCAAATCTGTTTGTCCCCTAAAGACACGTATGTTTTCTTCTTTTGGAAATCTTAGACATTGGTCCTGACGCTTTATGTGGACCAGCATACACCAGTTCCTGCTTACGCTTGAGCCTTCTGTCTATATTCTATGTTTATTTCTTCAGTATTTCTACAGGTTTTCTGTAAACTTGGACTTAACAGACCACAAAAATCTACAATTATGCTGGTCCAGGTCGAAAGTGGTATAAACCTTGATATTCTTTCAAGTTTTGGCTATTTAGCCACTTCTTAATCAATGAGCAGCCAAAGACAGCAGACAGTGAGAGTCACGAAGAAGAGAGACCCATATAGACATATTTACTATAACGTATAAAGTATTAATGTTAGCTCACGTTAGCTCTACAACGATATGTTATTTCAGAAGGAGACTGTACTGGAAAATGTTGGTGACTTTCAGCGTATTACAACAACCACATATTCACTCAGCTGGACGTCTGCAGTTAGCATGGTCACCTTTTCAACCATTACACCTCTGGTCAAGCCTTCATTGTTCCAGGCCTCAGTCCAGTTGCAGGATGTGTTCCAAATATTTTCTTTGATTACATTTAAAAATGAAAAATTTATTTCAACACTAACATTCCCAATATTGGAAGTATGGTCCTATAGCACTGTCCCTAAATGTGAACCTTTCAAAGTCTTGAACTACATCAATTTCAACTGTGCATACATTTCCCTTACTGAATGCTAAAATTAGCTGTGTTGCGATGTTAGCTCATAGACTCTCTATGGTTCGACCTCTCTCGTAACGCTCACTATCTATTGTCTTTGTGCTGCTTATCGACCAGGCAGCTGTAAACTGATCCCACCTGGCCAGATTATTGAGGGTTATACAACTTGTAACAAAAAAATCATACGGCAAAGTTGGGCTTAATGAAGAGACTCTGACACTCCCCAGTTTGCCAATTAAAGTCCATCAGGTTGGTAACTCTTAACCCAGACTGGTCACATAATCATCAGCCTAATTTTTGTACAAACACAATAAATAAATAATGTTTATGTGGCTTGGATTAAGGTTTCTGTGTCTGGGCTCACCGTCCTGCTCTCTGCAGAAGCTTGATCACCTCACGCAGCCTTGTTATATGACTGACTGTGCTCTAGTTGGCCGCTGTGTTTTCTTGTGAGCAGACACGTTTGGCAGTGACATCTGAGAGACTCGAGAGACACAAGACACAACAGCCTCATCTCCCTCCCTCCATCCATCCATCCATCCATCTCCTCCTCCTCCTCCTCCTCCCTCTCTCAGCTTCTTCATAAGGAGTCTGAGCCTGAAGACGACTGAGGCCAAGTGGCAGCACTTCAGAAACCAAGATGGTGGCATGCCCCTCTTTTACAACTGAAAAGCGATGCCAAAAGTGTTGTCAGGAGAGCAAGTGACTCTCCTCATCCTCCCCCATGTTTAGAGAAGAACTTCAGTTTTGTGCACAGGCACACAAACGTGCACGTACTTTGGCTTTAGAGGCCTAAAAAGCCTGAATTTACTCGTCATGTAATCATCTACAAAAGGGAGCAGAGCCGCAACTTCTGCCTGAGAAGACTTGATCAACAGACATCGGAAGTAAGATAAATAAAGTCTTTGTATTGTCGGTAGAACTCTATGGAAAATGGAAAATTTATGTGCTGACCAAATCCATGATTTTCCAAAATTTGGTCCTGGTCCCAAGCTGAAATACCAAAGCCACGGCACAATAGTTTACCTGAAAGAAGGTCCAGTGATACTGATCATAGCTTCACATAAACATACTGAGTGTAAACAAGACTACAAGTTAAAGTTTCCATAAGATTCCCATTTAATCTGATAGAGCATTTAGTTAATATCTAAACGTAAAACTTGCTAAAAACAGCTTTAACGAAAGCAGAAAAAAATAAGATGTGGAAGTGAAAGAGTGTCCCTGGCCTATGCTGGTTTGAGGAAGCAGAAGTTTCTCCTGATTGATGTGTGTTTTCTGCGTTTTGATCAGCGATTATCCAGGATAAATTATTTAAAGTACTAAAAAGTTAATAAAGACTCAAGAAAATCTTTCCAATTTGGACTTCTGAGAAAAGAGAAAAAATTTGATAGACGTGAAGGATGGAAATGTGGTGAGGATACAGAGGGGACAGGACACAGCAGGACATCGGTGGATGTAAAAAATGACCAGAAAATGGACGGAGGAGGAGTTGAGAGGAGGCGAGAGAGAAAGAGAAAGATTGTAGGAGGAGGAGGAGAGGTGTGGCAGAATGGGCCGAGGGGAACCCGCCCCCCTAATTGGTACTTAAACACCCGCGCCGAGCAGAACTGTTGCTATCATAAGAAATTGATGAATTAACTGAGAGAGAGACAGGCCAAGAGAGAGCGGGAGTCTGTGGGACGGCAGAGAGAGAGAGAGAGAGAGAGAGAGAGAGGGTTCTGAATCTTTTAAGAGGATAACTTACTTGGGCAAAACAGCTGTTTATGCATTATTTGTGCGGCGAGCCATTTACCACCGTTTAGGATGAAAACTGAGGTTCCCGGGCTGCAGGAGTTGCCCGCGGGGACACCAGGGGTTTTGGGAGGGACCCGGCGGCCCATCAGTCACTGATAAGAAAGGATGAAAAATTAATTTGCTGGTAGTTTCGTTTTAAAGACTCAGATATCGGCCTGTCAGTTTGTGAGCTTTCGTTTAAGTGACAAACAGGCGAGAGGGGATTAAAGCGAGAGGAGGAGGAAACAGGAGATGAGGTGGGCCCGGGTGGACTGATGTACAGTTTGTGGGCGAGAAGCTGCAGAGTCATTACCAATTAATCAAAGATAGTTTTTCTTTTTATTCATTTTTCAAATGTTTTTGATAAGTTCTTACTGATCTGATGTTTCTGCACAGCACTGTCTAAATATGACGTTTAATAAACTTCAAGTTAAACAGATATTATCTATTACCAATAATGATCCAGGTATGATTGATCCACATCAGTGGTCCTGCTTTTACTCAAGTTCAGGCTGCTTTATTTCATGTATTATAAAACTATGCTTTTATTTTGAAGTGTAAGCTATTTCACAGTTTGAAAGAATAAATGTTAACTTTATTGGAAACAAGCTCTATTAATGTTTTTAGACGTGCGACAAACATTTTTAAAAGTGCTGAGTCATCTCTCTGAGGACTGCTACAGCTAGCACGCTAGCAGCCGTTGCTTCTTCTTCTTCGTCCTTTTTCTATTTCAAGTCACAACCGACATAAAAGACAATGACTATGAACTTACACTATTACTGTATGATTATTTCAGGCATGTTATCAAATATCCTCATTCTTCCAGCTAGAGATTTGACGTTTTCACCTCTGAATTACTGTGGCGAAAAAAATTCCCAATACTCATGGAAAACTTGATAAAAATCCTTAAAAGGCCATTAGTCAGTGTCAAAAACTATGTTATTTCTCTAATGTAAACTAATACTAATATTTTTAAATCATTGCATTCCTTAATTTTCCTCATTGAAGCACTATTCAGCATCTTTGTGACTAGGCCTGTCGCGATAATCAATAAATCGCCTTATCGCTCGATAAATAAAAACGAGGTCGGTCATTTTGACAGCCTCGATAATTGACATGCGTTTGTTTTCCTCCTCTCTCGCTACCAAACACGCTGGATGAGAGAAGAGGTCTCACTCTGCGCATTTTTCTCGGCACCTGGGGGCGTTGGCTCTATAGCGGAATGAACGGAGTTAGTGAACCCTCCTGTCAGTCATTCAGTGTCTTTGTCACGAGGGGGCTGGCGCGCACAGCCACACAGACACAGACTTTTGGATACAGTGCTGCAAGTGAGCGTCGTGAGTGAAAAGCAAGCAAACAGAATGAACACGACAGCTTTGGTGTCTAAACCGAACGCAACAGCCCAAGTGTGGGAATATTTCGGCTTTAAACCAGTTTTGTTTTCGTCAACCACAAAACTCCACATGTGTGTGTGCGCGCGCACATGTGTCTGTGTGTTGGAGGAGCACAGCAGGCTGATGAGAGCTGTCAGAGCGGACTGAAGCTGCTCCTATATGTTTAGCGATTAACTGACTGAGTTTTGCAACTCTGTTCGTCATTTTCGTCTCGTCCCATCAACGTAAACGCACTTTCGTCTCGTCACATTTTAGTCATCATCACATGTTTAGCTCGTCAACGTTACGTCTTCGTCGTGGGTGAAATTAAAAAATCCTTAAAAGGCCATTAGTCAGTGTCAAAAACTATGTTATTTCTCTAATGTAAACTTATACTAATATTTTTAAATCATTGCATTCCTTAATTTTCCTCTATTTAAGCACTATTCAGCATCTTTGTGACTTTACAGAAAACATCAGAGCTGAGCCAAAACAGCCCTGATATGTGAACCACAGTTAGCTGCTGTTATGTTTATTACAGTGTGTCTTTCTGAGCCTTCATGCAAGGTCTTTATAGATAAAACAAACCTAAGTTTCAGTAACATAATTCCGGCTTGTATCAGCCCTGTGGGTTGACTTGGCACATCCAATATTTAACTTCAAGAAAACAACCTTTGCACTGAAACATAAAACAAAACAAAAAATTCTCAAAAGCGTAAAAACAAAGCTGCAAAATCTTGCAAAATTTAGAGAGAAAGAGACAGAAAGGGGGACGGCCTGATGCTGGTCAGAGGGATTGATGATACCAAACACTGGGATCAGCCCTTCTCTGACGTTATACTTCCCCTAAAACTGTAAGACATTATAAAAGCCAAATCCAACAGGACTCAAAGTGGGTTCACCCTGAAGTGCTGAGGTTACCCAGCCAGCAGTGCCTGCAGTGATGCAGACAAACAGGAGACTGGATAATGGTAGAATCATGTATTCAGAGGCAAAGGTTTTTCGCGCTTCATCCATCACATCCCGATTACAATAAAAACAACCATCAGACTCAAAGGAATACCAGTTTGCAAGAAAACACACTTAGCTAATGTTTCAGTGCATTAAGATAACAGCTTCTTAAGTACAGTGCGGCATTAAACGGATGTAAACTGAATGCGTTTCAAACAGGAACCTGTTGCTGTCCTTAAAATTCTGAATGATTCACAAGTAAAGTAAAGTGAGGTTTGCATGAAGTGGAAGGTTAACAAATGGATGATGGTGGTTCCCATGAAAATTTGAGTTAAGTGTTAAAAGTTAAAAAGTTAAGTGTGCTAGGTTTTTCTTCTTCTGTGAAAAGACTAATTAAAAAAACTGTGCCAGAGTTCGTCAGCTGCGGAGTACCCCAAGGATCACTGATTGGTCCTATACGGTTTATATCATATATCAATGGTATTTTGAGAGTTACAATACTTTCAATTCATTATTTTGCAGATGACACAAATATATTCTGTTCAGGTAAACTTTCAAAGAGAAAACATGTGAGAAAAGCTGATGATGAAACCAACAGAATTGATGTTTGATATTGGTGTGCGCAATGATGAACATTCACACATAAAAGGAAAGCTAATCTAGTAAAAAGTAAGTTTTTTGTGAACTTTACCAAGTATGTAATTTACCCAAAATACAATTGTAGCTGGTGAAAATGCTGAGTAGCTAAAGACTTCAGAAAAATCACCAGCCTGCAAAATCCTTGGCCCTGCACTGAGTTAAAGACAAGAAAACTTCAGGGTTTTAGAGTTTGGAGACCTGTGGAGCTCAAAACCTCCAAGGTCATCTGCTGTTTGGTCTGAGTCAGTATTCACCTCTCTTTGACTAACCATGGAGAGATAATATACAGAGGGTGAAGTACTGTATTTCATCATGCACACCTAATGACCCTGATGTGTTCCCATACCTTGATTCAAGGCCTGAGAGTCAGTCTAGGTAGTTTCAGTCCTACTTAAACTGTATTTGTTAGCTGTGTCTGACTCTGCTTACATCTTTATTTATAAAGACTGAATTTCATCAGTTTGATACAGGAAAAGGCCAAATTTTCCCCTCGCTCATATTTTTGCTGCATCCACAGAGGCTTTAGGGGCTCAGCTGTTTCAGAGCACACAGTGTCACAGTTTAAGGTTGTCTGTCTGTGTACATGCCAGTCTGTGCAGGTGTGTGCTGTCCCTCTTTCTGTCACCTGCCCTCTGCTTTCATCCTCTCTCCCCTTCCCTGTCATCTCTCCTGTTGCCGTGGCGACTGCCTCCGGGCGACATGTCATGCCAGGCGGCTCTGATGCTGATCAGTCCTGATGGGAAGAGCTTTGTCCCTGTTTGTTCAACTAAGGTACCGGCATTTCACACACAGCACCACCTGGGAAGAGTCTCTCTCTCTCTCTCTCTCTCTCTCTCTCGATCTACACTGACTGCTTCAATACTTTTGATCATGTGACAAGTGTTTGACAGCTCCTGTTTTTCCAGATGTTTCTTACATGTATGAACATTTCCAGCATTAAATGAACCTTTTTTAAAAGGATTGATTTTCTCACATGCAGACGTCTTTAGGGAAAGGACAACAATTGCTGCATTTCTAAAAAAGAGCTAATCCTGAACCAAAGACAACATCCAAAGATACTTATTCTGAGAAGAATAAGTGGTGGACTTCCGCTCAGAGGCCCAAAGTCCTGTTTTCAGATGAAAATGCATTTTGGAAATCAAGTTCCTTCCGATACATTTTGTGTGTACGTATTTTGTAGTGAGTCGTATGCAAATGTGGCAAGTCCCCAAAAGACAACTGAAAACAAGAGTTTCAAAGATCTTATAAGACCTTAAATTTATACATCTAAATTAAGACCATTTAAGGATAAGCAGAAACCCTTTAATGTGCAAGCATCAGGTGCAGCATGCTGCAGTAACGGACTTTGTCCACAAGGTTAGCTAAAAACAACAAGTAATGAAAGTAGCTTTAAGAAAAATTGAAAAACTCAGCAACAAAGCTCTAAAATAATGAGTTAATTTTTTATTTTACTTTTATTTTACTCACCACAATACACTAGGATCACTATTTTTGAAAGGTCTAGCTATTTACGACAGATAGATAGATCTCGATTGATAGATCTAGATAGATAGATAGATAGAGTCCTCTCAGGTACACACTTCATCTCTCTCTTTCTCCACATGAAGACACAGGGTCCAAATGGAGGAGGGGTGGACTTCGCCTGGCATATCATCATTCTGGCCGGGCGCGCAGGGCGAGTCGTGATTAGCCGCCAATTTATTCTGACGGGCGCGATTGAGAGGACGGGGGCCTGAAATGGTAATGTGTTTAAATGTCAGAGGAAAGGTACGGTTCTCATCAACCTTTGGTCACCCGTCCGCTTTGAATATTCTTATTGCCGTCATGTATTAGTAATGAGAGTTGAAAAGTAAGTAAAATTTAACCTTCGCTGTACTTGAGGAGACTATGAATATTAACGAGGCCTATTATGTGTACCTGATCTGAAAGAATTTTAACCCCGCGCCGGGCTGCCTCCCTGCCTCCCTGCCTCGCTCTGCCTTACCAATTTCTCGGTCTCTTCCTCCTCTTGCTCTCCATCTCTGCTCCATTTCTCTCCTCACTGCTCCTCTCTCTGTTGTCTCTTTTCGTCTGCCTCCCCTTCCAGATCATTCCCTCTCTACCCTGCTTCACCCGCTCCTCTTGTCCTCTCTTTCACACTCCATATCTACCTCTCTACCTTTCTCTCTTTCTATTTTTTACTCGTTTCTCCGTCTTCACCTCGACTATGCAGTCACATAATCGGCTGATGGTTGTCAGCTGTCTCTTAAGGTAATGGGTTTTTGGCATTCAAATATAGGTCTCTGTTGCACAAATAGAACGTAATGGAATTATACAAGCATCAGGACAGCTGAGGACACGGCTGGTTTCAGAGAGGTAACAGTAGTCCTGCTGGGGATCTGGTTTTCCAACTATCCACCAATATTCACTTGTATAACTCTTTTGTAAGGACTTTTTGGCACCATAACAAGTAACAATTACGCAAGTAAGACTGTTGATGGGTCAGAAGACCAGAGAGAGCTCTCTGATAATACAGTACATTTCTATTTTCATGGTGTAGTGTCTCATTTTCTAATCTGTGCTTTTCAACATGGTAAAAAATACTGCTTTTGCACATACATGCTATAAGCTAGTGTCAGTTATCAGAGAACAAAATATTTGAAGGGTTTTATGCCAGATCATCCCTCTCAAATAAAGGATGAAAAATCAAGTTTTTATGTTTCTGCATGTTTGGTGGGTCAGTTTTAAAATACCATTATATTTTACATGAAGAACAGCTGTGTGCCAAATGGTCTCATGTGGTTGAATTGATATTGCACTAAATGTGTTTGAAGACATAGGCCTAGTATTTGTGCAAATGGATGTTCAGTAATTTTTTGTGAAACACAGTAAAGAACAGTGTCATTATAATTTCATATTCTCCAACATGGATGTTTAGTTTTGGCCTGCAACACTCTTTCCCGATTCATTTTTGGCCCTTCACTGAAAAGAATTCCGGCACCCCTAGATTAAACAATCAAACAGAGCAAAATATGCATGAATAAATTAGTGCACAAGGTAGGTGTTGATCAGCGTAGATGTTGATGGACATAGACGCTGAAACAGCATTGAGAACAAACAGGTTTTCTGCTACACCTCAGCTCAGTAAAGGCATAAAGCAACAGCTGAGACTGCCACCGAGATAGACATTACGCACACTTCAAATACATGCAGAAACAGATAAATGCTCACACACACCTCCTCAATCAACCCTTTTTCACAACCTTCTAATAACAACGGACAGAGAGATGTGAAATATACCAATCTAGACCCAAACTGACCTATTTGTGACCAGTGCCTCACATAGCGCGCCGCTTAATGAGCAAAATGTGATTATATACGCCCTAATCCAATTTGAACCATGTGTTTAAGATCATCAAAACAGGGCCTTGAATGTGACATAAACAAACAAAAAAAACACAACTGTAACAGAAAGTACATTTTTAGGAGATGGATATAGTTATAATTGTGCACCTGATTTAAAAAGATTTCGATCCGAGGTAAACAATGTTCAGAAAAAGAGAACAATAAAAACATTTGCCACCCTAACTCAGTCACTGACTTGTTTCTCTCTCTCTTTGCCGTCTCTCCCTGTCTGCTCGTCTCTCTCTGTCACAAGAGGGGAGGGGGCTGTTTACCATGCAGAGATGCTGTTTGCATAGATCAGGCCAAAATGGGACACATGTGAGACTGTGTGTAGATGTGTGTGTGTGTGATGGATTTAAGGGGGGGTGCTTCTCTCTGGATTAAGACATGATCAAGGCGCCATCAACCCTCAAACCCTCACTCCCAGCTCCCCCATGAGAGCCTGAGGTTTTTGGGAGGCTGTGGGGGGCATTGACACATTTATGTGCAGCGGACAACAAAGACTGTGCAGATTTCTGCTTTAAAAAACAACACTCACTACATCTCCCTCTCTCCATCTGTCACTTATGATCCTAACATTTTAAATCGGTTAGACTGTCAGACTCTGAGATTACTGTATCTGTGCAAAAATGGCCAAATTCAATGTCTTCATGTGTCAGTCCTGCACCTGTGCTGCATTAATCCTTCTTAAAGTTGAAGAGAAAACTCTCCATGTTTCCTGATTAAGTTTTTAGTGAGAGACACATAAAGGCAGGAAACAGAAAGACTGAGTGGTTTGCAATAAAAATGCTCCCCTGGAACCTGCATTGCAACATACTGTATTTTGGTGCAGTAAATTAGATTTGGCTTCATGAGCTCCCTGGCTTTCCACATGCAGATGTGAACTGCCAAGTCTGAGGCCAATAGCACATCTCCCCACTTTTCTATATGCCAACATGCAGAAACAAGGCAGGGAGAGCAGAAAAGACCCTCAAGGTACAGAGTGGGCATCAGTGACAAAACATGGCACTGGTCAGATCAAACACAGCATCAAAAGGAGGAGCTGGGGTGGAAGCAGATTGTAGGAGGCTGCAAGATCAGGCAGGCAACAACAGTTTAAATATAACACCCACCTTTTTGCCTGCCTGAAGGAGCTCTGTGCTCAATTTATGGCAAAATGTGACACCAATTTAAAAAAACTGTACGCGTCTGTCTGTTTTGTCGATGCATAAAATGTGCATGATGTGCAGGTGTATGTTTTTCTCATTCATAAATTTAAAGTGCTTCACCCCCCTCCTCCCTTTCTTTTATCCCTGATAATGTGGACCAGCATGGGCCCGTTGTCCTAAGCGTGCACTGCAGCCCCTCTCTGCCTGCTGTGATCTCTGGGTAAGCCTGTAAACGCCCGGCTCTTATTAGCTCTCTGTATTGATTTGTTGAAGGGATTCAGAGCTGAGCCGCTCTCATTAGCACTGGATAAAGTCATAATCCACCAACCTGCGGGGTCAGGCTCCCTCTGATTCTCTGCCTCAGCACTCGGCTGCCTTCACACTCGCTGCTTCACATTCACATTTAACGAGTTGATTCAGAGGTGTTGCACCTGTGAAATGATAATGAGAGTTTTTCACCCAAAAAACTGATGAAACAAAGACTTTTCTTTGCAATATTCCGACAACCGATAAAAGTATTTAAAGTTGAATGAATCTGAGATATTGTATGTAAACTACCTTTATTCTATTATTTATCAATACACCAAAACATTGTTTTTTTCAGCAATTATTTCAGATGTTTACAACTTGTCTTCATTTAATGAAGGCTCTGTTCAGAGTGGGTTTGAGATGTGAATAAAGCTCAAGATTCATCAATGTGTTCATGATGTGATTAGGAGAAAGGTGACAGAGAACTTCAGGTGTGAATTTATTACTCAATACTATTGAATTTACTATATTGGTTATGTTTTTGTGTTTGTGTTACAGGTTTCACAGATAAGTTTTACCATAACAAATGATTTTCAGTTCAGCGCCTCTTAATTCTGAATAACAACGTAGAGATGCACATTTTCATGCTAATAGTGAGCTAAAATCTCAGGGGGATGTTCGTGTTATGAGATACACAGGTTGTAGGATGACCGTTTCCCGCGCTGAGCAGCGGCGCTATTTTTATCTCTCTTTCTAAGTCTGTATAACACGCTAAAGTCCGTCAAAACACACTTCAAACTCGCGCTATGTTTGGTTTACATTGTTTAGATGTAAGGATATAATTTTGTGGATTTTTACAGTGTACAAACCTGAAAAATACAGTAGAAAAGTTCAGAAAATGGCGACCCGTGGCATTCATTTTCCTACCTGAATTTGCTCCGAGGAGTGGGCGGTCCCTCCAGAAAGTCATCCGGGCACAACGCACCCCGGCTCATTAATTCCCCTCTCCATTCTCTTCACGAACTAAAGTTCCTTCACACCTCAAATGTGTGTAAAATAAAAACTTAGGTTTTCAGTTCGTAATGAAAATGTCTTGACATTTAAAGTGTACCACATTTGGCTCATGTTTTATTTTATCACATCACAAACAATGAAACATGCAGCTTACAGGTAAAATAAAACATGAATTCACAGTTTCAGGTTCATATTTCAGAACATTTTGTTGCTTTCTGAGACAGATCTTAAAGTTACTGATACCCACTGAGCAATAGACAGCTATTAGACGTCTAGTTTTTTTTTATGCCTAATTTGAAACGTCTAGATTCTGTATATTTTAAGACGGAATTTAGACGTTGCATTTTAACCCATTATTTGATATCTATTTATTTCAAAATCAACTGTAAATTGCATAACTGATTTCCAAGTACTTAACCAAAAATAATTCTGATAGCCGTTGAGCAAAATACAGTGTGGTATAGATATAGCCCAGATTTAGATTTAGTCTAAACTTGGTCTAAATTTAGACGTCCAAAAAACGTTCGTTTTTAGACCTGTGGAAGCCTGATTTTAGACCAGTCATCTGGGCTACATTTAGACGTCTATTAGACCTCTTTTAGACCAAAAAATGCTCAGTGGGTAGTTGCACACAAAGAAACCTTTATGATCAGTTTTGGATGTATTTTGCATAAATACACAATCTGATAGCCAGATACCAGTGACTTTATTAACATGGATCAGAAATGCAAATGTCTGCTGCAACACACTACATACTATATGATAGGTGAAAAATGAAGGGAAGGGAAGATTATAGCTTTTCAAATACAATGTAAGGTTGGTACTATTAGGGAATACTCTTGTTGAAAACCAGGATATCAGCTGAGCAGTGAGCATTTTCCCTTATATATATTCCCTGTATATCTGCTCTGTACTAAATTTCAAAATAAAAGCATGATGTCCTCAAAGAGTTTCAATATTCTTCATGTTTGCGATCTCAGACTCTAATTTCCAATCATGCAACAGTATTGCTCCAAATGTTCCCATTGAAAATTTATATTAATATGCAGATGATACTGTCATTTATCAAGTTTTAAAAACTGAATAACTGTACTGCCCAAACTGACCAAACAGGAACTCACACGCGTTTTTAAATCAGGTCAGGTCCTGTTTTATGTCAGCTTGTCAATCACTCTTCACATGCTGGTGGAAACCTTCCTCACCCTCTCCTCCTCCTCCTCCTCCTCCTCCTCCTTGTCTTCCTCCTCAAGCCCTCCTCACAGAAACCTCTCCCGGGTCTCAGTGAGCTGGGAGTTATCGATTTGCCGGTGTGATAGAGGTGGGAGGTGCGTTCACAATGCGGCGGGGGTCTGGCTGCTCGGGCTGCATCTTTCAGAGCGCCAATCGATACCGACTCCTTTTCTCCCCTTCAAAGCTTTTCATTCACACAGACAAACAGCCAGAGAAAGGAGACGTGAGGAGAAGAGGAAGGAGGAGGAGAGGAGTGAGTGACATGAGAGTTATTCCTCGTTTCTTTCTTTTCGTTCCCTCGTCTCTCTCCTCTATCCTCCCTGGACTCGGAGCCTGGCCTTAGGGTCAGACTCAGGAGAGAGGAAGAGGAGGAGGAAAGTAGAGAAGACACACAGGAGTGCATAAAAAGAAGGGAAAAACTGTCGGTGTAGAAGATCAGCAGAAAAAGAGTGGCACAGAAGTCCTTTACTACAATCAGAGTTGAGCCGGCTGCATCCGTTTCCACATCTTATTACCTTTACTTGAGATTTATCCTGTAAAAGTCGTGTTAAGGATTGTAAGGCAATGGATTTAAAGGCTATGGAGGTGTCAGTTAATCCGTGAGTCATCAAGTAACATTTCAGATAGTCCTAACGTAGGCTCACCACACAGCCTGAAAGTCGTAGACCTCTTTCTGGAGTTGACACTTGTTGTGATCAGCAGGGAGCTTTAATAAGAAATCAAAGTCTAACATTTTAAAACTTTGGGTTAACTTCAGATCTGCTGTGGAGGTTGTGCAGGTTGTGGGGCTTTTTCAGGTTAAGGATGAGGGACGGCAAAGCCCAGCAACAGGTTGTGTGAAGAGTGCCTGTCCTGGACCTCATCGGACCCCATGTAGATGCATTTGATCCAGTACTGTCCTTGGGTTCATTTGACAACAACGAAACAAAGCAAGCAGTTGATTCTTGTTTAAGGTCAGAGAAAAGGTTTTGATCCTTCACGCA
The DNA here is from genome assembly GCA_962446985.1 of Xyrichtys novacula. Classification (NCBI taxonomy): domain Eukaryota; kingdom Metazoa; phylum Chordata; class Actinopteri; order Labriformes; family Labridae; genus Xyrichtys; species Xyrichtys novacula. The sequence continues at coordinate 3,673,180 of OY660872.1, forward strand.
TGAAGTCAAAATTTGTTCAGGGACGTAACAGCGAGAACATGGTGGACTCGTGTTTGTTTGTCTCCTAGATGTGAGTGTGCTGAGTCTGCAACGGAGCATGAATCCGTTTCTCTAAGCAGAGGTTAAATAAGTGAAAGAGTTCAAGAGTATGGCTCTGCTCTTTAAACTCCAACTAAACCTTTTTATATTACTCACCTGCCAAAGATAAAAGTTTAATCAAGACCAAAACAAGGTCACATGTTCAGTCTGAGCACTTTGACTGCCGTCTCTGAGGAAAGTTGTTGTATTCACATTATTGATTGAGAATCCTTGAACGTCTGTTTTTACATGTACAGCATGCCTCCACGCAGTAAGGGCAAGAGTTCCTCCAATCAGATCAGCCCCAGCCTCATAAAATCCTCCCTCTGAGAAACGTTTTGATTCTGTTGATTTGGCGCTCCCTGTGGACAGAGTAACTCTTCATACGGCTCTGCTTATTTTGTCTTATACTGATGTAAATATGTTTTCTCACACGCTAGTGAAGCCTTAATGATAAACTGATCATTTCTGTTATTTGCTTTGGATTGTCCTTTGCTTCATGTTGTTTACTCTCCTCAGCATGTTGAGTTTCTTCATTGAGCTCATGTGTCACTAAAATGGTATTCAGCTGCAGGTTTGTGGATGTTCTTTCCTTTCACACAAACTGTTTGCCTGATGAGGAACTAGGTCCAAAATGTAGCTAATACATAATTTGTGCAAATTAAAAAGTGTGCGGAAGTTTTACAGTTTGCAAGGCTGTGAAGTCTAGGGCTGGGCTATGAGTCAAATTTTAGTTTAAATCGTAACTATAGTTCCTTATGGTCATTAGTATAAGATAAGTGAGACTAAATGATCCTCCTCTTTTCCATTTATCGTTCTACTGCTTGTTCCTGTTGGGGGTTATGGGGGACTGGAGCCTATCCTAACATCTTCGAGTGAAGGCAGGGGACACCCTGGACAAGTTGCCAGTTCATCACAATTTGAAAGTGGCCAATTAACCTAACCCCATGCATGTTTTTAGGATGTGGGAGGAAACTGGAGTACCTGGAGTAAACCCATGCAGGACACAGAAATGCCCTGACCTGGATTTGAACCCAGGCCCTTCTTGCTGCGAGGCGACAGTGTTAACCACTACACCACTGTGCCGCCCCTCCTCTTTCCCTCTACAGTAAAACATGACCTCTGCCTCTTCCCCCAAAACAGCTCCTACCTTAACTTCATTATGAACACCTAGGGGCAATGTGCAACAAAAAACAAACCGTCCCATCAGGAAGCTACGGATGAAGAGAGGAGAGCAGGGAGAGGAGCAAGAGGAAGCAGGATGTAAAGATAATAATATAGGGGTTTGAAAAGGCTGAATGTTAGATCTGCAGTCTGTGATCAAATGTAAGTGATGGAGGAGCTCAAATCGAATTTTATCATCAGAATAAACTCACAACTTTTAGGCGAATACATGGTCTTTTTTGGTTGTATCATATTTGATTTTCTTAAGGCGGACAGGTATGTTTTGGTGCTTTATTCTTGACTCTGATTTTCTATCAAGACACATTTGACAACAGAAGAGCACAAGTGTTTCATGTGTGTCTTCTTTTTTGTCTGAAGGTGAAGACTTCTAGACAAGAAGCTCTGGGAAATAAATGTCTGTGCAGCAAAGGGTTGTAGATTTGTAAGGTTAAACCGTATCCATTAACAAACAGGCAAAAGAAAGCCTGGATTATTCAAACACACTTGCCACTGTGCTTTCTCCTCTGGGACTGAGGGCTTCAAAGACTCCCAGCATCCACTCTGACGATCAGCCGCCTTAATGCAGTCATGTCATGTGACCGAGTCTGCAAAGATGAGACGCTGTTTGGAAATATTTGGTTTTGTAGTAATAATACAAGGTTCTTTTTCCACCGCTCATGTTAAGTTTTGTCCTCGTTGCAGCTCCTTTATTGAGTATTACGTCCCTGTCAATAACAGAGTATAAACTTTCTCGGAGAGCGCTCCCTGTGCCTCGGCTCCTGATCTTATATATGGCTGGAGGCGTCAGAGACAATTACATTTTGGTGAGATTTCTTCCTTTCTTCACCAGAGCTTCTCGCTAATTTGATGCTCTGGTGAGGAAGATCGTTGGCTTTAATACAAATCATGTTTCAATCGTTACTTGAAGACCTTAAGCCCTGCCCCGGCTCTCTGGAGGACGGCGGTAATGAGGCCTGCTGGGATTTCAATCATTTTTACATCTGTCGAAAAATAAGGAGAAAAGAGAAGAGGAGAAAAAAACAGAGAAAAAAGAAAAATCAACTAACCCCCCTCCCTCTGTCCTTCTCCTCCTCCTCTTTCCCCTCCTCACTCCGATAGAAAAAATAATTTGTTTTGAGGATTGATAATGAAAAAAATACATGAAGAGCTTTTTTTTCCCTCTCTCTTCTACTTTTGTGTTTTCAAATTTCTGTGGCCTTGGAAACTGTCAGAGTACCTCGATGCTTCTGCCCCCCTCCTCGCCCTCCCCTCACAGCTAAATAAATAAATCTTTCTGAAATTAGATTTCAGACACCTCTTTATCACACACTCATATTTTCTCCCCATCAGCTCCTCTGTCTCTGTGGCTCAGGCTATTTTCCTCTCTGACAACAGAATTTTTTTTTATTTTGTCAACTCCCTCGTTTCTTCTCCTCTCCATCCTCCGTCTGTTTTCCCCTTGAATTCACTTAAAATGTCACTTAAACACAAAAAAAAAAAAAACACCCAGGTTAATTTTAAGTTCAAAACTGAAATCATGTCTCCTCAAAGCGGCTCAGTTCATTTTTAGTTGAAGCATATCTCAGCTCACACAGCAAACTTAAATCTGAGGCTGTTTGTATCTTTTTTGCAGTGCTGTATAAATGTTAAAAATCACACATCTGATGAGGTAAAATAAAGACTAATAAAGGTATATCAAGGGCACGGTGTTAGGTGAGCAAAACATATGGTCCAATAATCTTTTAACCAAACCAAGAAGATTTTGGTGCCTTTAAAAAAAAAAAATCACGATTTAATCCCTGTTAAAGTTACTTCTACGCTTTTCAATTTTAATCTATTGTAATATAATGCAATATAATCTGATGATAAAATTATAGTTCAACTATCTCAACCCCAGCCCTATATATGGAGCTTGTGCCTAAAGATGACAGTGTGGGTTCGGTTCTATCAAGTGTCGCTCACTGTTCGTCGCTCCCATTTTCCAGTTGCTCAGTCTTTCTGTTTTGTTTTAATTATCAAACAAGAACATCAGAATAATTAAACTAGAAAGAACCCAGGGATCTTAACATAACATGTTGTATTGTATTGTATCCTATCTAATTCTGTTGTATCTTTAAGCATTGTATCTTATTGCATCTAATAGTTGCATCTCTAAAAGTATGATTTACTATCATATCACATTTTCCCCAGAATTTCTTGTTCCTTTAGCTGTTCAGCTTCTTCTCGAGGATTCGTCCAGTTTTACTTTAATTTTTTTCTACTCAAAGCCTCTTCTTTGGTCAGGAAGAGTAACTTATTTGGTTTGGTGGACTCTGAGGAGGGTTAGCTAGGTCAGACCGTCCCAGGTGGTGCGAAACTTCTTAGTAATCTGCATTTCTAAGCAGCTGTGAGGGTTCTCAAAAGTCTTGCAGCACTGATGTAACGGTTACAGAACAAGTGGAGGTCCACACTGTCCCGTGGAGCTCCTGGTCTTCAGCTCTGACTCATTCTCACTGAAAAACAGTTCTTGATTAATCACTTGGTTTTGGGTCTAATGGATCAACAATTAGGCCTTCTGTTGCAAGACACAGCCTCAACCCTAAAACCCTCAGGAGGCATGTGTTCCCCCCTTTTGGGTTTGAAGTCTGTTTGAGGTACTGGGCTGTGGAGTGCAGGAAAGCTGGTGTGGCAGTGCTAAAAACTGCAGTTCCTAAAGTGTCCACTTGGGGCTGACTCTGAAAGTTTCGTGAACCACATACGCACTCAGTCAGAAAAGCTCACCTTTACAGCAAAAATAGATGAAAATTGAGAACTTTTCTCTTCATGACACTGGTGATGAATGATCTTTTAGAATAAAATACTAAACAAAACAACAAACAGAAACCGAAGCTCTGCTGACTCATCAAGCCTACATGTTTCCGCAGCAGTGGGTGTTTTTTTTCCAAGCTCTGAAACAAAATCAGACAAACATTTGAATATCAAGCCATCGAGCAGACGCATCACTGCAGTCCATTTGCTGAAGCAGCCTTTGAAGCCTCCTGGCAGAGCTGCACCATGGGGCCCTGATTTTGGCTGCATTGAAGTCGGTGTTGTATTTCCACCCTCGCGCTGCATCAGAAGCACCCTGCAGCGAGAAACCTCACCTTCACGCCACAACATCAGAAGTGAAACCCACCTCCCTGAGAGTGCACGGCGGTTGGCTTTGACTCCAGCATCAGCACTTGTGTGTGTGTGTGTGTGTGTGTGTGTGTGTGTGTACAACCATCTGACTGATGCCTCTGCGCTCTGTTTGTTGATGTTGTCTTTCTGCTCGTCAGTTTCTTCACTTGCTGGTCTGCCTGTCACTTTGACTTCAGTTCAACCTCATGTCTGTCATATATCTTTCTACCTACCTGACAGAGCTGCCAGTCTACCACCTCACATGTCCGTGTGCACGACGGCCGCTCTTGCTTGTCGGTTATCAGTTTGGCCTCCTCACTTTCCTTTCAAAAAACTACAGGATGGATTTGTGTGTCTGCTTCCTTTCTCTACCACATACTCTATACTGCACTGCTTCCATCTGAATGTATAAGCCTGAATGTACAGCATGTTTAAAGCTGCCTTTAAACACTCTCCATACTCTGACCTACTTTCTGTCTTCAGGATATAACATTTATTTCCCCCGCCTGCCACATCCACTTCATCAGACAGGGCTGAATATACACTGGTGTGGTTGAAGAGCTGACTCTATATGGAAAAGGTTGGGTTGTGTTTCTGGAGTCTAAAACAACAGAAATGCTCTTTTTTTATCCAACAATGCTTCAGTTATAAAATTGACATGTTAACTTACATACAACCTTGAGCTGGAAAAACTAGCTAACGAGAGCAATTTATTAAAGGATATGTGAGTTGAATTATGACTCAAAGCACAAATATATTGACTGTAGTTTCAGCTTTTCACTCTCTGACATTTTGTGTCAAATTTTAAGTTTTTGGGCCTTTTCAGAAACTCACAGCAGGAGATCATTTGTATCCTTTTCCAGATTTTACCCACTGCTAACACATCTGCTGAACCTGACTTTGTCAGACCTTTAATTCGGAAAAGTCCAGAAAAGGTCAGGGTGAACATTTTGGCCCAAACAGGATTCTGGCTGGTCACCCTTCCACTGCTCAAGTTTATCCTGACTTCTGGCAGACTTTTAACTCATGGCTAACAGAAAAAAATGTTCAGATAGAGTCAGGATGTGAAACTTGTCCTGAGTACAATAATTAAAACTGATAAGACTGGTTAAGAAGCCAAATTACGCTCAGTGTGAACAATGTCGTCACTCACAGAGAATTTTCCTGACTTTTATCTGCTGTTCACATATCAACTCATCCTGTCTTCTTGCAGACCTTTTTACAAGTTGGCTGATTGAAATATGACCCTTTGCACTTAATCGTGACAAATCAAGATAATGTCAATAAATTTTCAAGAGTATTAAAAAGTTTTAAATAAGTCAATGCTTTTCCTTTACTCTATAAGGTATGAAATTATAAATGCACCAAGTAGATCCAAAGGCAGTTAATAAATCTGAAGAAATTCAGGTCAGAAGATTCACTCTGAATTTTCTTGACCTTTACCTGCTGTCAGATTGTCCTCACATTTGGCTGGCAGGATTAAGTCTTGGTAGGTCAAGGTGGAAAATTTGGCTAAACAATAAACTCGGCTTAACACAAACTTTATCATCCCTTTACTTTCTTACAGCAAATTTTCTGGACTTTTACCTGCTGTTCTCACACTGGCTTATTCCAACTCCTAGCAGACGTTTTACTAAGTAGCCAGCAGGAAAAATTCCAGATAAAGTCTGGGTGAAAAAACTGTTTTTCCACTAGAAAAATGCCAGAAAATTTCAGGAGCTTTGTGCATATGTAAAAGAGCCTATTTTTTATTTTTAGTAGCAATAAACAGCGATCAGCACCAAATTATAAACAATAAAAATAAAGTCAAAGGTAAGTTTTTATGGCAGACTCTTTACCCCGACTTGGTTAGACTTCTCAAACAACACCAATACAAACCAAGAAAGCACTAGCATCAGTAGATACAGCCATTTTTAAGGTGCATAAATATATTCGTTAAGTGAATGTGCAAAATATAAAACACTCAAATTTAAAGATGACTTCTAACAGGCCAACAGAAAAAAAAATGAAGAGTTTAAACAGACGAATAATCAGTCAGACACGCTAAGTCAGTCCGTCAGACGGGGTGTAAGGGGATCACAGGCTGAGGTCCTCTCCTCTGCAGATGTCAGACACCAGCTGAGTGACAACTAACCTCCCTCAGTGCAACTTATTGATCAGTCTGAGACTCTACTGCTGCAACACACACCCATGTACTGTGTCTGTGCACATGCATCAGAGAGGGGGGCCCATACTGACCCTGATATGAGCTCTGTGTTTGTCTCAACAGGTCCAGGCAGAGTGGATTTGTGTGACACAGCTGGACTAAAATGACAGATTTATAGTTTTAGAGAGGAATCAGATTTCAAAGTACAGAAGCACCTTTTTATGGAGCTTAAAGAAACAACTTTAACCAGCACGTCCAACTTTTTCTGTTCCATATAATGTTGGTTTTAAAAACAGTGTGTAGGTTATTACAGCAGTGAGGCAAACAGACTGAAGCTGACTCCACCATAACCTTGATCTCTTCATCGTTCTCAGGGTCCCGCTCTGAGCTCCCGCCTCACCTTGGTTCTTATTCTTTCACATCAAATCCACCTTCGTCAGCTCCCTCACAGCCATGTCTACTCAGTATGAAGCTCCCCTGCAGCTCCCCCACACCTTTCCTGGCTTGAGGGTCTGTGCCTGAGGGATGTCCAAAGGTCCTGTGCCAGTGTTGTAAGACATAGAGTATATGTGTTTTCAACCCCAAACCCTAACATTGTGTTGAACTGTAAGTGTAACTTGTCATGATTGAAGGTTGCAGAGAAGCTGTCTGTTTAAACAATCTGCTGAACATGTCAAGGTATTTCTTGCTATACCTGGCAAAGTTGATTCATACCTCATGGGAAGTCAGGAGAAGAGAGGACTTTGTGTATGGATGACTTTCAATGTTGTGCCCGCATGAGATCAAATCCACCTCCACTTGTATTTGCATGTGACTTAAAAATCAGCGCTGTGGCTGATGCAGAGACTTTCCCAGTCCCAAACCCCTCACACAAGGACAACACTAAAAAACAGGAGGTTTCTGGAAGTTTGACAGTGAAATGTCATCCCATTCTTGTCTGGTTAAGGATTTTAGCTGCATTTGTGGATAAAACAACAGACTGTCCTCGCAGTGATTTCCACTACAGAGTCATGTCTAATTTTAATGCCACTTGAAGTGTTTGATGTTGATCCTCATGTACAGAGTTTTCTCTGTATTGCAGATACATCTTTGCTCTAAAAAGACTCAGACTCTTTGGATAGTCCTATTTACACTAAACTGATGTTACTCTGGATGTTTGTTTTAGTGTTTTGTCATCCATGTCCCAGCAGTTTTGAGTGTTTTTCAGGTACATCTCTGTTGGATGTGATTTGAACAGTGCTCCTGTATAAACATCACTCACATTTCTAATCCCAAACTTGTCATTTTTCACCTGAAACCCTCACACGCCCAACACACTGATAGTCGTCACGCTAAAACCTGGACTGAAGCCTCCGCGGCAGACGCTGAAGAAGCTTTCTGGACGTTTAGTTTCGACCCTGGATGTCAAAGTTGTTTCACTCAGCTTTGCTCCTTTCAGACTCAGGAAGAGGCCGGCTGAATAGATAAAGTCCATGAATGAGATACTCTAAATACCTGCAAACTGCAGTCAAGGCTGCACAGTTGGGGCTCTGGATATCAGCGGAGTAGAGCCAAGAGTTCACAGATAACTCTCAGCCTGTGATGTGGGTGCAGACATGTGGTGACAAACTCATCAACTGTGCAGCCCTGACCACACCTGGGAGTGAAAAGCGAGAGTTAGTCGCAGAAGAAGTTGTCGACCTGGAATCTAAACGGTGCAGTGCATTCCTTCTGATGACCCAAAGAGACCTGAAACAGATCCTTTGTGCATCAAACTGAGAGAGAAAAACAAACAAAAACATCAACCTAAAACTTTGCAGTCATTGTACAAGTCTAAGAGTTTGAAGAAAAACTGAGGTTCTGTGCAAAAAGTGCAGCTTCCCTCGTTCAGTTCGATCAGACGGCGCTCCAGGATCCGCAGGTTTGTTTTCTGTATCTGCAAATTAAAACTGACGTGCAGCAGATTCACGAATTTAGTGCACCTCCGAATATCAGCCATTATAGAAAGCCCAAAGCTTGACAGTTTGGTCAGCTTCTCCTTGGTGGTCCTGATCCTTCTCTGTTCAAATCCTACTCAAGGTTATGTCATTAAAACTGGAATCGATGCCTTGACTGATAAATAAAAAATACCCTTAATGATAAAAATTATCTTAAACTTGTTTTTAAGTGAGTAAAAAGGATGAAAAAATGAGAAGAAGGAAGATTTACCGTCTCTATTGTCCGGATGACACCTTAGTTTTCACTTGTTTGTATTTTTTCATGTTGATTTTGACCAAGAATTAAAGTGAGAGAAGCAACAGATCTGTGATTGAAGTCTGTCTGAGGAGGAGGCGGGGCTTCTACAATGGCTGAGAGGTCAGGGTGCGTTCACAGCATCAGTCTGAGTGGTTTCAGTTTTTCAGTCTGTGTTAGAGGCAGAAAAAGCGTAAACCAATGCTGTGTCCGAATTGCCCGCTCAGATACTACATGCTACTGCTACATACTACTGCTAGATCCTACTCCTACATACTAAACACGTTGGCCCAATTCGGACACACTACATGAGCGGTGGGGAAAGACGGCCCCCGCAGGCAGAGAGTAGGTACTGCGCCCGTGCAGACAGTGGTAACTGAAGCCCCTCATCTGCTGGCCTGGCTGTAGTACTGCAGCTGTGCAGTTTAATGATGGAATAAGTGAGCTTTACTTCCATGATGTCGCCACATATTTGCTCATAAAATGATTACTTGGGCAAATATGACACCATGACATGACAAAGAGATACAACCGCACATTTTTTAGGACAGCGTGTGAAGTTACATGAAACCGCCATGGTGCGCGCTGCTGTGGCCAGCCGGCGTTCGCGACGCATCTATGCTGGTGGCGCTAGCATCACATGCGCTTCTACAACTTTTAAGAGGACGAAGAAGAAGCCCGCGGTGCATTTTGGGTCAGTAGCATGCCCGTAGGATGCACCGCGACCAACCTACAATGTGGGCGTGTCTAGTATCTGAAGTAGTATCTGAAGTAGCATGCTACTCGCTCCGGTGGCCAATTCGGACATGCTACGTACTACTTCGACTACTACATGGCAATTTGGACACAGCTACTAACTCTGTTATCAGCTCCATGTTCGTCATGTGACTTTTGTTTGAGCACCGGTAAAATAACCCAACAGAGCGATGTGTGAGCGCAGGCTTAACCCGTTTATCTGAGTTTATCTTCAAAGAAAATACAAGAAATACTAAATGTCTCGAAATACTAAAATGTTTGGTTTACAAATTTTAGTGAGTTCAGAGATCATGCTCTCATACAGCCTGAGCTGACTGTCTGCTGTTTTGGGATTTCTTGTATTTTCTTTGAAGACGCGCTGTGTCTCCAAGCGAGTCCAGCCTCTCACCTGAAATGCGAAGCTGTGCAGCGGCACGCAAAGAATTCTGGGATACCGACGGCACGAAAGCGTGCATATATGCATATACGCTTGAAAAAGAGGTGGGGGTAGTGTGGTTTTGAGACAGAATTTGAAGCGCGCTTAGTATTTTGTGCCAAAAGGGGCACCGTTCGTGCCGCGTGATGACCTCACGCACGCTTCAGATGCGCCGTTCGACGGTTGCGGTCTCTGAAATGGGACACAGGAAGGGTACATAACGGCGCAAAACGGCACATAACGGCACAAAACGGCAGTGCACTCAGCTAAGCGCTGTTAAGCGCGCTTATCCCGATGCGGTCTCTGAAATGAGACACAGCCAAAGCAAATGCTGGGTGGAGACCAGTATGGCAATAACACCAGTGCATAATGGGGTAACCACCATGAGCAAACAGCAACAAAAGAGCAGCCTTAAAGCGTCTCAAAGCGGGGTTAATCAGGAAATCTTTCCTCCATATGACGTGATAAAGTTATGAAGTTTGTTTTCATGCAGTAATCAACACCCAGCCTCCAGAAACTCAAGAAGTAGATCATGAACTTCAACTCAGACATTAAGGTAACATCAGGTAAAAGCTTACTATGTTGCATGTCTAGATCTGAACTTTTAAAGTCAAACAACAATGTGAGCTCGACTGACAGTTTTTAGAGTAGTATGTTAGTCTTTATTATGCACAATTCTTCTGTAAATAGCTAAACTTTTGCAGCTTTAGAGCATGAATTAAAATTGAGACACTGATCAAAGCGAAGACAAAGAGGGTGTTTTAGAGTCAGTAGAGGCAGAAATAAATCCTGAACTTGACACAGCTGCACGACAGTGAAAAGTTTATGAAACCCCCACCTGAGTTCAACCTGTCGCTTCTCTGTGAAGAGTCGTCCTGGGGATGTTGTGAAATCACTAAATTAGAAATAGTTGAAGCGTGCTGAGGGAAACATCGTGACAAAAACACACAACACTCCATCCTGGAACGACCTCTGGATCATGTCAAACTTCATAAATTGATGATAACATCTCAGAGCGTGAGAGGATCTGAGGCCGAATCTTCCCCTTGAAAAACTTCTTCTGTGGAAACAAGCGGACCCCAAACCTTCACCTGAGCTGCTGCTGCGGGGCCAATGAGCGGCTCCCAGGTGAGATTGTGTTTAACAGAGTGTAACATACCAGGATAAAAACACTGCATGTGTGCTGAGTCAGCACGGCCCTGCAGGAGTTGGTTGTGGCCTGTGCAGGTGGATCCAAACAAAACTGCTGCCAGGAAGAGCGTGTTGAAGCCGGAGCTCCCCGATGGTCGCAGAGAGTCTGGAGCTCCTTGTTTCACATGGTTGTTAGAGTCCTCACAGCACCAGGAGGAGCAGCAAAGGACGAGGCCCTCTGACTCCTCTGGAAAGTCAAGTGTCACTGCTGTGCTGCAATACTGCCACTATGTGGACAGAAGTATTACTGCACCCTCTCATGTGGTACTCAAAGGAAAACATCCCTGCCGCCTTCTGCCATCCAGACTTTTCCATGTCTTACTTTCTGCTTCTTTTAGCCCCATCAATCCAAGGCAAGAGTCTGGTTTTTAAATGTTTGCTGTGTTTATGAAGATTCCCTTTCCTACAGAACTTTTACACTTCCTGTCACATTCAGCTCTTCACACCACATCCACACACTGTTTGCAGAGGCTGCCCCAGACTCTCACTTTAACTTTCTTTTGTCTGAGACCCTGTTTCTCAAAAATAAACTTTCTTATAGTTGTTATTTTAGTAATGACGCCACAGTGAAGTCATCGTGTTAGCTGGAGGTAAACACAAATCACGACCACAGAGCAGGAGTCATCAAATGTCATCTTGTTGTATCATATAAGCTTTGATATATATATATATAATCCCAGAATTTTCGTTGAGGAATAATAGTTTGACAGGATTATCAAAAACTAAAGGGTCTGGGTATAATTTACTCATCTGCTGCACATCCAACAGACAGTATAATCCTGCCCTTTCAAGCCCTTACCTATTCCACCTAAAGACCGAGACTTTCTCCTCCTCCTGCTCTACATCAACCTGAGATGTTTGATGGTTGTCAAGTCTAGCGTCATCACACTAGTCTTGAGGATTAGTCAGATTTCATTGTGGAGTCTGTCGTATCTGCTGGTTTAGTCACAGCACTGTTTTAGATCTTTGGATCACCTGATCTGACTCAGGGACCATGAAACAGACAAAAAGCATCATATAGTCTGACCTCAGCATCACAGAAAGCCATCCTGTCTGTGTTTGACTCTGTAAAAGCAGCAGTAGAGCAGAAACCTCTATTTTTGATTTTGATCGCTTTGGTGAACAAGTAGAAACTCTGTGAGTGTAACAGCAGGACAAAACAACTAATCTGAACCTCTTTAACCCCTGAACTGTCTTTTCCTCGCTCTTCACCCTGAACCTCACACTCTCCTCCTCTTTCAGCTTTGTCGTTAAGATCCCTTTTTGTTCCAGTCTCCTTCAGCAGAGGATGTTCACGTCCTTCTGGTCCTTCCTTTCCTCACCCTCTGTATTCGCCTCCTCCTCCTTCTTCTTCTTCACCCCCTCCCCGAACATCATTGTAGGAAGTAGAGCATGAATGTATTATTAATGAGGGCAGCGCTGATCTGAATGGAGGTGGGGGGGGATAAACTTTGGGCTCCTGATGCTCTTTCCGTTTTAATGGTAGTCCTGAGACCAGCAGTCAGAGCTGAGTTTAATCTGCAGATATTCTGATTATTCTGTGATATCATGGATCAAAAATAGAGGAGAGATTATAGATAAGTTACCATGACAACTAATTTGACAACTAACAAAAAGAATTACTACAATTGACAACTTGTATCATAACTGTATATAATATGACTGTGAATATAAATAGAGAGGGGAGAGTGGGGTAAGTTGTGCCATTTGTCATATTTTAGATCTCACTACATCAAGTCAATCATAGTTTTGTCTCTAACTCGTGTATCTGCAGATATTTCAAGATGTTGTGTATCCCTGCAAACCAACAGAATGAGTGTAAACAGAACTGTCTTGATAATATAGCATGCCATAATAAAGAGGTTTCCTAGGAGCGGGGTAAGTTGAGCCGTATCCTCACATCCCTACCATCTCTCTCCCTAAATAACAGTCACTTCTTCACATTCATGTGTATTTTTATCTATAATACGCTATTCAACCAGTGCAATAATTCTTTTTTGTTATTATTACCACTGGCTCAACTTACCCCAGAACTACGATTATGACGTTATTAGTCCTATAAACTAAAATGGTGGACTTTTATGCTCAGATTTACCACAATTGATGTATAAAACAGATTTAAAATGATCTTTTTTGGTCTGAACTCAATTCTAATCAAACTTCTGACAGACTAAATTCACTTTCAAGAGTGAAAAATGTTTTTACTTTGTAAATAAATGTCTAACCTCTTCACCCATATGCTTCTAACCTTCACAGACTCCATGAATTGATGCCCATCTCCTAAATATTTGGTCACATGATCAATTTCTTTTACCATTTCCAAGCAACAGGGCGTGGTTCAACTTACTCTTTGGCTCAACTTACCCCACTCTCCCCTAAGTGAAGAGGGGACACCAACGGCTCAGTGGTTTTAAAAGGCTGTTTACCATCAATCAATATCGAGTTTTTCCAACAAATAACACACTGAGTGTGTTTTGTTTCCAGACTATGAACAAAATAGCCCCAAAAGAGAAGAAAAGAGATTAGAAAAAAGTCCAAAATATCGAATTATAAATAGTTTAATTCATAAAAATAAACAGAGGAAATGGTTTTGGTTTAGTTGTGCTGTGATTGGACGGGAGTGCTCAGGTGGGCTCGGCTGGGCGGAGTTTTAACCGGCTGTTGGGTTCGTTTGTTTCCAAATGTTAAAGAGTTTGTGCTAATTTCTGAAGACAAGTCCATAAAAAGTTGGTTTGAGTTTTTGACCAATAATCAGAGACGATGTTAGACTGGAAATACTTGAGGTCAAGAGGGATTAAAACGGACTTTTGTGCACGTGTCTTTCATAGACATCATAGAGACGAGGTCGAGGACTCGGGGCACAGGTAAGAGGTTTTTGCAGCAATTTACTTTGATTCATTTTTTTGTTTGTTTCTATGTCAATATCGACTCACAGCTGATGTGCTTATGGATGTGTGACAAAGGAGCAAATTGCTGTAGTTGCTGTTGGTTTCTTGATAAAACTCGTCTGTACTGTGGAGATTTGAAGGACAGTCAGGTCTGCAGAAATCGGCAGTGTCGAGCAGGTTACTTCATTCTGTTAGGTCGACTGTTCATGCAGCCTGAATTATAAAATGACCCACTGATATTTGAGGTGTTATTGTTAAGGCTCTTGTACTCACTGTTTAACTATATTTGTTTAAGGAGTTTCTTTCCAACATGAAAGAGAAGTCATTCCTGGGTTTATAGTTCATTATTCAAAAGTAAAGCTAATACAACCTGTAATAGCAGTCCTTTGAAACCAACATATCTTGGACTCTAAATTCTTAATTTATTGTTAATGCATGTTGCAGTAAGTGCGCAAATCCTACCACAAGAGGGAGCCACATCCTAACATGAAACCTTCAGCTTTTCTTCTTTAAAGCACATCAGCTGTAGAGACAGACTCATCTCTGATCAAGTGCTTCTCATACATTAACCTTTTAAAAAACATGTATGTATAAGGTGACGAACACTCTCTGTCATGATGATCCCTAATCCTGATAAATCAACCTCTGGTGCTGTTATCATAATAATCTGAGTTTGAACTGACGTGTGTGTGATAGTGTGTGTTCTTGTGTGTGCCCCTCGAACATTTTGTGCATGTGGAGAAGATTCCCACACTCTCTCTGCTCCCTGAACACAACAGTGTGTAGAAAAAGCCTGTGCGCGCGTGTGTGTGTTGTGTGTGACGATGTTCCAAAACATTTTTTAAGGCATTTTGATAAACTGAATCTCTTTTAATGATGTATTTGAGGACTAAGATGATGCAGTTTTGAAAGTAAAATGATTAAAAACCTTCTCAGTAAAGATTTGTACACAAATCTGTAACTTTCTGATTGGCCGTTAATTACACTTTAAAAGGTTTCAGTCGGTACTGTTTGGACATGAAGGAAAAATCCAGATGTTTCAGGTCAGCTGAGTTATTTTATTATTAAACTGTAGAGAGACACAGACTTTAATCAGTGGAATAAATATGCAGGGTTCAGATCATGCAAGTTTTCAGCAACTACATGTCATTAAAAAGGAGATTACATTTATATTCAAACATACAAAGTTTTATAAATAAACAACTGAAGCAAAATTAAGCCAAATTATCTCCTTTTACGAGGGTCTGACAACCACAATGTACAATGGTCCTGTTGTAAAAATGAGTGTTTGTCATTTTTTGTACTTTTGGAGCCTTTTTAGAGCATTATCCATATTCAGAAAGACAGAAATTTGCACATAGAGAGACACTGAATAAAGCAAAAATACAAAAAGTGGGCCCTATTTTAACTCTTCAACACGTAAAGCCTAAAGCAAAGTGAGCGAGCGAGTAATGGTCAGCATTTTGGTTGCAAAGAAATTCATGATCTGGGGGCTGAACGAGGCCCGGGGTCATCTTAAGGTTGGATCATTCCCAGTAAGAGTCCGGTGAGTTTGCAGGAAGCTGTGTCCCGTTTCTAAAACTTGAGATTTTGAAAGATTTAGCTCTTACTAAATCTGCTCTTTACTGGGATGATTAATAAACTAATATATCTCGTTAGGAACCAGACTTCTGCTGATCTCCCTTGATATTCGTTAATCATAATTAACAGCTCCCAAAAAGTGGGCATTGTGACGACCTCTCAGGTATTTTGAGACAACCTTGTGTGTGTTTAACCGGCAGTGTGTTTTTACACTCTGACCTTTACTTCCTGTTGAAGCAGTGGGCAGTCAGTTACCCAGAATCCTCAGCGGAGCCAGCTGTCAGGGCCTGTGTCCAGCGTTTTCCAGCTCAGACTGTGGGAAAGTTGTCCCACAAGGCTCGCTAATATCTAACAACTGACCCCCTGCTCCCTTCTCATCCTGCTTCCTGGAGCAAACAGCTAAATATAATTCACCAAGGGTCTGAGTTTCCCGCCCCGTCTTAAAATACTGATACTGCCGACAGGAAGCTTCGGTTTTCAGCACTTCTACACCAACTTTATTTGTTGGTCATATGTTGTGTCTATCTGTGGCCATGATGCGAAGATGTCCTACTGACAATCCCAAACTTTCAAAACACGTCAAACTTTTATAACTCTCATGTTTTTCTGTCATTAAATCCGAGACCAAACCCAGTCTGTACATGAGGATGGATGGATGGATGGATGGATGGATGGTTGGATGGTTGGATGAGAGCTGGTCAGGTGCATGGCTGGCTGAGTACACACAGCACTTAACCCCATCACTAAATACCACACTACCACCACCACCACCACCACCACCTCCATCAGCAGCAGCAGCAGCAGCAGGCCATTACTGTTCAGGAAATATGCTGAATTATTCAATCACTTCCTCTCTGCATTCTCCACAGGATGCACCCAGTCTATTGAAAATCACAAACAGGGTGTGTGCGTGTGTGTGTGTGTGTGTGTGTGTATTGATGATGTGTGCATATGAACAGTCTGTGTTCATGTGAGAGTGTCTGTCTGTGTTGTAGATGGTCATGACCTACATAAGGTTGCTGTTTGGACTTCCACCAGATTAAATCAAAATTGTAAAGATTACAGCCGACTGTAAGATTATTAAAAAGGTAAAAATCAAAAGTTTTTTTGAATATTAAGAAGTCGATTTTAAGGGTTTTTCATGGTGATTTTGAAGTGCCATGAGGGTTTAATTTATACTTTTGGAGAAACGTCGTAACTTGAATGAAAGTTCATGATAGAGGATTTGGTAGTTTTGGCGCTGTAGGCAGGTGCAAAGTCCTGCTGGAGGATAAAGTCAGTATCTCCGTGAAGTTTGTTTGCATATCGAAGAACGGAGGTCTCTAAATTCACAGCAACAATAATGCTGGAGTAAGGTGTGCTTAAAGGGATATTCGGGCGTAAAATTAATTTAGGGTCAAACACACCGTAACACCGAGTTAGACACCCCATTAAGAGATGAATGTTGCCGACCACTTGCTTCTCTAGTTATACCAACTTTAGTAATGACCCCAGGATAGCAATACAGAGCGGTCTGAGGAGCCATAAACAAACCTCAACCAAAACGCCACTCTATAGCCACAAATAATGCTCAGAACAGCACCTAACTTCATCAACAGGACATATAGGGTCATAGCCATAGTACTAGCCACCAAACATCTTTGTAAGACTAAACACAACTCACCGTCTCTCTTCCAGCAGCCGCTTGTTGTAGCGAGACCTCCAGGAGAGTCCATCTACTGCAAAGGGGGGACGCAGCTCAAGGAAGAACATTTATGATCATTTCTTTATCATTTCCTTGAAGTAATAATCACCATATTAATCATTTTACACTGCAGACGCGGTAGTTCTTCTGACTGAGCGTCTCGGTCTGATTGCATTTCCATGAAGAAATGATCATAAATGTTCTTCCTTGAGCTGCGTCACCCCACTGCAATGATGGACTCGCCCAGAGGTCTCCGTACAAACAAGCGGCTGCTGGAAGAGAGTAGGTGAGTTGTGTTTAGTCTCTTCACTAAAGAAATCAGGCAAAGCTAAAGATGTTTGGTGTCTAGTACTATGGCTGTGACCCTATATGTCCTGTTGATGAAGTTAGGTGCTGTTCTGAGCATTATTTGTGGCTATAGAGTGGCGTTTTGGTTGAGCGCGTGGCTCCCTGTATTGTTATCTGTGGTCGTTACTAAAGTTGGCATAACTAGAGAAGTAAGCGGTCGTCAACATTCATCTCTGGAGGGGGTGTCTAACTCAGTGTTATGGTGTGTTTGACACTAAATTAATTTCACACTGGACTATCCCTTTTAATTAGTACGCTTACCTCACCTTCTGTTTCATTTTTGCTGAGCCTGACTTCATGGCCTGCCTGGACTAACACTTCGACGGGTCACTGAGTCTACCGCAGAACATAAACTCATCCTTTTGTGATTTGCTTTCCAGAAATGAAATTCGTATATCATCCCTCTCCTCCCACCAGAGGACTCTTGTGCTTAGGAGGTCGTTGACAAACCACATCACATTCCAGTATTTCTCTTACTCTGCCAAATAAAACAAACAAGAAGAGTCTCTGATGAGCGTTTTGATAAAGTTTGTGGGATAAGTTTTGAGACAAATGGTTTATTTTAGAGCTCAGACACAGCTGCGTCTCTGAGCGGACGCTAACTCATCATTTTGACCACTGAGTCAGAGATGAACATCTGCAAAATCAGTTTAGGGAAGTTTTAAGTGTTGGTTACACACACAGAGAGAGAAAGAGATACAAATAAGAGCTGATAACAATTTATTCAAGAAACTTTAAACAAACTGAGAAGCTGTTAAACACTTATGGTTGTGTTTTTCCTCTCAGCCCGTCTGATATTGCGCATCAGGGTCAACCTGGAGAAACCTGAATGAGAAAGCAGCTTGTGGGTTGTTGGAGTGAGAAAAAGCTGAAGACAGGACGGGGAATGAAAGAATGAGAGTGGGAGGGAGGGAGGGATGTGAATTCCAGGGGCAGGGAGAAGAGTTTTGTCATCCCAGCAGCAGAAACAGGAAGTGAGTTAAAACCTCTGTCCTGACCTCTTGACCCCTGCAGATAACATTCCCACCCTCCCTCGTCCCTGCAGCTGTGTGGAGCCCCCCCTTACTCCCTGGATCCTTCTCTCCTCCTTGTTTCCTGTACGCAAGTCCAGCTTTATGACTCTCCTCTGCTCACTGCTGTCTTTCTCTTCACTCATCATTGAAACAAACTGCAAACGACTCATTTCAAACCTGCTGAATTTGAGTGCATGCATGTAACATGAGCGATAATGCTTCCTTTGCTCATTTTTAGTGTGTTTGCACTACAGTTGTTGATACTGAAGCAACTGCCATAATAAGAGAGAAAGGGAACATTTAATCACAAAAAGACTGATAATACATTTAAGAGTTTTTGCACTGCTCACCCTTGCAGAAATCTTCATTTGTAGCAAAACATTGGGAAATTTAGGGTCCTTTCATGAAACACTAGCAGATGAATTTGTGCAAAGTTGACAGTTAGTTGGTAATTTTGCAGGTTTATTCTTCAAATTAAGTTTAAAATGCAGAAATGTGACTTTAGCTACGTTTACATGGAGCCAAATATTCCGAATATAATCGGATTAGAAGCCCAATCGGAATGAAAATGCTCCATATAAACACCTCATTCGGAATAAACAGGCCCATTCCGAATGGAATTTCATTCCGATTCACAGGGGTAGAATTTTCCTTTTCCCATTCCGATTAAAAGCAAAATCCTGTCATGTAAACGGTGAATCGGAAAGTTGTCAGGCTGGGTTCTGTCTGCGCATGCTCTGTCCTGATGTAAACAAGCAGTGACGTATGACTCACATGGAAACATGATGGCGGCTTCCAAGCAGAGCACGATGCACTGGTCTGCGTCGGAGATCACGTGATCAATCAATCACGTGATGTTTGAAGGTATCACGTGTCTGTAAATAGCTGTTCCGATTGAATGCCGTGGCACATGTAAACACCAGATCAGAATAGATCGCTTCCATGTAAACAGTTCGCCTGGGAGCTTCAATCGGAATGATTATAATCCGAATGAGAAAAAAGTCTGCATGTAAACGTGGCTATTGATAGAAACATATTTTCAGTAACAACAGAACGAAAAGGTCACAAAAGCTGTAAAAATAGGGAATGCAAAGTGTGTGTTGGTTAACCTGTGGCTCAGCGGGATGCATGACAGCGCTGTTAGCCCTCATGGTGCTCGCAATCCATGTGCACAGATTTGTGATCTATACTCACCTTTGCCTAACCTCAGCCTAACCTTTGCATGTGTTAAACAAGAAAGCTGTAGCGTATGATTCCTCTAACCCATCAAACATACCTGATTTATGTCCTTGTTCATATTTCTGTATCATGGGAGTGGGAAGCATTTCTAATATTTAGTCTACTCTCAGCGGTCGTGACATGATGCAGGAAAATGTTCTTTTGCTCGTCTTCATCATCTCATATCTCCTCCTTGTCGTCATCCTTTCCTCCCTTCCAACTGAGCAAATCCCCAACTTCCTACTGGAACACACACTCACACACACACACACACAGTGGAGACCACAGCCATGACCTCTTATCTTTTCCTATCACTGTGCCAGCACTTTGGCCATCTGAGTTCATCCGTGTTCATGACTGCTCCTGAATGCTGTCTGATACTTTTAAGACCGATAAACTTAAAAACTGATTCAGGGTTATCAGATTTTTTGTACCCGCAAGCGGCACGGCGCAGGGTGGTATTTTAGTCCAGCACAGCCTGGCACACAGCCAGTTTGGTACTTTGGTAGACCGAGGCACACATCCTTAAAATTCTGTAAATATTCAATCTGGAGTTAGGTCTACAAATGAATATTGTAATATTCAGTTGCTTGAGCCAAGTTCATTTTATAAGCCAACATTACTGACAGAAAGAGCCGCGTGGTTCCGATTTTAATGCCAATGTTAGCATTTGTTCATGTTGTGATCTGTGTGCACAACCCACCTTTGTCATGTGGGGTTTAGACATCTGCAACTTGATGTGAGTGCGGCGATGCTGTCTTCAGCCGTCTCTTGATCTCTCAGACTACTTTACGAAATTTGCAATACGCTTCGTCAGTGGCAGATTTAAAGGCGAGGAGCTGATGTGATTGGTGAAAACAGGGCTCTGCTGTGTTAAACCTTCTCATGCCTTCTCCCCTCCCTCCTTCCTACTTACGCCGCTTGGAGGAGCTGAGTTAGGGAGGGGGCTACTTACGCCGGGCTGCGCCCCTCACCAAAATATCAAAGTGTGCTAGAGGCGGAAGAATAGTTCATGGTTATGAATACAGTTAACATGATTGAAATGTGTTAAAAAAAGATAAATAAGTTGACAGTATAAAAATATAGGATTTAATAATACATAATTTCATTTATAAGTTCATATTGTGGTAAAAATGTTAAAAATATGCTAAAATTCATCTTTCATGTGATTTGGTAAATGTTTTTTATAACAGGCCTTCTTCCCCTTTAAGACCGCATGTGCGTTTGTTTTGATGGACACGTAGATGATGCAGTCAGTCAGTGCTTGGAGCTAGAGAAGCAAACGGTTTTCTTACCTGCTACTGCTTAGTTACAACAAGTGTGTTAGTTTTAGTCAGCTCCAGTCTTCATCATTTTTGTGGATCCTTGGATGTAAGAAATAAACCAGAAGATTTTTTATATATTTTCTTCACCACAAAAACGTTTCCAGAGTGGATTTTGTTGACCCGTGTAGCTGGGCTAGCGGCAGACACTGCCTGTGGAAGTAACTAAGTGCCAAGCTGAGTAAGCCATTGCAAGTTACCAAGCACTAATTCAAACCTCTACAAGCATGGCGGCCCCAACCTACGTCGTGCCTGAGCCACGCTGCTGGAGAGGCATGAAAACGGAGCGCTCAATCTGAAACTGTTAGAAAAAAAACAATGAAGCTAAAGTTAGCAGCAGATCAGCTCACAGCCCCCCAGCAAAATACTTGATTCACCTGTTTTTTTCAGTGGTTTGGAAACTTCTGTGGATAATTCAGCTCCTGTTGAAATTAGTGAGTTAATGCGAGTGTCAGCTCCGGTCACAGCCCCCTGATATCTTCAAACAGTTTAAAAAGACTGATTTAGACTTTAAAATCCTTTATTTCTCATCTGTAATGACTTTAAATACAAGATCAGTGTGTTTAGAAGAGGAAGAGGCGTCTGGTGGTGTATGAACCACATAGTTTAATACTGTTTATAACTGTAAGTGACGTTTCTATTGGGATGTAAATAGCTTTGCTAATAAGGATACACCAAACCTTGGGAACCTTTTTTGTTTGAAAATGAATCATTTATTAATTCATCTTTAAGATCGATCATTTGTGTATCTGCTTGGTAGTCGGGTCATTAACGTTTTGCTTTTTTTCGGGCTTCATTTCTTCCCTGATCATTTCAAACACATTTAACAGGATTACATTTCTGGCATGTCACCCACTCTCATTGGAGAGTGTCAGTGTCCTTTCACTCTGCTGAAGTGTCATTGAGCAGAACACAGACTCCCTCCCACCTCCCCGACCTCTGACCTCCTTTCACGAGTGTTTTTCTTTTGCATACCCATTGACAGCCATAAACCAAAGCTCTGAGTGCGTGTGAGGCCGATATCGCTTCGATCCTCGCCGACAGCGGAGCGCGGGTATCGTCTGTGTAAACACGCAGAATGGTATTTGTGGTGATTGACAGCTGTATGGCTGTTTGACGGACAGGCCGCTTTGTTCCTAAGAGGCTGGGAGGCCGACTCCGAGGGGGCACCGGGACAGCGCCCGTGGGGAAACAACAAGAGCCGCGGTGAAGATGCACATGTCGGTGAGGGTACGGGGTCGAGCAGAGTGGGGGGCTGCTCCTCACCTCTGGACACCCACTGCTTCAACAGAGGGGTCAGAGGTCACGCCAAGAAGTGGCTTCTCTCAGCAGTCTGTCTCATTACTGAGGGGAGGAGGAGCGGGCTTTTTAAAGTAAATGATTTTTTTTTTCTTCTGATAAATGTCACTCTTGTTCTTTGCATTAATTGTTCTGGCCCATGAGGAATAAGAGAGGACCATGTTTCCTATCTTAACACCTCATCTTTTAATATCACCCTGTATCTGAACGCTGAGGAGACCAGTTTCTGGAGCTGGTCCCACTTTACATTCAGTTCCAAGCAAGAAGCAGAGTGAATAAGCTCCTGTAAGACCGAAAAAGTTGCTTCTGACCATGAATAGGTATAAAAAGTGTTTTTAAGAGCATAACTAAAACATTCCTGTTTTAATGAATTTAAGCTCTTTTGCAGTTAAAGCATTTTAATTCTGTTTCTGTTGTGCTTAGATCGCGGCGTCGGAATGAGAGGTTGGGTCGGGGTAGATTTGGGTATTCTTTGTTTGTTTTATTCCTCTGCTGTGTAAATCAATCATTCAAATCTTATCAATCAAGTTTTATTTATATGGCCCCAAATCACAACAGTCATCATCCCAAGATGCTTTCCAAAGAGCAGGTCTAGACAACACTCATCGTTTGATGAATTATCAAGACCCAACCAAAGATGGGATTTGGCCCATCTCATCTAACATGAGTAACAGTGGCGAGAAAAAACTTCCTTTTAACAGGCAGAAACCTTGGGTAGGCCCAGACTGAGCACTTTGGGCTACAGGGTTTTGTATGAAAAGTTCTGTCCAAGTAAAGATTGATTGATTATTTGATCTGTTATTGCTTATAAAAACAGTTTATTAACCTGTCATAAACATCTTTAGGGTGTGAACATTCATCAGACTTTATTAAGGTTAATTGAAGAGCTTATCAAGTCTTATAAAATATTGACTAATGCCCATTACAAGGACCTTAATGTAAAGTGTGACCTTCGTTTTCCATAGTCAGGACTATAGAGCAGGACCTTTCTACTACAGAGATACGTGAAAGGTTGTAATATGTGAAAATCTGGTTTGTCATGATCTTGCTGAAATATGAGAAGTCTTTGCTGAGAAAGGTGTTCTCTAGATGTTGCTCCAAAACCTGTATCTACTGTTTAGCACTGCTGAAGCCCTCACAGCCCCCACTTTGTCTTCATCCATCCTATGTCAGCTCAGGCCCAGAGAAGTCAGGGATGTTTCTGGATCATGGTTTTCTGTTTAAATGGTGCATTTGCTGAGACGCTAGTTTTATTTCTTCTCTCCTTTTTGCAGGTTCATATTTATTATTATGTCTCAGATCAGATTCAGAAGGCACCCTGTTCACATTTAAATAGCAGGTTCACTTGCAGCAGGTGAAGCAAAACCCCCAACAAAGTTCGTCCTTGGGTTTTTACACAGGAAAGTGTGTGAAGTGGAATCAAACCAGCAACCTCTCGTATCGGGGTTGACTGTTAGACAACCAGGTCAGTCCCCTCACCCCACTGGTGAACAGGTTTATTGGTAAAAGCTCGAGGAGGAAGAATCCATACATTATTTATCCTCTCTATCACACTTTTAACATATGCACACACACTCTCTCACACACACACACACACACACACACACACACACATGCACACACTTCTGCAAAGTTAGTGTGTCGCAAATGACAGAAATAAATGTGTGCATTAATTTCCACGAGTGTGTGTGTACACTTTTATCCATGTTTGCTCATATATGTACACAAGAGTACATGCAGAACATCTGTTGTGTGTGTGTGTGTGTGTGTGTGTGTATGTGTGTGTGTGTTAGCAAGTGTGTGTGTGTGGCTCCAGAGGGAAGTGTGTAAGGCTTGAAGATGCTAAGAGCTCTGCTTTAATGCACTTTGATTTGAGATGATGAACAGAAAGGCTTCGCTTTTTTTCCCTCTAAGGCTGCACGTGCACACAAACACACTCTCACACACTCACACACACTTGCATCTTGTTTCTCCTTCTTTAATAATCCCCCCTCCTCTCTCCTCATCTCTTTTTGCGCACACACACACACACACACACACACACACACACACACACACACACACACACACACACACACACACACACACACACACACACACACACATCTGTACCCACTGCTCTGGGAAGCCATTAGTGTGACCCAGCCTTGATTACTTATTTATGGGCTCAGCAGAGTAAAGTGAGGGAGTGGAGCACCAGGGGGCTTCATTTATAAAACTGTTGTTTGACTTCACCCACATCTCAACACACACTGGGTTTATCATTTCCAACAATGTTGGCAAAAAGAGACGATTGAGCATTTAGACCGAACGATTTTAGCAGGAACTTTCTGAGCCAACCAAAATCTCTCAATGGTGCAAAGCCTGATGGGAGAATGTGTGGTGTCCAGGAAGTAAAAGTTCTTAAAGTAATACATCCATGACTGGCACTGTTATGACATTATAAGGTCAATCTTCAACATGTTGTCCTTCAGTAGGACAAACTATCACTAAGCTGCAGGAGGAGGCAGGTGTGCATCTGAAAAGCCAAGGGACAGAGTAAAGCACGACAACAGAGCAGCTGTAGTGATCACGAGCATGAACAAGCTAACATTTGCCGGGCTAAAGAGCGACTTTGCTCCACATCTTATAAAAACATAAACCCTTATTTTTGAGACTGAACGATGCTGGATGTGCTGCAGCCTGTGGTCAAAGGTAGCTCAGCCTATTTATGTTTAACTCTCATGGTCTGGTCTGATGTTGCTCCGTGAAGCTACCAAGTCTGGGGTCGCTGTAAACAGAAGTCACAGGTTGAACGTTTTAGGACACTTTCTCCTTAGAGGGATATTCCGGCGTAAAATTAATTTAGGGTCAAACGCCAACCGCTTACTTCTCTAGTTATACCAACTTTAGTAACGACCGCACGATAGCAATACACAGCGGTCTGAGGAGCCATAAACAAACCTCAAACAAAACTCCACTCTATAGCCACAAATAATGATCAGAACAGCACCTAACTTCATCAATAGTACATATAGGGTTCCAGTCACAGTACTAGCCACCAAACATCTAATTTCTTCAGCAAAGAGTCTAAACACAACTCACCGTCCCTCCTCCAGCAGCCGCTTGTTTGTACAGAGACCTCCGGGCGAGTCCATTAACTGCAGCGGGGGGACGCAGCTCAAGGAAGAACATTTATGACCAATGATTCATCATTTCCTTGAAGTAATAATAATCATATTAATCATTTTAAACTGCAGACGCAGTAGTTCTTCTGCCTTAGCATCTCTGTCTGATTGTATCTCCATGAAGTAATGATCATAAATGGCTTTTTGGTTGGGGGCGTGGCTCTCTGTATTGCTATCCTGCGGTCGTTACTAAAGTCGGTATAACTAGAGAAGTAAGCGGTCGGCAACATTCGTCTCTCGATGGGGTGTCTAACTCGGTGTTACAGTGTGTTTGACCTTAAATTATTTTACGCCGGAATGTCCCTTTAAACAAGAGCGTGGGAGACGCTGTAGGCAGAAAACTTGCCTCTCTTCCTCTCTGGTTTATTTATCAACACCACTGACACTGTACTTGACTGAGTTTGTTACAGGGCTGATGTAACTGCGGTACAAAAGTTAAAAAAGTTCTGATCTTGTATGACAACTTTTCATCTCTGCCAGAAATCTTGCCAAGATTTAATAAGAGATGAGATCTTGCTTCTCTGGATTTTAACACACACCCATATTAGTTAGCACCTCATAATGCCTGTGTCTCAAATATCTCTGCTAGCATAGTCTCTCAGGCTAAATGTATTGGTAGCAGTTCGAGGGCCAATGTCCAGCTGGGTTAACGGTTAATGGGCTGATGGGTGAATGGAGCAAATTCAGGACTTTGTATAAGAGACTAATTCTCACATATTTACATTATTGACATGCAAAAACATAGAAGATAACTTCATTAACTTTGATCCATCCCAAAACTATGAAGATGTTGCATTGAATGACCTTATAAATCACAGGACACAGACAGGTGATCATTTTGGAAACTACTTTTTATTGGTTCATCTTTAGCCAGGAGGGTAGCAGCAGCCACACCACACCAAGAGGAACAAATCAACAAAATGAAAAAAGACAAACAACAACAACAACATCATCGGTGCTCTTCCTCTTCCCTGAAAATAAATATTTCACTCATCAAACACCATCCTCATGATTAGTGCTACTGCCAATGTTGCAACCATTTAAATAAATACCCATGAAGCAATATCAGCAGTGAAACAGAAAGTGTGAAATGCATATTGTTCCATATATAATATATTCATTTTAGATAGATTTCTATATATATTTGTTCCATATACTCTCCTTAAACTCTTTTACAACATACAAGATGCCAATTTGTACCAAAAGCGATGCTTGCTAAGACGTGAGAGGAGAAGTTTACTGGTTATAGTGGCAGCCTGCGTACGTACAGCGTCAGACAGGGTCCCGACACGGGCTCCTCTCCTGAAGGAGGGAGGTCTGAAACCTTTGGAGGATCTGGATTGATGTAGTTACAGATACACACATAGCAGTCAGGAGAAAGTATGTGAAGAAGTGAAGTCTGGAGTTTATCAGCAGAAACACAAAAACAAGAATGTCGACTGCTCGTTTGAGATACTTCTCTTTAATTTGATGACACCTAATGCAAATTTTTCTGCACCGCAAAACACTTCGAGTGTGACCCTTTTTTGTGCCTATTTGCAGATTTCTCTGTGAAAAAAGGCAAATCTGAAAAAAATCATGTTCCAAAAGTTTACCATTTCGAATTAAAATCCTCTTAAGTTGATCCATCTGGACCTCGGCATCCTGCTGTGTGTGTGTCTGTTAGCAGTTATGATTGGACAGCTGTCGGCATCATTATTGTAGTTACTGTGAGCACAGATGAAACCAAATAGTTAAAATAAAAAACAAAATACATTTTCTCTTTGCAGCATCATTCAGCTCAGATAGAAAACAATCAGGGTAACGAATAAAAGTTCCTCGAGTTTCTCCCCCCAAAGCACCAAGATGTGACTGAAGTCATCCAGCTAATGTAGAGGAGACAGCATGTGTGTAAACGTGTGTGTACGTGTGTGTGTGCAAAAACACACCTGAGGCCTCGACCACATAAATGCAGACAAATCTGAAAACCAGCTTAAGGTTCAGTCCTGGTTTTCGAGTGCTTTTGCAGCGTTGTTTTCATTACAAAGAGCATGCATGCAGGAAAGACAGAGCCAGAACATTATCAAACAGCTCCCTTGACAAGCACACATCAGCATATTTAAAAAGAACACTTCCTCTTCCTGTCTACGCCGTCACATAGACTTCGGCATTTTCCGATCTTCACTCTTGTTCGGAAGAAAAGTTTTCAGATTCATCAACATAAGTGTGGACGTAAAGAGGTTTTCGTCAACAGGTGTCGTAACTAAGACGGTGAATTTTTGTTGCCAGTACTTCTAACAATATTAATAATAATAATAATCATAATCATAATGTCACAGGCTACAGTAAAAGTAGTGAAAGTTGCTACACTTGAATAGTAAGGCCATAATTAGACCGAGTGTGTCCTCCTCAGCATTCAGTCTATCTATGATGAGAAAAGAAACTTTTAGGGCAACATCAGTCAACAAGTCTTGTCTTATTGTCGTGTTATTGCTGAAAACAGACTGGATGGCATAAAAGAAAAGCCTTTCTCTTGCATAAACTCACAAGAGCAAATGAAGCGAGATCTTATGCAAGTAAACAAAAAAATGTTGTGTTCAAATTAAGCGAGCACAATATCACAATGTTCCTGCGCCATGTAAACTTGTTTAAGTAAGAGGATAATGTAATGTAAGAAGTTTGTCTTGAGCCCATCTTCTGCAATCACTAAACTTGGTGACATTGTTAGTCCAGATGAGGGATCAGCATGTTAACTTGTCTTTATATTTACTTTAGCTCTGCAAACCTAAGCTACACACTGGAAACCAATTTTATCATCATTTACCTGCAGATGCAGCAGTCCTGTGTTCAGTACTGCTAAATAAATGGTGCTTATTTTAGACTTTCTTTGACTTCTTGGCCTGCTTGAACTTATATTTCAATGTGACTGACTGCAAAATTAGTTGCTGAACATCCCTGATCTGGACATCATCGCAGAGGATGGAAAAAAATAATAATAATAAGGGAGCTCTACTAGGTCTGCAGAACATTTTGGCCAAGAAAGTCAATAAAAATAAACAAATGCTTGAAAAAATTATTGATAGGTGGATTAAATCAACAAAACAATACTGCAGTTTTGCTAATTTCTAAGCCCTTTATAAGCATTTATAAGGCATCAGAGGCTCTAAGCCAGAGTGTTACCATGCAAAAAATTGTGAGTTGCGTAATTTGTTTGAGGATTTTCTGGTTGCCATAATCAAAAAAATGAGGAAACAGACCTTAAGATAAGTTGTGTCCCCCCTGAAAGACATGATTGTTTGATTGGCTGAGGACGAATGATTACAGGGGATCATAACTGGTGGCTTCTACGTGGCTCCTGATGCTTGTCGGATGGTTGCTGCCAAAGTTACCCCAAAAGTTCCTAAATCAGTCACACGTGTACGGTAAAAAGTAAATATTCACTCTAATAGGAAACAGTCCTATTAATATCAGTCTCATCAAAATGAAATAAAGCAGAGTAAAAATAGTCATACGGTAAATAGCCCGTATTTACATATAAAAATATAGCAAAGTAACTTTGAACAAATCAAGTCTGTGTGTGTCTGTGCTGAAGTTACTGATCCTGACTAACACACACTCATACAGAGAAGCATCCACACATCACCACACACACTCTGAACTCTTGCACATGCATGTACACGGGTCTGCACACACGCACACACACACACGTGCACACACCTGATGCTGTGTGTGTGTTGTTTTGACTCAGATTCGAGCCCTCCCTTTTAGAGAAGCCGTGCGCTGTCGCTGCGTTTAGATGAACTCTTTGCCGTGTACCTGAAGAGCTGCAAAAGTTC
This sequence comes from Xyrichtys novacula, assembly GCA_962446985.1. Lineage (NCBI taxonomy): Eukaryota > Metazoa > Chordata > Actinopteri > Labriformes > Labridae > Xyrichtys > Xyrichtys novacula. The sequence continues at coordinate 3,702,614 of OY660872.1, forward strand.
AGATATTTCATCTCCATCCGTCTCACTGATGACATCAACCCCTCTCCTCTCAGCATCCCTCACTCTCCCCATCATCTGTCCATCTGCCAAACACCACAACCCCACTCATCCTGCCCCCCCCTCCCTCCCACGCTCCATTCTTCTCCGGCCCATTAAGAGCTATCATGAAGCTAATTGCCTGTTTGATCAACTCTCTGTGGACCAGGAACTGGAGGCTTTTAGCCCTCTGAGCGTAAGAGGAGAGGCGGACGAGGCAAGAGGGGATAGATGGGTGTCTGGGAAAGATACGCCTCGTGTCAGCCAGCTTTTGCTCACTGTGTTTGGTGGAGGCTGTGTTTTTTTTTTTTTTCATCTTTCTGTGCTGTGATGATTTCAAAACAGGATAAGAGGAGGAAGTCATAAACTTTATCTATCTGGGTCATGTGCTGGAAGATTTTCATGCTCTGTCCTGTAAAAAGCACTGAGTGACTAATGAGCAGGCGTCCTGGCAGTCTGGCTCTCCAGCAGTCCTTGGGGTTTTCTCATAAAAGAGACCGTATAGCCTCAACAAGCTCATAAAGGTCTTTACCATCTGAATACTCTAACTATAAAGCCAGTGCTTTGTTCCCTCAGGTTTAAATGTCAACCTTCCTGATTTGTATTGTGAATATTTCCCCTCTATAAGATCGATCTGGCATATGTGGCAGGGTGTTGGAGTTTCTTGCATTAAATGGTTTTCAGTTTGCAGAGATGCAGTTGCACTGATGTATAAAATGCAGATTGTTTTGGGGGGTTTCACATGCACAAGAGCATGAGCTGTGGCATTCAGCAATGTGCAGGTTCTGTGTGACTGTGTAGCTCTTTGCCATGTGGAGTTTGCGGCTTTTTATTGTGACATGAGTTTGGCTTGGCTTTACTATGACTGTTTAAAAATACAATCAGCAACAGTTGTCCCACCAACCTCTTATCCTCACATAGACGGCAGCTGGAAAAACTGAAATAGTTTGAGTTAAAAAAGTTAAAAAATATCAGATATTTAAAGCTCCTGTGGGAGTTTCTTTGGCATTTTTAAAACAGACTTAAATTCATATTGATGCCTTTTTATTCTATAGTACTTCTATGGTGGTATTATAACGCATTAGTTGGTACCAAAGTACTATTTGTGTATCCGCTGAATACAAGCTTTGATTTGAGGATGGGAGGAGAGATGGAGGAGGCGGGGCAGCAGCGAAGGAGGTCGGTCAGAGGAGGGAGGATGGCGACAGACTGACTTCAGGAGGAAACCTGACCAGACCCTCAGAGCTCCACTATAGCAGGCTAAAAATAAGACAAGGGAGGCTTCTTCTGCTGACAAAACAACTTACACTCAGGCTCTACATACACAGGTTGTTGTACAGTAAGAGGACACACACACACATACACACACACTGTCTCGTCACACTGGATGCACCCTCCCTCCGGTTAAATAACCTCCCATTCAGCTCTGGGCTGCAGGGAAAACATTGTCCATCTACCTCACAGTGCTTTTCCTTTACAAATCAGCGTAATAGCACTGAAGTCACTCCGTCTGTACAGTGCATGGTCCCTTTTTGGTTGCAAACTGCTGTAACAAGTGTCTGTGTTCTCACTCTATGCTTTGGTGCTTTGTCCCAGTCTGATATTCACCAAAGCACCATGTTGGTTTTCCTTATTCATTCATCTTCAGCTACTTAAGGAAATTTCTGAATGTCTTAGTGATTGAAGTCCTCGCCTGCCGTGCCTCTCCTCACTCTCTGTTTCTAGAGGACAGAAACTCTGTTGGCAGGGACCGCACTCATCGCCTCAGGCATCTTTCCTTCATGTGTTGGTCCAACGCCCGTCTCTGAGCACTGAGTTCTCTTTGCAAACGTGGGGAAGAAGGAGGTTCAACAATAAATAAAGAGGATTAGACGTCCAGATTACAGCACAGAACGCAGACGGAGGTGGTTTTTCTCTGTGAGTCTTGGTTAAGGTTGAAGGTCCTGCAAAGCACGTGAACGTCTCCTTCGTGGGGAGTAGTTTCTGCTTTAGGCATTGAGACTCCAACATGAACAGGCACAATAAAGCTTTGGTCCCTCCTGAGCTGGAGAAGAAGAAATTCAAGGTACATAAGGTGAACAACACTTCACGGTCAGTTGATTGGTTGGCTTGTTGTATGCAGGTAGGTGGGTCACAATGGCATTGTCGTCATAATATCAGCTGCAGCGCCGTGGGCGACAGCATTGCTTTGGCGACGGCTGAGGGGAGATGGGTTTACCTGGCCCCCATCTAGGCCTGTCATAACGGCTTCTCCAGGGCCTTGCTGCGGAGTGTGGGGTGACCAGGGTTTGGATTCGAAGCGGAAATCTTGCGGCACACAGTGTTGGTGTTGCTACATCTGCAGCCGGGGCGTGTGGTGCGGTCGTGGGCACACTGGCACAGGGCAAGGCACAGCCTGGCAGGGGGGTAGCAGCAAAGGCAGGGCAGACAGAGCGCCAGCAGCCCCATGGTGCCCCAGCGAGCACAAGCATGAGCTGGAGCACAAGAGCACGGGCGATCGGCACAGTTATCCTCATCATCCTGGGCAGAGCAATGGTAGAAGAGACCTTTTACACAGCACAAGCAGGTGCCGTACTCCACTGCGCTCTCAGCCGAGCACAGACAACGCTGTCCACAGGCCCAACATGAAGGCAGGCGGCGAGGCGCGCAGCACTCATGGCACTTACAACGACCGCAGCGCTCACAGATGAATGAATGAAGGCCGAGCTCCGCCTCGTCATCTGTCAGACCTTTAACGACGGACACGTCAGGCTTGAGTTCTCCCTTAGGCTGAGAACGAACCACAGACCCGAGACCAGAGTGAGATGAGGTCAAACCTGCAAGAAGCCGCTGGTCCGACGTGGCACTTGTCCGGGACATGGAAGAGCTTATGGTACTGGAACGGCTCAAGTGGGCCAGGTGAGCATGCTGCTGCTGACTTTGGCTGCGGGACAGGGCTGAGTGGAAGGAGGACTGGGGGTGGTGGGAGTATATTCCTTGAGGGTAACCGTCATCATAGGCGTAAAAAAATCCAGACTGGGATGCCGGCTCCAGGGCAACAGGCCTCTCCACATAGTCATTGTTGGCCCGGATGGCACGTATCTGTTCGAGCGACAGCACAGGGACCTGCTGGAGGTCCAGGCTGTCCAGCTCCACCCTGTAGGAATGAGCAGGGTCCATTCTGGGGAGCCAGGCCGGGTGGCACCAGGGCTGAAGGCCGGTGCTCCCAATGCTCACGGCACATCAGATAAACCTGCAAACACAGGGAAAGAAAAACTGATGAGTGGTGGTAGAGTTAACTTCTAATGGAGCAACCATTAAGATCCAGCGAGCAAGTTTAACAGACAAGCGAGAAAATATCAACCTCAGATTTCGAGAAATGAAGCCGATGTAGAAGTGCTAAAAACAGCTGTTCCCTGTGTATCAAGATGTTAAAGGTTAAAAGATTGGTGAATCAGAAGCACATTTGACTTGACGGACAGGTGGGCACACTGTTGCTATTTCAGAGGAGGCTTAAGACCTGCCTCTGTTCGGTCAAATCAGCATTACCAAAACAGCAACCAAAATCCTGAACTTAATTCAAGCCTCACAGTCCCTAATAGGAAAATAACCAAAACTTATATCAAACAGTAGCCGACAAACTCCTTTTAAGATGTTTGAACGGCACTAAAGCAAAGATGGACCCAGCAGCACCGCCTACACACAACCATCAGCCATGTCATCATGACCACTGAGGTTCTCCACTGCTCAGGCTAACGCTATTATTAGCCTGCCAGAGCCAGAGAGAAACAACCATGAGGTCCACACTGTAATTTAGCGTCTGTCAAACACAGCTGCTGCTGCTGCTGCTGCTGCAGAAACCCACCTGCACACAGAGAGGCTGGCTGTGCCACCAAGCAGGGAGAAATGACAGAGGAGGAGAAACAGAGATTTATTTCATCTGCATGAGGGTGCAAGAGGAGGTGGAGCAGTCCCATTCAGTTAATCTTAATCATTTAAACCGAACAGCAACCACTTTAAAACACTTACACCAAGTCAGAGGTCACCAATATCAAAAGCTGAACTGTTTTCACTAGAAAGTATGTGGATTGTTTGAAATCTCTCAGCTTTCTAGTGAAAAAAAAAACTATTTGCATTAAGCCTCATTTAGTAAAAAGCATCCCTCTGTGACCTCTGAACTTTCCTTCAAGGTGAAGTTGTTTAGAGCCACATTTGGTTCTCAAATTTCTGTTTTTTTTGTTTTTTTCTTGCATCTCAAGGACAGCCATACTGCCAACATTTTACCAAGTTGGGGTTTGCAGACAATTTCTCCAGGAAGCAATGGGCACACAACACAAACAGCAAACAAAATAAACACAGGTGCAGTTTGAGAGTATACACCAAGATCTAATCTGATGTTGTGCTCCAGTTTGGTCTTGTGTGTTAGATGGATAGTATCCATGTTGATCAAAGCTGCTGAGTTGACTTCATAAGCTTGTAAGGAGTTGGCGAGGAGCCTCACTTTAAACTCTCGCCACTTCCTCGGATTATTGATACCAGTTACATAGCCGCTATTATTCCAGCCATCTCATCCTGTAGCAGCTGACCTTGATTTGTTGTGTTACAGCCTTTCCTGAATCTCCTTCCTGCGTGCTGAAGACAGCCACTACTGACTTTTGACGATATATTTATGAAATTTATCATTTGCATGTAAGAGTTTGCACAGATGGATAAATGGATATATCCAAAGCAAATAGACCCTCAATATAAGAATAACTTTTAAATCTTTATACAGGAAAAGCTTTGCGTTTCTCATACTTGTTAGAATAATGTGCATAAATGTATATAGAAGTTATCATTATTCCTCATATTCTTATGTAAGAGTTGACTACAAGTATAAACTGTTTTGGTATCTTTTTATACATTATATAAGAGTGTTTCCTAACTTCTCTCTCCAATAGATTTACTACACAGCACAACAATGTTACTTTCAGTTTTCTGTGACTGTGTCTTTCCTATCAGCAGGTGGGGGTGTGTGAGTGATGGATCCTCCGCTATAAATCGTGGGGAGTTTTTGAGGAGGTGCCGCTGTTATCAGAAGGAGCTCGTTAGATGCCGCCTTGACCTTCACATATTCACAAGTTGCAAATTATTATGCTTTATGAGAGTGCTTACGTTGCTACACATATTTTTCTCCACCCTTTTAGAAACATTGTGTAACCAGGGACAAGACTAAATAAAAGAGACTGGGCGGAAATACCTTTAGAGTGGTTTCGACATGGTACCTGAAGCTATCTCGGTCCATTCTCCTCGAGTATATACCATTGTCTTTCTCTTCTTTATATGTTATCAGGTAAATGTTGCAGGTTTTAGACCTAACATACTGAAAATGATCGGCCAGAATTAGCCTAAAAATATCAGCATTTCTGATTTCAAAAAATGCAATATTGTGCATTCCCATATTCAACATACAGGATTTTGATAAAACAGACGTCTGTGATTGGGGACAGTATTCATTGTCATGGCTTTAAAGAGCTGCAGATGCATGAATGAATGAAGCTTTGCAGCAGTAAGCTCCTTAATGCAAGACTGTGTGAAGGTGTGGACATGGTCATAAGTTCTGCAGTGTGTATCCACGGTGAAACATCTTTGCACACATCAGGGCATGTTGCAACTGCAAGGCCTGATGAAGCTGCTGTTTGTGCTGCGGCTGCATTTTCCACGGACTTCCTGATGCAATCCTATATAAGAATGATAGACAACTGTATGGTCTCATATAGACGTGCTTTTTTTCTCAAGAAGAACAAGTATGCAGAAAACTGGATGCAATGAGTCTCAAATATTTCCTGTTCAGTTCTCTTGTTACATTGTGAGATTATTTTTACAAGCCTGCTCTGCATGTTGATATTCAACAGTTTTAACTCCTCTTCGTGTTCTGCAGCTTTGCTATACCATCAGTAGAAAATACATTGCACTTGGTATTGTTTTTATGTCGTAGAGAGTCTGCTTTGTTTTGTTTTTGGGTGAGTAATAAGTGATAACTAATTATTAAGATTTCCAAAAATCAGTCATAGAGAAAACTTTGAGTTTGCATCCCTCCCTGATAGTCTGAACTTTCTTAGAGTGCAGCAAATGCACGAGTTTAGTGGACTTAATTTGATTAAAGGTCCATGTCTAGTTTTTACTGATTTGAATCTCTGTGCAGACATCAGATAAGCCTTGAATGAAAGTAAAAGTGGTCTGGTATAATATCTGTAAGTCAGTGTAACACAAAGACAGCTGAATCCCTTCTTAACATGCACTCAGTGAACTGTACACACATATACACATTCAGATATACATACACAAAGATACTGCAGTCCTGCCAAGTGGCCAAGGGGGAGAGATATCTGGCTCTCTCCTCTGGTGGTGCCAGTCCTCTCAGAGAGTAATGAGGCCAAATGGAAATGCATTTAAAGCAGCCCAGATCATGAGATTAGATGGAGGAGGGAGGTAAGAGAGAGCAGCAGCAAATCTCAGACAACATCTAGCCGAAGAGAAATAATGGGTTTCTGTGGAGATTTATGACTCAAGAATCACTCAAGAACTCTGAAAACCTGTTGTCCTTTAGATTTCTAATGCTCACCTCACCTCTGATAGCAAAGTCAGACTTTTAGGAGGAAGTAGAGGCTTTTAAACTTTGCTCTAAAGATCTGTGCACTGAAACCTCTCACTGTATCAGAAGCGTCCAGCTCCTTTAGTTTGTAGCAGCTCAAAACTGGGTTAGAAATAAGGTTTCATTCATGACTTTTTTAGAGAGTGAGCTTTTCATTCAATCAGAGAACAACTGGATTTTTTCTTTACTCTTGTAACTCGAACATGCATTCACATTTATAAACCCAGATCATGTCTATGTCTTGGCTTTAAACATCACCGCTCTTGTGATCGCTACCGTCACTCTCTGGTCACACGGAAACACACACCTGCCTCTTCCTTTTACAGAGCTTACTTTGGTTGTTGTAAAACCTGCACTGATCTATTGTGACACCTGACGTTGAAAGAAGACTTGTACATTTGAGTCAAACGTTTGTACGTTTGTTGCGTTTTCACTAAGTAATTTGGTAAAAGTTTGATAACTGCATAAGTTTGTCCTCTTGTTCAGAAAGTAAAAGGACAAAGCAGCATCAGGGAAATCCAGAAGCAATAAGAGTGGAGATGTGGGATGTGGATGAAACCCAAGACCAGCGATCCATCACTGGATCGGAACAAACAAAACAAAAACCTCTTCCTTTCCTCCAGGCTTTCCTCAAAAGAGTCTCCTGTACAAAGTGCAGCAGTCTCAGCAGAAAGGTGCTCTTCCCTTCATTATCTCTCTGCATCTATCGCTGCAAAGGAGCCGATAAGGAGGCCCAGGTTAGTTGGATGAGGATGCATTTTCAAATTAGTCGGAGGAGAGAGGAGAAGTCCTGGTGACTAATCTCATCAGGCAGAGCGGTGGCTGTGGCTCACTCATACTCTGCTCGCCTATCAGACCATCTAATTGTTAAAGAGAGGAGGCCTGCCCTCCATTTCCATGACCTCATATTACTTTACTGGTTGAGCAAACCACTGCCAACTCCTCCATCAAGACACAAATACTGCAAGTCATGTCAAACAGTGGAGACTGTGGTGGAGGGTACCTCAAAGTTCGACTCTGATGTGGAGCTGATTGGTTGATTGATTAACCAAGGATTCCACGAGTATTGAAAGTTTGAAAACTTTTATTTTGTCTTTTTACTGTGTAACGTGTTTTTATGCAGAATATACACAAACTTTGGAGATTATTAATGCACATTTTGTAGAGTTTTATAAAACCAATGGTATGATTAATAGGATGAAATAAGGTGCTAACCTACATGCGTTCTGCAGACTTCAGCTTATTTGCACATATTTTACTTCATGTTCTGTAGAAATTGATGCTAAAATAGTTTCTAGCACCAAAGGGAGTGTCTGTTATCAAGCCTCCATTAACAACAGCTGGAAGACGAGAAAGAGGGAGAGAGAGGGAGAGAGAGAGAGAGGTGGAGGGTGAGGAGAGCAGCACCTTCCTCTCTCACATTACAAATGCATCTGTGTGAAGTCGGTTCTTGTTTTAAAGACACGTGTTAAACATACAGCGCCAAGAATTTAGCTACATTTAGCAGAACAGACTTTACAGAATCATCTAACCATGAAAATTCTAGATTTTTGGCTGAGAATGAGCCTCTTATTTATTCCATCTTCCATGTTTCTAGTGCGTGGCCTCCTAAAACACACCGATTGGGACATTACAAAAGAGAAGAGGGAGTAGCTGTTATGTGTAAAAATAATTGGTATTGATTGGTGTTTTTGATATGTAGAGCATGGAAGGACTAGAAGAGGAAAAGGGAGCAGTGAAATCTGCTTTTATTTGTAGCTTTCATCTGGAAAACTGATCAATACTTTAGAGCCGTGTATGACTGAGAACTCTTGATGTCTGAGAATTCCTCATGGTTTTAGTCCTTTTTTCTCATATGTATAAAAAACTTTATTTGTATATTTTCATAAACCACACCGACAGTATTTGATGTAGAAAATGGAGATAAATCCCTTTGTTGGCTGTGTCTGGTTAAAAATTAAGTTACAGTCAAACACACTGTAACACAGAGTTAGACAACCTGTCGAGAGATGAATTTTGCCGACCGCTTGCTTCTCTAGTTATACCAGGCAACATTCATCTCTCGATGAAAACTGGAGGACCTTTAACCACTCGATGTGAATGTTAACTTGTTAGAAGGACTGAGAGCTGCTGATGTTTCCTCTGCTAGAGGTAGCCACACTCTGCAAAAAAACTGAACATCCACTGTGGTCCTATTTTTAGGAGTGGAGGATAAACTACTCATTTTTCACAGGTTTGTAAGCTGGATGGTGATGTTTCTATTCAAATGAGTGGGAAATAAGTCTCTTTGGAAGATCCTTGAATAATTAAAGTGACGCTTTAACCTCGTAGATAGTCCTGCACAAATTCTTTTACATGGTTGCAAGACAAGTCACTGATCTACAGGTGGCAGTAGCACACCAATATGTGCAGTCATGTGCCGATAGTTAAAGAGAAGAAGAGTTCAATTAAACAGATATGACTGGTTGAAACAAACATGGACCTGGTGATGATATTCATTCATCTCTAATGAAGCCAAATGTTAAAGGTTGCCAACTTAGAAACAGGCGAGAAGGTGGAGCTGAGGTTAAGATATACAAGTATAGATACCACCTCATAATTCATGATCATAAACAGCTTCACCAGAGTTGAGACGAGGTGGTGAAAACGGTTATTAATTTTTCCGAACATACATGTGTGATTGGTAAAAATGGTGATTGTCAAACTGAGAAACCGAAACAGTTGCGCAGAGAAACAGAGAGAGAAAGAGAGAGAGAGAGAGAAAGAGAGAGAGATGGTGTGTTTCTGAAGGCAGGCAGTGGTAACCTGAGGATAGACCTCTGAGCTCGGGGAGTATCAGTGATGACTGAGCCTCTACCCTGGGACAGACACACACTCAGAGACACACTCATGCTCCATCACTCTGTTCCTCCAAAACACCCACTGAAAAACACCCACTAAACACACTCTCAATGTAGCTAAAGCTGGATACGAACTATAAGATACTTCAACTATGTAAAAAAAAAATGTCCATGTCTCTGCCATCAAATCTAGTGATCCCTACTAAAAGTGAAGATTTCTGCTGATCAGTTACCCAAATAAAAAGGAGGTTACAAAAAAGTGACTTGTTGGACTGCAAAAAGTCACTTTTAGACAGAATAGAAAGTCTAAAATAGAACAAAAAAGTCCTAAATTTTGCTTCACAGGAAAAAAAAAGTTCAAATGAAGTCATGATCACTCCTGTAAATGCTAAAAAATGTCGTCTCATTTGTTTTTATCATCCTCTTACAGTGTCAGTATGTCAGTATGTTCACAGATTGGTAGGAAAATTGATTTGTTGCTGAAGTTCGACTGAAACTGGACTTTAAAAATACATAAAAACACTCGAGTCCAACACCAAATCAAATGCATTTATCCATTATTTTTCATGCTAACTTCATCAGTGTTGTATGAAGTCCGTTTACTGAAGGTTGGACCCCTTACGTAACTTTTAAAAAGTTCCTGGTGAAAATGTCTGAATTCAGCACCATAAAAGGAAACAAACTTCTGAACTGATCTAGTCTCTCATCCGTCCTCTCACGATCCGACTTCCTCACAGTCTGAACTCGACCTGCTGATGGTCGATGGAGTTTAATGGACAGAGCATCTCAGCGTCTCTCCCAGATGACATCATGGTTTCAGGCTATTTAAAACTGTCTGCAGTGACCCTTTGGCTCGGAGCGAGGAGGGGTTGCCCTCTTCCCTCCTCTCCTGTCTTCTCTTTTTCCTCCCTTCTTCCTTCCTCTCATTTTCCCTCCCTATTCTGTCACCTCCTCTCCTCCCCTTGAATCACCTTCAACTCTTTTTCCTCTGATGTCCCGCTCTTCACTCTTCACTCTTCGCTCTTCGCTCTTAGCGTGGCCTTTTCCCGGAGATTGAGACGAAGATCCACAAAAAGTAAAAACATTTTGGACTGAAAAGAGATAACTCTTAAAGTCCTGTATGTAATGTAATTTAATGTAAATAAATTGCCATCAAGCTGCTCTTTTGACATATAAAATGTGAATTAAGTTGCTGTTTTAGCTTATAAAATATAAACAAAGTGCCTTGTAGTTGCTCTTTTCCTGTTTAAAGATGTGAACAAAGTGCCAAACTGGAACATTTTCCTAATTAGATGTTTGGTTCATGGTTTGTTTCATGTAAATAGTCTTTTATACTACAGCAGGTGCCCTCTTAGATATTTTTGCCACTGCCCCACAAACATCTGAAGTACGCCGCAGTAAGTTAAGATGTCTCCCAGGCATGTTAAAATGCTATTAATGACAATATAACAAGAATTATACTGCGATAAAGGATGACTTACAGCCCAGTTACAGACCCAGCAAAAGCCATCCAGTCAGAATCACACGAGACCTCTGATGAAATAAGTATTGAGGTTTTTATTTTCTGCTGTTGTAACATAAAACACAATGAAAACTAGTCATTAATCATATAAACTCTGTCTCTACTTTGGATGCCTGTACCAAAAATGGTGCAATCTCATAAAAATACAAGTGCATCATGTTAAGTGTGTATGAAAACAGAAGTCGTATAAGGTTAAAGTATTTAACTCGAACATTGCCAGGTCTTCAGTGTGTGTGTGTGTGTGTGTGTCTGTGTGTGTGGTCCATCAGGCACTAAGACCCTGGGGCCTCCCTGCTGATGCCCTCTGGGAGCGCAGCAGGATTGAATGACAATAAACTGGATGAGATACCGGATGTGCCGAATCTGACCCCAACGGAAAGACTGAAATAGACACTGCAGACCAGCAAGTCCAGGCAGAGAGGGGGGGAGTGAGGGAGTGAGGGAGTGAGGGGCGATGATACTAGAAATGATAAAAATGAAAGAAGAGGAGAGAGAGATGCAGAGAGGGAGATAAGAGATAGAGAAAGTCTATGATGTTAAATTCTGGTCTGTACTCGGCATGCTAGCATCGCCATAGCAACTCAGAGCATGTGTACAATCATCCATAACCCACTGTCACTGTTTGACCTGATATACTAGACCTGATAAACATACCAAGGTTCTCATGTGACCTGGAAAACCTGAAGAACTGTTTTCTAATCGCAGAAAACACATGAAAAGGAGATTTAGGAGACACTGCTAACAGCAAGCGTCAGTTTTGTTGTGTCTAGATAGCTGTTTTATGTTTTAAAAAGCTGAATGATATTGAGATTTTTGGACATTGGCTGGTAAACAGCAGTTTGCAGAGTATGGCTATCACTTGTTTACATCCAGGTAGTGGTGCATCACAGTATGTGTTTGTTTAAAATGCTACTGCAACGATAAGAAGCTGCACAATCAGTTTATTTCATCGTCTCAGACAGAAGCATGCAGACTCACACTGCTCACAGACACCTGCTGAAAACAGTTCATGTTTGCAGAATCGTCCAAGAGACACAGTAAAAAGCTGTGACTGATGCGGCCATGCTGCTTATACAGTGGAAAGCCCTGATTGTATCAACCCCAAATATGTGTTACTCAGCTGTGAGTGTGTTGCTGAAGCTGGAGGGGGCTGTGGTTTCATTCCACAACAAAAGACATATGGTCCAGTCTAACCATGCAGCTTCACGTTTCAGAGCGCGAGACAGAACAACCTCACTGCAATGAGACAGGAACCCGTATATCAGCAGTAGATTTAACCTACAGACAGTGTTGAACAGGATGAGGGGGTAAGGCTGTCGGCAGGCCTGTTTAGCACCTGGATTCTTCTACTTCTGAGTCCTACTGTTGTAATCCCTGCAGAATGAGGTTTATCATTGTTTTGTTGAAATATATGAGGCCTTCCCCGAAAAAGTCAGCAGTCTGTGTTTATGGAGACATGGAAAAACTGCACCTACAGGCAATGATTTCTGGAGGTAATGTTAAAGGTATGCAGTGACCCCCACTACAGAGTGTGTGTTTTAATGTTGTGTCACCTAGGGTACTACAGATCTCAGTCACCCAGCATTGGTCAGCATTAAGATTAGGTTTTGTGTCTCTTTTGTACAAAACTTTTCATTATCACTCAAAAGTCAAAAGATTTTGCAGTTTTACTCTGGAATTGTTGAAGTATTAGCTCACACAGTCCCTCACAAAGAAATAAATCATCAGTTTTTACCTCTAAAAGACTTATCCTCTCTGAATTGCCCAGCCACAATAAAGTTCAACTTTTAGTCACTATAGTGTTGTAAAAAAAACTACTCTTAACCTCAAAGATGCAAAGCTGACCTACAGTCATGGAAAAAAATATTAGACCACCCTTGTTTTCTACAATACCTGATACCACTACAGGTGTATTACCTGAAGAATATGGTGAACATAACTATAAATGCGGCTGATTCCATAATATTTCATGTCCTACATGCTTAAGCTTAATTGTATTCCCAGGGTATATAAAAGGCCATTTCATATCCGTAGCAGCACTGCACATGCAAAGGCCTCGAGTTGTTTATATTCAAGCCATTGCACAACTAAGAAGTCTTGGCATCTTGGCAATGCTGGAAATTGGCATGAGTGGGAGACAAGACAGCTGTTCATCACACCAAGAAGAAGCAAGCCAAACATAGTACTTCCAAATTGCTAGCTGGCCGAGGCAGGAAACGTCTTTCTACCCCACAAGAGGACTGTGCACTCATCAGGAACTGTCGTCAGACCTCCAGGGACCTTAAAAACGAGTGGGCACTGTCAAGAAATGTGACGTATTCGGCCAGGACAGTTTGAAATCGACTTCTTGAAGCCGGCCTCAAGTCACACAGGGCATGGAAGAAGCCCTTCATCAACGACAGGCAGAGGAAGTCTTGGTTACTCTTCGCTAGGGTTCACGAGGATTGGATAAGGTTCTCTTCAATGATGAATCCAATTTTGAGTTGATGCCCACTCCAGCCAACTTACTGGTTAGGGGGAGGGGCCTGGAGAAGCTTAAAAACCAGACTGTCCTGCCCCTACAGTAAAATATCAGGGTGGTTGTTGATGATCTGGGGTTGTTTTAGTAAAGGTGGAACAAGGCAAATGCAGTTGTGTGAAGGGCGAATGAACCAGGTCACGTACAAAACTACTCTTGAAAACAGTCTTCTTCCATCAGCTGATAAATTCTTTCCTTGTTCGAATTTTCCAAAAAAACAATGCCCTTTGCCACACGGTGGAGAACCAAAACATTCAAACCATGCCTCGGCCTGCTCAATCAGCAGATCAAAATCCAACCGAAAACCTGTGGGACATCATCAAACTCAAAATGGAGAACCACAAGCCCAAAAACAAAGCAGATTTGGTAATGTCAGAGGCTGGTGGAGAGCATGCCAAGACGCATGGCTGCAGTCATCAAACGCAATGGTTATCCAATCAAGTACTAACCCCTGTCTGTATCATGTGACCAACTGACAGAAGATAAAACATGGAACGCCAAAAAGCTTTGTCTTTGGCAGGACGATGCCATAGCTATTGATGTAAGCACTCAAGTGATTTTTGTTATCATCCAGATGACCATGGAAGATATCAACTCTCAAATCAAACTCCTGAGAGTATGAGCTATTTTGGCTGTTATTATATTTGACCACACAAAGCCCTTTTGTTGTACCAGGCATTAAAATGAACAAGAAATTGAATAAAACAAGGGTGATCTAATAATTTTCTTCGGTGGCTGTATATCTTTCCAAATTTTCAAATTTTGAACCTTTTGGCTCACAGATAGAAAAGGCTTCTTATTTCTTCTCTGTTTAATTCACCGCTGAAGTCCAGGCTAGTCTTTGTTCTTGTCCTACTAAGTGTTTCTTCTCGAACCTTTCTCTCTCCTTCCTCAAGTTTGTGGTTCTACAGTGCATTAGCCGGTGCATTAGCTCCTCTGCTGTGGCACAAAAACCCTCCATCTCCATCCTGCCCTCCCCCTCCCACCCTTCCCCACCCCTCCCATTCTCTATCCATTTCATCATTCATTCATCTATCTGCCATATTCCCCAACTACACATGCACTGTCCCCTCCCATCCATCCATCCATCCATCCATCCATCCATCCTGGTCACCCTCTACGCCCCACACCACCACTTCTCTTGTTCCTCTTGTACCGTTCACTTTCTCTCTCCCCCTCCCCCCTCATCATCCATCCATCCATCCATCCATCCATCCGTCCCATCATTTGCTCATCCACCCGCCCCTCCAGTCCCACCCCAGCGGAGATGGGTATTGACATTCTGCATCCGACCTTGAGGACAATCAATCGCAAACCCCACATGTCCCTATCAGGGTAACACACGCACGCAGTCTGTTAAAACACGTTGAGACTAATGTTAACATGCAGCTCTAACAATCGGTTACTATGACTTCTCTCTCTGTCCTGATTTGGAAGATGCTTCAGGAACATTCTCACTCTCGCCCCCCGGAGATTCAACCATGTGTAGAGTTGGGAAACCTTTTCCAAAACTCACTAAAAATCGAAGTTTTAAAGTTATTAAATATGTTTGCAGGAGACACCCATTACTGGCCTGAACATGCATAAAACAGATGCAGCGTTGCAGTGTGTAACAGTACTGTGCAAGAAGAGTTGAGCAGCATGTGTGTTTGCACCCGTTTATTAAATTCTGCAGCTTTTTTGCATCAATAAAACCATTATGCATAGACAGATTTCCCCTCTTGAACCTACACAGTCTTTCTGGTGGATTAAGAGACCAAATTACAGTGCACTCTCCTACTTTAGAAGCTTAGATATTTAGGCGCATTGTCGTGTGATCTGCCAAAATAAGTTGCAAATTTGTAGGTTTGTTTGCGGTGCTGTGTTCGTCTTTTATGCTCGCACAAGAGGAAGCGAACCTCGTCACAACTTCTGATTAAAAGCTGCAACAATAAGAAAATGCTTTGCGTCAACTTGGAGCTTAAAAACAATCTTTATTTAGGTTCATAAAGCTGATTAAAAATGTATTACTAATTGGCATCAGGATCAAATGTTTTCCCAGAAAGTTTTAAGGGACTGCAGATAAATTTCTCTGAGGAATTTTATCTTTCGTACTCGTTTCCCTTTTGAAAATAAAATAAGGTTTAGGAAGGGAAATCTTTTAATTCACCACAAAATATCAAGCAAAGTGCTTAAAATATAGATATTACATGTAAATAAAACATGCAAAGTTGCAGAGTTTTTTCGCAAAACTGAACAACCTTTTAAAATAATTTCATATCCAATCAGAAATTCCCGGTGGAACTTTTCTATTCCAAGGTCATGCAACTCATCAATAGTTCATCAGCAGATCAGATGGCGACAGGATGAATTTATGCTTACCTCTGATTGGAGGCAGATCCATTCTGCAGGGGGGTGCTGGGCGTCCCGGATGTTCGAGTGAGTCTCAAACAAACTCTAAAATAAACTGAAAATATTTCTTTGAAGGCTTGGAGGGCGTCTACGGTGCCCTGGGGCGACTTTAACTCAACACAAGTTCACTTTAGTGATTGTATGAAATCTTACTTCATACTACTGAGAGGGTTATTTTGTTAGAATAACTTCCTCTACAGTAATAAATGCAATAAAAGTCAGCCTCTTGTCTTAAGGGTGTGTATTTGTAGGATTGTGAAGGCTGGGAGGATGCTCTCTCTCTCTCTCTGTCTGACGCGGCCCCCTCCTCCTCCTCTTCCCGGAGCTCTTCCTGGAGCACACTGGTCCTGTGCGTCCTTCTGATGTCACCTCCCAGAAGAAACCAGAGCAGTCCCTTTATGCACGCTGCACCGAGGAGGTGAGCTCCCTCTGTCCAAGTTGCAGATAACTTATTTGCAGAAACAGCTCGTAATAAGATGTTCCTTTTAAAGGCGTGCAGAGTTTGTATTTCAGCAGGAAAAGTGCCCTCAGCAGCAGGAGAAGAAGTGGAAGTATCTCCACTCAGAGCAGAAAGAGCAAGTGAAGTTTAGTAGAGAAATACTTGCAGCATGTGCTGAAAGAAATGATGATGAAGATGAAAAGTGCAGCTGGACTTGAGTCTAACAGGCTTCAGACCTAAAACTTAAAAATCTTCGCTCTTCTTCTTCTTCTCTGCTCAGAAAGTGTTTCTTTCCCGTCCTGGTGTAGTGTCCTCTCCTCTCCCTAAGAGATGAATGACTGCGAGCGGGACGCACTCTCTCTGCCTCTCTCCCTCTCCCTCCCTCTTCCTCTCTCTCTCTTTCACACACACACACACACACACACACACACACACACACACACACACACACACACACACACACATTCCAGTCACCCCTCCTCTTCCTCCTCCTCTCTGCCCCTCCCTCTCTCATCACTGAATGAATCAGATTCATTTCTGCTTTATGAAGATGACTGAGCAGAAGTCTGGGTTTGTTTTATCTTGATCAGTAAGACCGCTATAATATTGAATTTGACACTTTTTAACCTTTCCTTTTTCTATGAAATATAGCCAAGGATGGTAACTTAAATAACTGCATCTTTTGATTAAGTCATTGAGTCGTTGATTTGCCGTTAAATTTACCTTTTGTTGGTCATGGTTCACAGATTCAAAACTACCTCCCACTTGTGCATTCACAGCATGAACAGTTTGGGGTGTATCAGCTGCATCTGTGTCTGTATTTGGATAGAAAACAGGAAGTGGGTGTGGCTTGCACAGGCATTTGGCTATTTTAATTTTTTTAAAAAGATTATAAATGAACATTTGATTTAAGAAAGTCATTTTCATTTAGTCAGTGCATTTGTGGTTTAATCGAACTGATTTACTGTTGGCCTATAAATAATGATGAGACATATTTGTACCTCCTCACAAGGTGCTGGTTCATGTTGGTTGGTGCGAAAACATGACCTGTTGCTTTATTAGAAAAGCTTTTTTCTTTTTTTTTTATTTGTGCAAGTCGAAACTTATTTGATGAGATTTAAGAAGTTAACCTGTTGTTTGTTTTTATATACAAGTCGTACTCTGGCAGCCAAGTTCGGTCTTAAGAATGACGCTGATACTGAAAAACTGCAGTTTCCTGAGCTGTCATGATCAACAGCGCCCCCCAGAGGTGTTTTCTTGTTTTGGTTTGTGGTCAATTAAAACACGTATTCCCTGGATCCTCATACACATCGCATATTATACATATCATCATATATGATAGGGGTAGGAACTACAAGTGGCCCCAGGATACAATATTATTGCAATTTTAACATTTTGCAATACAGTGAGTATTGCGATACAATATTCTGCAATTTATACATTTTTTTCAACTGTTTAGCTAATTTAGCATTTGGCTTTCATTTATGTTTGTCTTCTTTACGGTGTATTTTAATTTCATGTAGCACATCTTGCAAACCTTATATATATATATATATATATATATATATATATATATATATATTTGTTGTACTAACTTTCTCCTGCTCTATGATGTCACCTCTGCCAACCTCACTGGACAAACAGTTGATTTTATTTTTTCATTATCATTGATTTGACTTTATATTAGCAATTAATTTGAAAAATCGAAACTTGGTAAATGAGACGATTCGATATGTCACCAGACAAAATATCGCGATACTATGCTGTATCGATTTTTTCTCCCACCCCTTATATTATAACATATTTCCGAAAATAGCCCTAGTGATATTTCCTCATGTATAGGAAAGCGGTTTTGTCCTCTCTTGGGAATTTGTAAAACTTTGTTGAAACTTCCTCAAGTTTCTTTTAAGTGAAAAGTCTAATAACCTGTGCAACGTTTAAATTGAAGTCTAGAGTTTTGTTATTTTATTTTCTTCGCCAAAGTAACCAATGAAGATAAAATCGGCTGGCCAGTAAAACTATTTGCATCCATTATTTGCACGGATTAATCTGAGCTTAAGTCAACTTCTGAGTCAGCATTTGCCACTTGGTTCTGAAAGAGGAGCGCAGAGGTATCTCAGAGGTGCTGCAGCTTAGTTTTGCGTATCCACATGCTATCTCCAAGCCCAACCAACCCAAACTACCTGTAGGCTGGACCTTCTGCCGACCTCAAATCCCATCATCAAATATGTAGGCAAACCTCCCAGTCTCCTGAGGATAAAACTCTGAGCCCAAAGCACAGATCATCTTAAGATACCTCGTGTTTAATTCCTGAGTTAAAGGTGGATGGTGCCCCTATTAATATGTGCAGAAATGTAAAATACTTTAAGTTTATTATCAAATATGATCCAAACAATCTTCTCTTGGCATCCTGCGGTTACCTTTCTGATGACCACTTGAAAGTTTTTGTGCATGATGGAAATGATCTTTGGTGGCATGTTTGTGTAGCTGGTATTCACTGACTGTTCGTACTGTAACTGTGGCTTCCAGCTTCCCACTTCCTCAGGGTTTGTCCTGAAAGTTGACATCATGTGAAGTGCTTTAAAAAAGGTGGACTGTGGGAGGAGAAAGTTGTCCTCTTATGTCCCATAGTTGCACTTCAACAGAAGGAGCACCAAATTGTTGTACCGGCGCATGACTCAGATGAAGTGAAGTCCCTTTAATCTTCTTCAGATCTTGCAGTTTGAACATTTGATCCTCTGTTGTAAAGTACAAACCAAAGACAAGCATTTAAAGGTTTTATACAGTTTAATACAGAGTGTGCAGAGTACAGGTGATGACTATGAACACAACCAGGTCAGTGAGCAGATATTCATTCATTCATTCATTCATCCATTAGTTTCATAAGGACAAGTGACATCACTGACAATATGCTGCATGACTGTAATATGAACCTATTCCTTTGTGTGTGTGTGTGTGTGTGTGTGTGTGTGTGCGTTCATGCTTGTGCATACGTGTGTGTGTGTGTGTGTGTGTGTGCTTTGGTCTCCTTTGGTCTGCGCCCTTACTCAGCAACTTGCAACCATCCGGACTACAGTAAGACACACCAGTGTGGGCTATTGTGCACTCACGCACATACAGGCACACACACACACATTAAAGTAACCGGACACTGGTCCCTAAGGGTGGGGCTGAGGGGGGGGCTCTGGTTCCTGTTGAGGAAAATATCTGAGATGAAACAAACTGCTGATAGAGACACAAAGTGAGCGGAGGGGGACAAAGACAGAGAAAACCTGATTATCTGACTGAAATCGAACCTTTGTTCATGTTTGATTTTATAAACTTCTGCAGTTTAACAGTCATTCATAAACTAAGTCATCATTCTCAGAGGAAAAGCTCTAGTTATTGGAAACAGTTGAGATGTAAATCCATGTCAAGGTGGCCTTTGTTGACAACATAGTTGTCAGTGAGCTACTCCGGTTGCATGATGCCTCGGTCTTTAAAAAAAACACACATGCCCATGCTTCAGAATCTCTGGATTTATTCTGTTCGACATGTTTCCAATTTTCTGTCTCTGGGTGAGAAAGTGTAGGAGTTTCTCATCAGCTCATAAACACTGACACATTAATCTTAACAAATAACAAATGACTGAAATGTTGCTTCTCTATCATGTGAGCTAAACAACCAAAGAGAAAGAGTGTGTTTGTGTGTGTGTGTGTAAGAGAGAGAGAGAGAGAGAGATGGAGCAATGTGCTGGGTCAGGCAGGGATCAATGTCAAATGGCCTGGTTAACAGCATCCAGCTGACAAAGTCATTCATTTCTGCCGGCACTCCACTCTGAACACACTCATCCTGTGTGTGTGTGCGCGTGCGTGTGTGTGTGTGTGTGTGTGTGTGTGTGTGTGTGTGTGTGTGTGTTTGAGTGCAGCATTGCTCACGTGAGAGACAAACTGTAATGTGTTGTGTAAGTTGACACTCATGTGCTCCATGGGTGGGACGCCTCCTCCCCATCCAGCAGGTCTGTTACTGCAGCACGATGTTACGCTCACACACACACACATCATGAAGTGATGGAGAAATCTCTCCTTTATTTACCCCGAAGGTTTGTCTTTGAACTTTACAGTCGATGGATCAATATGAAACAGGAGATGACTTTTTTGACACTTTTTATCAATATGATATGAAACATCAAAACAAAACTGAACTTCTGCACATCCAGAAAGCTCCTCTGCATGCCTCTGTCTGTTTACATTTCTGCTGCCGTGCTCTAGTCTGATCCTGCTGCATTAATCCGATTGGTTGAAAGTCTTTGCAGTCACTCAGAGGCACTTTTTTATGCTAACAATCAAAGAGTCCCAGACAGAGTCACCGAAGTGAACAGCGGATGTTAAAAATATGATGACCTGAAGCTTTTATTATGCATGTAAATAATCACTATTTTTACAGGTTTTAGTTTGCGATTCATCTTTATCTGGGTGCGCTGGTTCGATGGGAGAAGTTGATCATAAATGAAGTGGGTTAAAACCTCACAATGACCAGCCAAACCACAAACAAGTCAAACTCTGGTGAAATAGTAGGGTACAATTTCTATCTTTGCTGGTAAAATGGACATGAAAACCTTCCTCTTTCGGAAAGCCTACCCGGACTAATTTTATCTGATTTTATCTGCTGACTGTTTTTTATGTTGACTGTTTTTTTTATTGTTTTGGTTTTTACTATTATTGTTGTCTTGTGC
Source organism: Xyrichtys novacula (assembly GCA_962446985.1). Classification (NCBI taxonomy): domain Eukaryota; kingdom Metazoa; phylum Chordata; class Actinopteri; order Labriformes; family Labridae; genus Xyrichtys; species Xyrichtys novacula. The sequence goes on from OY660872.1 coordinate 3,723,687, forward strand.
ACTTTGAGATTTGTTTTTAAATGTAAAGTGCGTTACAAATAAAATCTATTATTATTATTATTATTAATATCCTGGAAAAGTCAGGGAACAACAACCTGAGAGATGACATAGAGCTGATGTTGAGAAACAACATCTAAGACAGGACTGCAGCTGCACTTGGCTGCAGATGTCTGCTTTAGACATTAATTAATTAAACATATGGTATAAGACAGACAATGGCTTCTGGGAAATGTATGACAGACGATTTGGTTCCCCTCTTTTGCTTTCAGTGCAGATCCAACAAATCTGAACAGTGCCCATTTTTAAATCCAGCCCCATACCTCTGTATGTTTCTGCATTTGAAGGCTTTTCAGGTGGAGAGAAAGGAAGGTTCATTATTATGTCTATTATTGTTTTTTTTTAACCCCAACTTAAAGATTCATGACCAAACGCAGTCAGAGCTGAAGACTGGAAAGTCTGATTCTGACTATGCCTTTGCTCTGAAGTCCAGTCTGTATTTTCACGATGTCAGGAGAAATTTATTAACGGCTGCTGTAGCTGCAGTTTCAAGGAAGGCCAAAGATGTCCCAGAAATGGTCTGTAAGAGTTCAGAGAAATGTTAGAATAGACTTATGTATATGCAGACTCCTATCAAGAAAACAAAGAATCAATCAACTCTCTTCTGAAAGATTGACTCACCCCACTTCCTCGAAGCTTTTCATCATCACCACCATTTAAAGGAAAGTGAATAATAATGAATGGACTGGGAAATGTGTGTGTGTTAGAGACATGGGTGGGTGTGTGAGCCAAATATATCTGAGGAAGTGATAGTTTTAGGACCAGGGATGGGAAAGATGATTTTAAAGAGCACTCTTGAGAAACAAGTCAAAATTTCTGGAAAAAAGCACAATACAGTACAGATAAGACAGATAATAGTTATATTATTATCACTGCCAGATCAGTCTAAATATACCATCATTAGTATTTTTCCCAAAACCTTCATAAAGCTCCCAGGAGTTAGCATAAAGCTATCCTGTAAACATATGCCAGTTCATTCATATAAATAACATTTGATTCGTAAATAATAATAATAATAATTTTGACATTTAAACAACGATGCAAATAGCTACAGTAAGATACTGTCAGTCCTCACATAAAAACCTGGTTCTTCATTTACTTTTACTGCTGGGGGTACCAGGCCTTTATATGAGGCAGGCTTATAATAAAAGCAGGATTTTGTTGTTTACATACATTTACATTCAGTCATTATGGGTTAATTTAGTGCTGAGTGTACCACTTTCTGTGCTGATAAGCCTCAATGCAAAAACAAACAAACAAACAAAAAACAGCTAATTCACTAATGCCACCGCAGTACAGGCTGGGTCATTACTGCCAACACATCATTTATTAATCTTTGTATTTTGTGTCATGAATTGATGCCACAATAAAGTGAAAAGGACTTCCCTCTCCATTAGCTCATCATATACTGTACATAGATAGAATATACGCTGTCAGGATTAGAGTGCAGCTCTGAGCAGCAGAGAGTTATCTCAGAACCTCTTTTATCGAACACAAAATAAAATAATCAATGTTGGCATTATGTGTCTGCCTATGACAAGCTGCTCATTACTATGATGACAAAATCCTTACATTTGCTGCCGAGTAACGTTAAACTAAATTTAACAGTGTGATCAGGCAGTCTCTCACAGAGCGGTGAACCTCTCCCTTTCTCCTCCTCTGACAGACCCGTTCTCTCTGGCATCCCTTTTTGAACCCAGTCACATTATTAACCTCTTTCTAATCCACATTATTAGTTGGTGGATGTTTCTTCAGGTTGAGAGATTTCCTGTTCTTGTTCTGATAAAGTTTTCAGTTTCATCATTTATTTTGTTGTCTTTAATTTCAGTGAATTATCGGGTTTATACCGCATCACGACTTTTTAGGATTGTTGACAGATTTTATTTCACACTTTCTGATGTTTTCATCTCTTTCCTTCCCACTCTGACCACCGCCCACACCTTCTAATTGCTGCTGATATTTGGGTGCAGAGCAGAAGAAGAGCCGCTGATCCATTAACTGACCAGGCCCAGCTTGATTGGCTCCGGACGATCCCCTGAAATAGCGGGATTGGCTGAAGGCCAAGCTCCCATTTCCTGTGTGTCTGAGAGGAGCTTCAGCCACCGGGGCTCAAATGCATTTCCTGACTGTGTATAAAACTTTTATTAATGACCAGGAGTGCATCAGCGGCTATGCCCGCTCGCCCACACTCACTCGCTCACCCACTCATTCACTCCCTCATCGAGGAGAAAGGGGGAGGATGATGGGAGTGAAAATGAGTTGCAGAAAGACACGATGTAAGACAAGGAGAGGAGGCGTGTGTGTGTGTGTGTGTGTGAGAGAGAGACAGGAGAGACATTGATGGATGGATCAGGAGATGGGGAGATAGAATTAAGTGAAACAAACCAGAAGCCTGACATTAAAAGAGAGAGAGAGAGAGAGAGAGGAGGTTTCCTATGGGCCCACAATTCACTGTCTCTTACAGTGTAACTCCATTAGACACACTGCAGGTCACTCAGTGCACCTTTACTTCCTTTTAATACAAGAACGCAGCAGAAATGAAGGGAGAGAAACCTGGAGAATAAGATGACTGACCTCATTCCTTCAAAACTGTCAGTCATGGTCAAGTGTTCGGACATTTGGCTGCACAGGTTCAGTCTGAAACCTCACAACACTACCTGACCTTTCACCCCTATCACCCATAAAGAATATGTTTTAAATGGACTGACAGACGGAGGAGAGAGGTGACTGTAATGACTGCTGTAAAACTGAAACCATCCGGGCTGATGGGAGGAAACCTGGATGATCAGGGTTCGGCTCTAAATGACATGATCAAAAACATCAGCATCCCATCTCAGCTGCCTTTTTAGTTTCTTGTTATTTTGACAGGAGCTGGACCGAATTTATGGCGCTGTGGAATAATGGACGTCAACCAGAAAGTGCATAGTCAGCATTGTTGTCCCTAGCGATGGGCACGGCAGTTCTTTTAGATGTACTAAATCACTAGAATCAGTTCACTAAAAAGATTAGTTCAAAGGATTCGTTCCTTAAATCACCAAATCATGGAGCGCTTGTCGGGAGAAGCCTGCGACTCCGACCTCCTGAACTGATACACAGCTGAACGGTTCAGGATTCAGTTCAGATCAGAGCTTCTGGGACCAGGACACAAGAGTGTTTGTCTGTGTTGCTTTGGCAAACAGGTTTGTAAAAATGAACTTGTTTATAAGTCATGATGTTTTAAGTGTACTGTCCTATGGTATGTTATTTATCAGTAAGTCGGGGTCAGTGAGTGATTCGTTCACTGAACATATAGAAGAATTCACTCTGAACATGCACCGTTCCCTCGCAAACCGCTGCAATGATCGGATGCTGCGGGTTTACTGCACTACTTGTTCCATGCTGTGTCCTATTGTATGAAGGTTGTTGTTGTTGTGGCAATTTAGCAGTGAAAAAAAAGGTAGTTTTGTCCGACAAAAATGATTCCAGAGAGTGTAGTTCAATGTGTGATTCATTCATCAAGTGATTCAGGTGTCGGTGCATGTGATCCCTCGTTCGCCGGCTGCTTGACTGGCAATGCTGTTTCTCACTTCTGAAGTGAGAAACGAACGACTCTCTAGAGGAAGAGACTCGGTTCAGTACGTTCACTTAAAAGATTTGGTTCTTTTGAACGAATCGTTGCGAACGACACAACACTAGTTGTCCTTATTTAGTTGGCTTTGTCACTTTTGACTTTATTAATTATGTTATCTGAATAGCTGCTTTGAAATGTTTGGTATTAAGTCTTATAGAAATTCAGTCCTTGTAATGTTCTGGACCTCAGCTTGAAGAAAAATCCTCCTTTTTTTTGGTGACTCCTGGTTTACAAAAAGTGCTTTTTCTCTGACTCTACTCAGTTTTCATGGGTTTTTCATAAGTAGAGCACACACACACACACACACACACACACACACAGTGTAAAGGCTTCACAGGGTGGCTGACCACAGGCCTGGTTACCAGGAAAGAGGGTCGATAGGCCCGGCTGTGTGGGGCAGAGGGTTCAATACAGACCAGTTTAATCAACTCTGTGTGCAGGCCGCTCATGTTGAGCAGGAGTTCCTCCTAGAGTGTGAGTTTGTATTTAATAAATTAAAACCGAAACTAAGAGGGTATAGATAAATAGTTTGATTGCTGCTGTTGAATTTAAGACTTTGACATTAACAGGATGAAATTAGGTGAGGTAGAAACGTTTTCATGTGCACGGTAACATGCATGTCATGTTCTGGAGATGTCTAGGTTTGGTCTATCAGGGATGCATAAGCCCAGTGAAGCATATCTTTCCAGGAAAAACATGCGAGCAGCGCTGAGCTTTGGAAAATTGTGGCCGTGGCTTATTTCATGATAACGGCGCCTGCCAACTTTACATGTAACGAATGTCTCATTGCTCCACTAGGCTTCTGTGCACCACTTTGGGCGACTCCACAAGTGTTTTAAGGCCTTCAAAATACTACTTCCTGTTTGATGGCGAATATGGTTTCACCATGGCAAAAAACCCGACCCAGCAAACTATCATCTCACTTCAGGGTAAATTTGAGTGGATCACTATAGCTGCAGAACCGTAAAAACCCCAAATGTTCATATACGAGAAGTTTATTGATGCATGCTGATACATAAAGTCAGTGTGACTCTGTTTGCATATTGAACCCCTTTAAAAGCACAAACAGTACATTCTAATATCATTGTTGTTGCACATTGTAGTAAAGCTTGTTATATCCATTTTACTCTGATAGCGTTTGATTAGATCTTCAATATTATGATCCGTTTTTTGCAGGAGATTATTTAAGTTTCAGCAACTTTTGCAAACATTAACCCGCCTTTTCCTCCATAAATTACCACCTTTTGTTGACGAAACCCCTTTTTTCTTCTATAATATTAATATCATACTTCCATTCATGCTAATAAAGCATATTGATCTGATTATAGAGAGAGGGAGGCTGACTGGAGTGCGTAATGGGGAAGCATTGATTATGGCTGTTAACTCTGGCTCTTTGATGTGGATAATGCAGTCTCTCTCTTCCTGCCTCTGCGCTGCCTTTACACTCTAAAACCCCCGGGCCCCAGAGGATATTGGGTTTACAGAGAGAGAGAGGAAGAGAGAGTATACATCAGACATGGTGCATGAGCTTGACTGTGAATAGAGGAAGTTGTGTTTGCAGGAAATATCCAAATATGGTGCAAAAAAGCGTGTCTGCAAAATAAAAACAACAAAACATTTGTGGAGGTATTTTAAGTATTTGTGGCAAAGTCAGAGGTTTTGCCTTCAAAGAAAAAAACAACATGTGTCAAGCGGCTGCAGGAATTCAGATACTTGTCCTTTGGGAGTGAAGAGGAAATACTGTGACGTTGTTATAAAGCATTAAAGTCTACAGGGAGAGAGAAGAGGTCAGAGTTGAAGGATGTCAGTGAAATACTGGTCAGAAAACAGTGTTTGCTTCCTGTTTTTGACCATCGGCCCTTATTTTCATCTTCCTACTGTTATCTTAAAACCTACCACACGTTAGCCTCACCCTTCTATTAAATGGCCGTTACGTAGCAACCGTTCATAGCAACAGTCTGTTATTTCTGGAAAGCAGACTGCTGCGGGATGCGGCTCTAATCACAGACTCTGCAGGAGGGTCTGACAGAAAAGTGGTCCATGTTGTGTGGCGTTGGTGGGACAACAGGGCAAAAATATCAATAAAAAACAGCAGATCAGGTTTACAGATGCAGATGGCACCTCAAACCACAGTATGAGATAAAACATCATTGAAGGACTGATGAGTGGAGAAGAAAATGTTTCCGACTCAGAAAATGACGAGGCAGAAAAACTCCATCAGGTGCCGAGTCATGCTGCCCTGTGCCCATAACCACCAGAGAGGCAATTTAAAGATGAGGCCAGATTTACACCCTTGGTATCAGGGCCCTGCTCACCTGATCACTATACATTATCCTTTACACACAAGATGCATCAAAAGGAAAACAGAAATATGGATTATGAATAATTGTTTATGGATTATCCGTCACATTTGAGTCATAAATCAGCCTTACTGTGACGTTGATCTGCAGTCACACTTGTAATAGCCGTATATCATTTCCACAAAAGTTTGAAAACTCAATAAAAAGCAGAGAAAAACATGCTGAATGTCAAACCTGAAATAAAATACAGTGAGGCTAAACCCGCAGACATTTTTTGGATATAACGAATATTTGGAAGGGGATGTTGATAAAAACTTAAACCAGGAGTGATACTGATGTTTTACTTCCTGCAGAAGTGGTCTTTACATCTGTACCTGTACATTAACTTGACTTTTTTAGATGCCTTATCTCCCCGAATTAACGTCAAAATGCACATTTTTTTCTGCTCTTCTGTGGGAATAGAAACGTTAAGACAATGAACATGAAAGTGGAAAAAAAAATTGGAGAGTTTTCAGATTGTTTCAAATATTTTAAAGGGTTAAATACTGTTGGAAATTCCCTGAAATCACCTCCATGTTTCTCACAGTCTGTTTGTAATCTGTCTCTTCTTAGGTCTGTGTCAAGACAGCCATGGCGGCCTGCGTGTCTCTCTGTGATGCTTTCGTGCGTCCTCCATGGCCATGTGGGCTCTTAGACTGAAGTCAAAATGGTTGACAAGCAGCCAACTGAGCCAAGCCCTACAGAGCTGCGATGACCTCATTCTGTGTCTCTCTGCTCCATCAGCTCCACTCATTGACCCCGAGCTGTGGGCTGCAGAGGAGAGCTGGCGCCCTCTGCTGGAAAGGCTGTAGGTGATGCGCCGGATTAATACTTTCTTTTTTTAAATGAGGAAAAATATGAAGAGAGAGCTGTGGAGGTGAGTAGTTCCCCCTTTTCACCACTTGAGGGCAGCAAAAACGAATTTGGACAGGTGTTAAGTGGTTAAATGGTGAATTGTTTCATTCTCATACAGCCCCTCTGCCTTTGTGTTTACCCTCTCCCTTGACTATCAGGCACACAAACACCTGCCTCCTCCTCCTGCTCCTCTCCTCTCCTATTAGTGTTTGTGGCGCAGCGAGGGTTACCAGTCTTAGACACGGTTTCTTTAGGGGCTGAAAAGTTGAAGAAACTCCTGCTCTTATGATCTCTGAGACTGACTCAGATCAAAAAGGCTAAAGATGTCTGTTTGCATGTGGCACCCATAAAATGCAAACAGTATAACTGAAGCTGCAGCTTTCAAAGTCTGCATTTAAAATCACACCAATGTTGTCTCCACCAAATAAGTCCTGCTCAGGCTGTGCATCTGGTTTTCCCTTTGCAAATAAAATATCCCATAATAATTTTCATATCAAAACATAACAGATCCTGCAGAGTAAAGGACTGTTTCTTCATGTGTACAAGATATAACATATTGATTTACAACTGAAACTACACTTCTAAAATGCATGCAAGTGGCACGACTTTCCTCGATAACACGATTGGAGATTGATTCTCACTTTTAGATACTCAGCACCTCAATAAGACTGAAAATAGCCAAAATGATTTGTGCTCCGAAGTTTGCATGTCAGGTTTTGGCACGAAAGTTAAAAATAGCCAGGTAGTCAACAGAGAAGAAGACAAAGCTGTCATATTGCATGTATAACAGACACAGAGCAGAAAGTCACGGTGCTGTTCATTGTCTTACGCACATCCAGTCAACCACCTCCAAATCTCTGCCAACTCCTGAGGATACCACGTGCCTCTGCAGCTGCTTTGTGCAACACATTTGCATGATGACATACAGTTGTTGGGATCATTTCACCTTTAATTATGTGTAAAAAAAAGAAGCACACATTTGCAAAGATACATCACTGATTTTAATCACAAGCTATCACAGCTGGAACATTTCTGTTTGGAGCGGACTGAGGCGGGTTAGCCGTGCCTGCAGTCCAAACCCTGTCCAACTGGAAAAAATAAACAGTTTGCATTTGAAAATATATTTAGACACATCTATTTGCAGATTAGCTACAACCAGTTAATTTAGCTCAGCATACAATTTTCTCCCATGCTGGCAAAGAGAGGCAGGATTTGGTCTCTTTGCAGATCACCCAGATAGCGAGCTAATGAAAGCCGATCTTAAGGCAACCAGAGGACTGATGTTGCCAAAGCTGTTTGGTCAGTCAGTCAAAATCGAGCATGTCTGATTATTTTAGATTATAATGATATGCTTTTCAACCAAACAGTGATGCAGGCCTTTTATTAGCTCGCTAACACAATACGGCACATGAGGTCCCATGACAGTTGACATGTTTTTACAGGATTCCTGCAGAAATTCGGCTCTTTGTCCACTGAGGAGCTCTTGTGTCAGTAGTGTTAATCAGATTTACGGGGAATATTTATGCATAACAGCTAAAAACTATGCACAATTGCATATTTAAGTTTTTCAATATTCCAGCATGCAAAGTAAAAATGGTGCTGCAGCCTGTTAAACTAGTTACAGTGCATCTTTATCGAGTGGCCGGACTGGGAATGTTCAAATGAAGGCCGATTTAATCTCCACTGGAGTACAAAGTTAAGTGAAAAAGTAAACTTTTTAATGCTGTTTAAATGTGGAAATCACTGTGGATCAGTGAAACAGGCTGCTGCACCTTAAAGTCGAGTACCCAGTGGACAAAAAGCCATCAACATGCTTCCCCTGAACAGTGACAACCACACAAACATTCATTTACATCATTTTGTTCTTTAAAATTTCCTCCACCACCAATTTTCTTCCTTAAAACCCCATTAAATCATGCTCCACTTCCACATATCCACTCTTATTTCCCACCCACCCACCCACTCACTGCGATGCGTTACACCCTGCTGGATGTGAGGCATCGCTCAGCAGTGACCCCGATCCCACTGTCATCTACAAACACATGTGATCAGCTTATACCCATGCACCTCTGAGTCAAACAAAGAAATCAAAACCACAAAATAAAACACAATAGCGAAGTGGACAAAAAACAAAATAACACAAACAAAGCCAAGCAAACTACCCAATCAGAACATTTCTCAAATGTTCCTCAGGAGGGGGCTGCTCTACGCTCACACTGAGCAGACCCCTCCTGCTCTTCAAAATATATATATATTTATTTAAATATTTACATGCAGAGTAGCAATCAAAGCATCACGTCCACTTCCTCGACCCCGGGGCTTTCATAGCTGTGGTGGCTTTGAGGACATGCTACATGCCAGATGACACTCATTGTGTATGAACGTGCACGAGTGACAACTGGAAGCTGAGGCGGGGCTGTTTCGCAAACATTTGGATCTGTATTATAGCAAATCACCGAACCTGAGACCCCACTGCTGGACTCCAGTTCACGTTAGAGTGCTATTTTAGCTTTAAGCGGAGCGATACTGGAGCATCGGGACGCCTTAACTCTTCAAACTAAAAGTAAGTCGGCTGATAATCAATCCCATCCTCCAAGATATCCTGCAAAACTCTTTCCCGTCATACAATTTCAAACGTAAATAAAGGCCGTTTTTGCAGCATGCTGTGACTCAACTTTGTCTGATGGTTTCAAGCATTGAAAATGAATGTTCGACTGGACGCTCCTGATCTGTTTGCTGATAGTTTTGAGTCACTCAGAGGGAAAAACAAATTTACTGTTTCATAACCAGCGAAAAACTCCTATAATGTTATTTTAATCTATTACGGTTTTTCTCCTAAAAACAATCATTTCAGTGAAACTAACCAGCATGTAAATACCAGATTTCAAACTTTATAGAGGATTGCACATTTTTCTCTTTTAAAGACGATTCGAGGGGCAGAAAGGTAGCTAAAAATAAGTGCTAAGGGAGAAAACGATCATTAAATAATGATAATGTAAAGATTGATGTCAGTAATATATAAATAAACATATGGATAACAGAGTTGGTGTTTATTTCTTTAATTAAATAACTTTTGCTTTAGGGTTATATCAGCGTGAGTTAGTCAGTTTTAAAGACTTTTGAAACAACTGAAATCAGATTTCAGGATAAAACAGCTGAAACTCGCCCAGCTCTCAGCTGTCATGATTGCCACCTTGATCCATTTCACAATCCACACAGTGTTGCACACTCTGACAAATTTTATCTTTGATTATTTGTTATTTGTTACTTTAAAAAAAAAAAGGATCAAATCAAAATGTCACCCAAATTAAGCTTAATTTGGTCAAACCAAAATAAACCCAAATTTAGGGGGGGAGAGGGGGAGTTCATCAACCACCACCAACCCATGGGAGCCCTGAGGATGAGGGAGGGGAGGGGGAGGAGCATGCGGGGGTAAGGGGGTAGGGGGGGCGTCTGGGTCTTCTCGACGTTCAATCATTCCTGTCGGAGAGAAGCAGTGTGTCTTTAAGGGCTTAGTATGATTTCCTGTTTTAAAGAAAACACAGGTGCAAGTGTTAGACTTTGTTCACAGATTTAGAGTCAAAGAGCAGGATGGAGGCGTCGCACTTTAAAAAACAACAACATTATAACGACAAAGTGAGGAGTTAGTTTGGAAAAACTCTGTTTTTTTTTTTTTTTTACATATTTTTGGTCAAATGGTTTATTGAAACACAGAGGACAGATGTTAAATATGGGTTAAAGTTCGGGCTGTCAAACTATCATTTTCAAAGTCAGTATCAAAGTCAATAACAGAATTTCAGTAACTGCAACAGCGTTTTCATTTGCATTCTTAAATTCCATTATTTTGTCCATATTAACTCACTGAGGCGACTCTAAGAAGTGTCTTAATTTGTGAACCAAAGCTCCTGCATTCTGGTCTGAGACTCACAGGAAGGAAAGAGCTTCAAATATGATGTTTCGTCTCATTTCTCAAAGGTTAACATTGACACATTTAGGAGTTTCAGTTTTGTTAATTCTGCTGCTTTTTGTGACGACTGTAGGCCTCTGGTGTATCTGAATTTTCTTTGATATACAGTGTGTGTTACTTCGATTTGAAAACGGAGTTATTATAAAGTAAAATGTGTCAGAAGCAGATTAACCCGTCACTTTGGACCTGAACTGCTCTGTAATCATGTTTTAAAGCTGACAGCTCAAAAGAAGTTGGGTTAGAGGTTTACACACAAAGACAAATACACAAACTGATCATTGGCAGTTTTACACCGATCAAAGCATGCGTACTTCATTTACTGTCCATAAGAAAATGGGTAATTCCAACTCTTTGAGGTATTTTTTTAAAGAAGAGTTTAGTTTCAGGTCATGTCAAAAAGGTCCTTGTGAAGTGATATCATTACAAAGTTTACACTCTTGTTATTGAAAAAAATCAGCTTGGATGATTAAAAGTTCATTTTATCCTGTAGGATCAACACAAATGCAGTAAAATCATCAAAATCTGTGCGTAACTCCTGAAACAGCTGATTGCATTGAGAATGCATAGAAAAAAAACAGGTTTAAAAGCATCTTTCCACAAGGTGGCGCCACTTCGTCTGACTATAACTCTTGTACAAGGATGCGGATCAAATTGAAACAGTGAAACCGGTGGATAACTCATGTTAAATACTTTAAAGCAAAAACATTCAGGAGTTAGAAAATATCGATCTGAAAACAGCCTCTTCCTCAGAGTCCAACCTTTAACCTCTGGACCCCACCCTTCATTATGCGGGTGTTAAATCTGGTACGGCTCTGTGAAGGTCGTCTGTGGTATCAGTCAGGAGGAATAAAATCTAACACAGAGCCTCAGAGTCGGCAGATTTTTCAGAATGATCCACGAGAACAAACACAGAGCGCTCTCACAGCTGCAGTGATAAATGTCTGAGGTTCAACATGACAAACGTGATTTATGAGCAGGTCTCCTGAGCGTGTTCACCTCACACTCAGGAGTTTGGTGCTTTTATTCAGACTGAGGCATGTAGAGTTTAGAAACCCTCGCCTGTTTGTCTTACCTGTTTGATAATCTCTCCTCTCTCGATGACGATGGTCTTGTCTTCTTTGATGGGAGAGGTGACTCTGTAGTCGTCACTCAGCAGACCGAGGATGGGGTACTGGTTTCTGTACCTGTGCGCATAAATGTTCAAAAAAGAAAAAAAGCGGACCACACAGAAGAGAGATGAGGAGATGTTCGGTTTGTAAATGCAGCTCCTGTGAAACGCACAGATTTCTAATGATTGGGAAAACTCATCAGGCTAAAACGATAAAATGGGATTTCAAATTTATCAGAAAGGAAATACTCCTCTCTGGAAAGTCATTTCACCTCTCGTTTTATTCGTCTACTCTGTATTTTGTCGATCAGTATGTCTCATGAAGATGCTTGTAAGTAAAGTCACGGCTATTTTCTCTCCTTATAAGCGAAGGTGGAAAGAATCTTTGGGACGTTTGGGGCGCTAAGCTGGGCTCAGATGTTTCCTGTAAAGGGGGTTTACTCTGTAGCGATAAAGCTGTGTAAAAAGTAACACCCATTACTTTGGTCTGACTTTCCATCAGCAGAGAAGCATCAAAACGAAGCGTTTCAGGTAGATAATGAATGAACAGTGAGGGTCTATCTGAAGGTCTGTAACGGTGTGTGAACCACAGTAACACAAGGTGGAGAAGTGTGTGTAATGCTGCACCTCTTGGTGATGATGGTCTTGGTGACGTTCTTGGAGCTGTCGCTTCTCTCCTGCATGAGCCTCTTGATCTCCTGCGGGGCACAAGAGGTCAAAGGTCAACCCTCAGCAGGATAAGACACTCAGACGGTACAGCATGTAAGAGACGGTCTGTGATATAACTGCCGCTTTCTATTCGCTGGCATTAACCGTGAAGGTTCGTCGTTCCTTCTGTCATTTCTGAAAGTCTAACAGTGTGGGGTTGTCTTTACAGTGAATTTTCCACATAGCTGCTTCAGGTAATATTGGTAATATTATGTCATGAGCTCGAACGAAAGCTGTTTGCACCTGCATGTCTGTGTGTGTGTGTGTGTGTGTGTGTGCAGGTGTGTGTGTTTGTCTGTATGTGTGAGAAAGTGAAGTGAAGGTTTGTTGTACCAGCAGCCCGAGGTGACAGAAACATTCCTGAGCTGATGTTAACTGAGAGTTCGCTGCACAAAAAAAAACAAACCCGTGTGAATGCAGTCGGACCTGAAGAGTGAAAACTTCTCAGTGTGATGGGGAAACGGATCGGCTCACAGGCCTGGTGTGTGTTTGTGTGTGTGTATTGGTTTGCATGATTTACACACTTTTCTGCAGGTAAGTCACTTTTTTTCTGCATGTTTGACCACACAAACATTCCTATTATTACTTCCTGTAATAAAACCTGCGTAACTCTTATTCATCACAGCCTCAGGTATAATAAACTGTGACCTTAGCCTCAAACCTGCTGCAGTTAACTCTTCTTGATACCTGACTGACGACTATTTGGAGAAGAAGAAAAAGTGTGTAGACATCAGTATCAGCTCTACTTTTCACAGTTTGTGCATCCTTAGTTTCCATGGCAACAGCATATTGAATTTCCCTTTGGGGATTAATAAAGTTCTTCTTATCTTATCTATCAGCCAATTCATGGATTGAATTAACACTGATGTAAAGTTTGTAATAAAATCTCAACATCAGCCCACAAAACAACAGAAACAGCTGTTTTGTTTCTGTTTTCTTCACTTTGCTGGATGTCTCTCTAGTTTCTCTGTTTCTTGTAAGTTTCTGCGCTGTTTTAACACTTCTTGTCATCTTCACTCTACTTCTTACAGGTCTGCCATTAAACACCAATCCCGAACTGTTATTAGACCATTCCTGATTTTTTTTTTTTTTTGCCTCTTGTTGTCAAAGGGTTTCGACCAATCAGAATTGAGTAATTAAGCTGGGTAATAACATGAATTGAGAGAGTGTTGTGTCTCAGACCTCCTCCTGGCGTGTGATGGTGGTCTGTCGCTTCTCCAACAGGGCGAGCAGCTCTGAGATTTTCAGCTGCAGACTCTGGTCTGAGGAGGAGGACTGCACGGTGGTGATCTCCGTCTGGATCTTTGTTATCTGGGTCTGGAAGGAGGACGGAGAGAGATGAGGGACAATAGAGGTATGTTTATAAAAGCAAACTGACAGGAGTAAACATGCAGGTGCTCATCAGAGATATTGTTTATCACCGGCACGTCATTAAAACGTGAAGCACCTGAACTTGGATCTGAACCTGATGGGGCATTTATGACTGCTGCAGACTTGGCAATAAATCAAAGTGCTGCATTGATTAAATCTGTACTGATGATGGCCGCAGATTAGGAGTCATTACAGTTTCACCTGAGGGCAAACATAAACATCTTAAGATAACAAACACATTAGTCGAGTGAAGATGAGATACGTCACCGCGCTCGGAGTGTTTCAGCTAATTAAATGTAAACGTCTGAACGCAAAGTCCTCACCCGCAGCCTCTGAATCTCCTGATCTTTCTCGTTCCTCATGGCGTCCAGCTGATCCTTGTACTGACGGGATAACTCCTCCGTCTTGACCTGCAGGGAGGCGCTGCTGGCCTGACCTGCGAGCTGAAGGTCAGACAAACAGAGAAAAGTGAGAACCAAATCTTTCCTTTAAGCCTTTTATGAGGATTGACGGGGTCGGTTCATCCCAACATTTTCACCGTAAGACGATTACTTCCTAAACACCAAAGCCTCGCCTCCTCTTGCATCTGCGCATGGTGCTCGTACCTTCTGTCTGAGCATCTCATTCTCCTTCTCCAGAGCTCTCAGCCGTCCCTCCAGCTCTTTGACTTTGAACTCGCGGTTGGAGTCTGTGTTTTTGTTGCTCTGGAGCTGACCCTCCAGAGAGCGATGGGCGGCGCTGGTTTCCTTCAGAGACAGCTGGTGACGGACGCAGGGACACAAACGCAAACTTTAAAGATCAGATTTCAACAAACTAAATATGATATCGCACAAATGTAGCATACCTGGAGCTGTCTGTTGTTTTCTCTCACAGCCTCCAGGAGGCAGTCATACTGTTTGGCCTGGTCTGCTTTGAAGCTCAAGTCTCTCTCTAAAGCCTCCTTCTCGCTCTCCAGACGCTGAAACCACAGAAAAACTACGGTCATACCTCAAACGTCAATAATTTCTGCAGTAGATGTTTGTACCTCTGATATTCAAATCTGATCACATGATAGAGATTTCTGTTTGTTTCACTGTCTGTTCAGGAATGCACGTCCACAATTAAAACCAGCTCCACCTCATCATATTAACACTCGCAATAACAACTTGTTATTGTCTGTGAATGTCTGCAGTAATTTAAGCGTTTATTAGCTCACACGGCTGTGGGAAGAGGAGTCTGTTGACTTTGTAGTTAAGGTTGTGAGGACACGCTGTTCTCAGTCTCACCTGATATCAACTGCTGCTACGACCGAGATCTCTATGTTCACATTAAATCCATGATACCACCCACACACATGCATGCTTTTCTGCACGGCTGATGGTGATGTTTACCAGAAACTGTTGCTATTAACCCTCAAAATATCCGGAAAACGTCTCGTGTTTCTCTACAAAAGATTAGGTTCATATATTAATTCCACTGCATGATGTGTGTGGTTGTTTTTGCAAAGATAGACTTTAAGTAGATGTTTAGGAATTAGACTTGGAGAGAGATCTATATCGCTTTTACAATAAATGAACGCTGTCATGATGTGAGAGTATAATCACAAATATACCAGCTCCGAGTACAAAATCTAAACATCTGGTGAAAAGTTCTGAAATTCATTTGAAGTATGAAGTTAAAGGCTGTTTGTCTCTAACCCGCAGATCTTCAGACATGTGCAGCAGTTCCTCTCTCAGGCTGCTGAAGGTGGACAGCAGCAGACGCATGCTCTTATCTGCAGTCAGGCGGGTCTGTGAAAGACACAAACACAGAAAAATACTCAGTAACAACAACAATAGAAGGGGAAACGCGTTACTGTTTAAACTGTTGCTAAAAAGAAAAGTCAAATCACAGCTTTTCTTTTGGCATTTGGTCACTTTTAAGGTCTATTTTACTGGAGCTGCAGCATCAATAATGCTATCACAGTTAATGGCTTTATTGCTTAGATAAACGTGAGTGTAAATGTGGGGATCTCTCAGTCTTTGTGACTCACCTGTAGCAGGTAGCGGATCTGTTGTTTGGTCAGTTCAGTGGCTCCTTTAGGAAGCAAAGCCTCCACCTCCTCTTTCTCTACCTGAGCACAAACACAGATTGATCATTTTTACTTTGATTTGTTTCAAGGAAACGTTCGATTCATTAAAATGAGAACAAATAAGGCAGCGTATGGGCTTTATGCCAAACTGTGCAGAGTGCAGGTAACCAGACGAGAATCAAACAACCAAGAGAGTCAGAAATCATCGAAACGTTCAGGATTGAGTGTTCACTGGATTTATTTATGGTTGGTTTAATGTGCATTTAGCAGATGTGTTGGACAGCCCTGTTTTTCTCACCTTGTAGTCATTGCTGGGGTCCAGCTGGTGTTTCCTGTAACACACAGAGAGGAAAGTCAAACAATGAAGTCGGAGGCATGACTCAAGAGACTAAAGGTGTGGGTGTAAAAGGGAGGGAAGAGAAGAAAGAAAGTGTCAGAGTGTGTGTTTGCACAGAGAACAAAACTCAGACTGTTTTACTGAGTCTTACAGGAAACAGAGTTTGAAACTCCCAGACGTCTGTGTTCATTCACCACTTTGTTCAGACAGAAAGTTATTAGATAAGGTTTTATGGTTTGATATAGACGGGTCCTTTCACAGGTGTACGTGTGTGCTGAGGGCGGTTTGGAGACTCGTATATCATCGCCGGTTCACAGAGAGGTTAAAAGTTTGAAAGAGATTTTGTGGTTAATCCTCTCTCGCACACTCATCATTTAAAATGACACCTCATGAATGAAACAGCAGCTCTGATAGGACCTCGCTCTCATTGGCTGCTCGAAATCACCTGACTAGTTTCCCACCTACAGGTTTTATATCGAGGTTAAAACTTCGGAGTATGAGGAGAGAAAAGTGCTTCATGGTCTTTTCCCCTCTATCCTCCAGTTACACTCTTTCTAAAGCGCTGGGACACATCCCTCAAAACATTCATGATAAAACTACCACAGGTGTGGTTTCATCTAACAAAAGACAAACTCTGTATTTACTGGATGGCATCACAGTTTTGCAAAACACGGACCTCCACTGGTTTGATTCTTCTCTCAAATGAGCTGAAAGTAGGAATCAAACAAGTGGAGGAGCAAAGGAGTCAGTTCGGGTATCAAGAACTGGATTTAAGCTGGAACTGGTTCTTGGTCCCCAAGTTTCTGAGATTTATGAGCTCGATAAGCTACATAACTTTCAGTTTCTCCTGACAGCAACATAAATCTTTCTTTCAGTCCTCATGAAGATTTATTGATCTGTTATCTGCTGCAGAACGTAAACAAAGTTTTTCTGAACTCCTCCTTCAGGTTTACGATGACAAAGCATTTACTTTAGCATGAAGTGAATTTGAGGCTCTGCTCTGAGTCTATACTGAGGTCAATAAATCAAATATAAAAATGTAAAAAATGTTTTTTTGTCATGTAAATTCAGCCTCCTATAAAGAGACCCCACTGTGCAGAAACTCTGCTCACTTTAGCAACGAGGGATGACATAACCGTGCTGAAAGTAGAGGAGGGTCAACGCCTCATGAAAGTAGATCATGAGTTTTACATTTCTATGATTTTTCTCGAGGTTTCTGCCTGTTAAAATGAAGTTTCTATGCCACTGTCACTCATGTTAGATGAGACGGGTCAAATCTGTCCCATCTCAAGTTTAGGTCTCTGTAATTCATCAAACAATAAGCCTAGGTCTAGACCTGCTCTTCTTCAGTGGTTTATAAATAAAAACTGGGTGATTGATATAATTAATATTGATATTTCTAGATTTTACTTTTTCTTGCATGATCTACCACAAGTGAGGAGTTTATTGTTGTAAATGGAGGAAAAACAACCAAAAAGGTTCATGAATGATTTGTTATTTGTTTCCTCTCTGAATATCCTGGAAACAGAATTTTGGATCAATAAGAGTTTGTTTATTTATTTTGTGCATATAAAAGAATAATAACAATTTAAAAAATTAAAATAAAATATATAACTATTGTAATCATACAATAGTGGGCAGACTTAATGCAATAAAAAACTGACAAATATGAAAAAATATATGTTATTACAATGAAAATGAGAACTATGAAGTACAAATCCATAAAGGAGTGGGAAGAAGTAATACTTATTTAATCTCACCCCTTATCCATTAAATATTATTCAATGAGAACCAGAGTTCACGTGGAAGGAGGCGCACCACGAGGAAGAACAAGGTAAGACTCTGTCTCTGTGTTTAGCACCTTTGCAGAGCGCTGCATGTGTGTAATCTTTGCTGCTCTGTCTCTGTTATTGGAGTTGACACACAGCCCCATCAGCTGATTTGTAAAGGTATGAGTATTATAGTGATGCAATGCAACACTGAAGTTTTGTAAGATCTGGAGACTTTTTGCGGGTCATCCATTCAGTGAAGAAGTTCATGCCACTGACCATCTGGTTGAGAAGATGGAGTTTAGTGTTGAGCACCTGTCAGAAGCTGTAAATTTCTACGACGGTGCCTCACGGATGTTACGATGAAAAGAAACCGACCATAACTCTTCTTCTGCCTGTCCCAGCATGCCGCTCAGGATACTTATAAAAGCTGCTGAACCTGAACCATCCAGCTTTATTACAGTGTCCTCCAGCTGTTTTCTAGAAATCTACTCATCTGTACTCGAAGACAGTAAAAGCAAACTGTGAATGACAATCATGACTTTTGTATTTGCAGAAACATACTTGAACATTTTCACCATTTTGCATGAACGTAAACATCGTTTCCATGCAACAGACTGGATGAATATGCTCTGCCACTGTGAGCAGAAACATCCATGTCAAAGATGCTGATGCACTTACTGTCCTCTGATCTTGGCCACGTGCTCGGAGATGCAGGAGTGGATGTCGCAGTTCTTCCTGTAGACTTCAGCCAGCAGCTCGCCGAAGTACCGTGTGTCCATCTTGGGTGGCTCTGTCCTCACCTCTGTCTTCACCTCCGTCCTGGAGATCTTCTCTACAGCTGGTGGAGGCCTGGTGGCACTGGTTTGGACCACATTGACAATCTCCACTTCTTCCACCTCCACCACCTCTTCGTCTTCCTCCTCCTCTTCTAAAACTTCCTCCTCTTCCTCCTGAAGAGACAGAACAGAGAATGACTTTCAACCACTGTCTCTGATATCTAATTATGGATCGTATTTGTATCCTCAAAGTGGAGATCAAACAATGAAATTTGTTCTTTCATGAGGGGCAGTTTCTGTTAACAATATGGTAAATACCCGACCCCAAAAGAAAAGGCACTCGTCAAAGTATTTCCCTCTGTTTTACTGTTATTCATGCTTAAGTCACTATTTAGTTGAGCTAGGACAATAAGCTTTTCTCCTGATTCGATTCTTCTACAATTTTTTGGATACCAATTCGATTTATATTGCGATTCTGCGATATTGTCGATTTTCTAAATATTCAGTCTGCATTTTTAACACCCCTGAAACAGCTGACTGATTATGATTGTCTACTGATTGTTCCAGGAACCACATTTCCCCCAAAAATACACATCACATTTAAGTCAGTTTTTAAGATTTATTCTTAAATTTAAAAAAAAAAAGATTTTTGAACATAAAAATCTATTTAAAAATTGTAAAACAAAAAATCGCTACACTTTTGTGAATCAATTTTTTTACTATTTAGGGGGTATTTTTCCTTTATAAGGCAGGACAGCTGCAGAAAAATGGGACATGTGGAGCATGGCAAAAGGGGGAAGACGTGCAGCAAGGAGAGTTGAGCCAGCAGCCACTTAAATCAGGACTTTAGCCTTCATACATGAGGGCGCACACTTAGACCACTACGCTAACAGGGCCCCATATAAAGCCAACTCAAATGCGGAAATGAAACTTTAATGAGGTAAAGAATTAATTCAAATTCACATTTTGTAAGTTTAAAGTTTGCACATGTGTGTTTGCATGAGGGACTAAAACTCTTCCCAAATTGCACACAAATGAATGAATAAATCAAAACACCAAAAGTCGAGGATAATATGCGGTTAAACATCAACAAACTTTCATCTAAACCATGTAAGCTCACGAGAACATGCTGATAAATCACCTCCGAGAGGCTCATTGACAAAGTCTGAATTCCCAGGAACTCCCTCAACAATCCTGACCATGAGCATCCACACGTGTGATCGAACACGCCCACCACCTGCTTTTATCTGCGTGTAGCTGCAGAGTGAAGTCAAACAAGTGTTGCATAAGCTGTTATCTGATGCCAGGACTGTAGCTGAGCTTTCCAGAGAGAGAGAGAGAGAGAGAGAGAGAGAGAGCACTTTCACTGTGTGCAAACACTTGTCCGTCAGGCTGTTTGTTTTCTTAACAAGAACATGACAGACTGGCGGTCCACTTTGGCATTATTTATCATCCCTCTCTTGCAGTAACTCAACCAGTTTTTCAAAAGCACTTTTCCAGTAACGCCCACCAGACCATCAGAGCCACAGACTGATTTAATCTGGAAGAAACAGGTGACTTAATCTGAGGTGGATTTTAAAGGTATAGACAGGCTTGTTTGCTTTTGTTAAATCATCCAGCCCGATGTCACCCTCCCTCCTTAAGTTATAGAATTTATCTATTTAGGGTGGAGCTGTTTTCCTAACAGGGTGTGCATCTGTTTAAGGCCCCGGGGCCTCTCCAGGTTTCTCGTCTCTACCTGCCTACTTTTCCCTCCAAATGCTATACAACATAAAGAGGGTTGATGGACTCGTTCTGAGAGTAATAAGGGCTAACTAATGAGATGTAATGAGTCAATAGGGGAAGGAAAACTTGACTTTACAAAGGCTGGTGTGGATAAGGGCTTGTTAAGGGTATATCAGGTCAAAAGTGACTTTTCAACCGTGAAATTTAAAATGAAAGTATAATTAAGAAATCCAATAAGATTTGGTTTGCTGAGTTTACACGTTGATAATAAGAGATGCTGACAGTCTGCCAATCAATCGTGCAAAAACAACGTACCAAATACCAGATCTAAAAAGTATCAGGACTCTTTCACTACAGAGCAACGCTGTTTTAATATGTGCAGAGTGTAGTTTATTATGTAAGGCCTTCTTTGATGAAAATGTTGTTTTAACAGCAGCAGATGTTACTCCAAGACCTCTTTAAATTCAACGCTAATAGTGCTATTTCAGTCGTGTTAAATGCCCATGTCACACGTTCCCTCGAACCGTGGTTGATTAACAACCCAGATGATCCCTTTCATCTTCAGACTAGTAAATGTGGCGTCCAAGATTCCCAAAAAGAAGGTCAATTTTTGATTTGGTGGAACACATTAAGGTCTATCACTTTTCTACAGTCCATCTCAAATCAGCAGTAGTTCAGAGAAGTCGCCTGCATTTTACAAACATGTCTTTAAATGGTTTTCCCTTTAAATGGTTCAGTTTCAGGATGTTTTGCATCAGATTTTTTCATCATGCAGTGATTTCCATTACAGAGTCACGTCTGTCATATCTTATGGTGCTGTTATCAACCTTGTCCCTTACTCCCAAAGATTTCTCCTTCCAGTAAATGAGCCTCTTACAAATATAAAGTCATAATTATGTAAGTAAATTGTAATTGTGTAATGCAAAGTTAGCTTTCACAGAGTTTGGTGAGAAGAGGGAATCAGACCACAAACTGGCCTGATTATCTTGTCGTGTGTCTCACCTTACAGGAATGATTTGGCAAGACTTCCTGAATGAATCAAGTCCTCGCAAGTTTCAATCTGAGTCTTTTTCCCCGAAATAATGTCATGCCACCTTGAATTTCCAAACCCTGGTTGCATAAAGCGGTTCAGCTACATTCCTCATGAACCTGGGGGACAATGAGAAGCCAAATTTCCCGCAAGGTTAGGTTTACACAAGAGTGCCACTGGAGAGCCATCAGGACCTGCAGTATTCTGAATTCAACCACCCAACAAGGTAAGTTAAATGTTGTACTAAACTAACTTGACAAGTCAGGCCTTGATTTTGCATGTAATATTTTACTGGAATTAAGACAGTTGCCAAGATTTATGTTTGTCTGCATCAACATGCACACTCTCCTCAAAACTAGCCTCACACTAGTATCCAACCATGTGTGGCTACAGCTTCCAGATTTTGGCATTTAAGTTTATAACACTGAATGATTGAATGCTGATACAGGGTTGTGTCAACACTTCGCTGAAAGTGTCGACATCTCATCCAAACGGCTCAGGTTTCGAGAGAAATTCAGTTTCAGTCATTAAAAAAATAAACATCTAAATACCGCATAAATACCACAGCATTTTGCAGTTCTTGTTACCACCACCCACCTACACAGACAAGCCTGGAGAAAGGCAAAACAACGATTTGGGAGTATCAAATATGAATGTCTGGGTAGCTCTGGTATTGTCTTCATTAGAATAATAGTTTAAGGAAATTCCACAGACTGGAAGATAAACAAAGGCAGAGAGAGAGGAGTTTAAAGAGGCTGGAAAACTGCAAGTTTGACATCAATGCTGAATTTCACCAAGTCCAACATATCCCACCACAGCCATGTAGGAACCCAAATTCTTGAGAACCTAAAGGCCACATTATAATCCCTTCAAACTATAATCCATATTTATCGTGAGTATATTGTTCAAATATTGACTTGAGAATTTGGGCACATCAGTGTCATGTTTGCAATGCCTGGGACCCCTGCTGTTATTGATGCACTGCAGATATATTAATATTGGTGTGAATGTTAAGGTGCATTTTAATAAATATAACTATTGTGAAAAAGTTCGATATTTTCTTTCTATTAACCAAGAAAGTGAAAACGCTTCTCTCTGTTGAACTTTGATAATTGAGACGACTGTCAAACAAAGCAGAAGATACAACTTAGGGGGGCTTCGGACTGAAGCTGGAGTCAGAGCTCTCAGAGCCACCACACACGCATGAGTCCAGGATCTGGACTAAAACTGTCACATTTCTAATATCAAGTCAACTCTGGACCAGACACAACGTCAGAAACATCTCAGTCGGGCTAAGGACTAAAAGAACCAGACTATCGCCGAGTAAGCCAAAGAAAAAAGTCTATTTTACATCAAAGAAGATCAGACAGATTTCTTGAAGTTCAGTGTGAAGTTTCCACAGTCTGTTGGTCTGCTGTGTTTTATGAAGTCCAGGTTTCCTTCTCCAGCAGAACTTGGCACCTGATTAGTTGATCGTGATATTACTGTTCTTGACCAGCCTGCAAACATCCTGACCTGAACCTCACTGAGGATCTCTGTGGGGGATTTGGAAAAAGGAAGATGCGAAACAGCTAACCTTCTGACACAGACCAGGTAAAGTCCGCTATAAATCAGATCAGGCTGATGATCGTTTATAATCCACAAAACAAAAGTTTCATTCAAGCCAAATTACTCACTGCATCAGCTGCCAAATAACCAATGTGTGAAATTTTCCTCTCTCGTATCTGTTTTCAAAATACTAAGCGTGTTTGACTCCACTATAAAACACACACCTGTGGCTTTATCACAGCAGATCTCAGAGTGTTTGATTAAGGCTTGGCTCTCCATCAACTATCCTAAATGACACATAACTCAGGTATCTCACAGAGCAGGTTGTAAACTGAAGTCAAACCTCGTCTGGCAGCTTTGAAAGGCAAATCTGAACCAGCAGGTGAGTTTATGACCGTACAGACCTCAAAGTTCAAAGCTGAGTCAAAGGTTGGTCCTTTCACCACATTTTACGGTCTTAGATAATGAGTTGGAGCCAAAGACGACTGAGGAGTGAAGCCGTGAGGATAAGAGGAGAACATATGTGATCATGTGGAGGTGGGTGTGTCCGAACGTGCTGCAGGGTTGTGGCTGTTACGTACACATGCTGCTCATTCCTGCACAGAGAGGGAGAGGCCGGCGGACATGGCTGGACTGCAGGCGACTGACCTGTTATCAGCAGACGTGTCGATGAGCTGCTGTTTACACAATGACATTCATCGAGTACTTTAAATATCAGCCGTGGAGTTTTATGCCGTGAAGCTCCTGCAACAATAGTTTAGAGAAGCACTGGAGCTAGTTCAGGCAAGCAAATCAGGCAAGCAGCATGTAAAAATCAAACTGTGAATCAGACTAGAATCGAATATTCAGCAGAAATGTTAAATATCGGTGCTAAAATGTGAAAAATGAGACTCCACACTTCACCATAGAAACATCCATTTGTTTTTTTTGTTGTTTGCAGGTCAAAAACATAGAGTCATACTTCATAATTATGCCATTTTTAATTAGCCAAGAGATACAACCTCTCTCCACCTGTGGTTAAATGATTGCTTGTACAGTTTGGCAAAATGTTATGCATTGTATTAGTTAATAATGATGAAGCATCTATCATCTGTACGGTGCATTCAGGTTGTAGGATGTCAGCTAAAAACCTTGTTTTGGACTATATGACTGAGTATTTTCCTAAGTTGTTGTTGTTGGTGAAGGAGCTGTAGTTCTTTGTCAGGATCACTAAAAGTCCCGAGGTCAGCTCTGACCTGCAGATGTTAAATTCCTGAGACCCTCTGCAAACCCGAGCTCACACTGCCGCAGAAACAACAGCTCGGTGACAATGGGTTAGCAGGTTGCTCCAGGGCTGTGTGCTTCATACGGTGTGTACATGTGTTTGTTTGTTTGTGTCTTTGTAGGCCAACTGACCCAGAAACATCTGAGAGCTGAAAAATCACCAGAACAAATTTGTTGCATAACAAGTACTGTACAAGTACTACTTCAAGATCGGTCTGAAACATGTTTCTACACACAGGGAGATATCTGCCTCATGACTGGTACCTGCCATTGAAAAACTGTAACAGCTTATGTAACCATGAATAACCCTCTGTTCATGTCCATGTCCTGTTTGAAGTTAACGTCTTTCATCTGACATCTGAAACCTGCAGAGCTGCACAGAAAAGTCCAAACACGTGTCTTTTCTTCTCCCTGCCTGGAGGTCTAACCCACGACGAATTTGGCAAAACATGAAGTCCCATTGAAGCAGGTACATCTGATCTTGTTAAATCAGGTCATAAGGTCGCAAATTCCTGTCCTAAATTCAAGCAGATATCCCTCGATCCGGATCAGAAACCAGACAAACTCGTTTCAATTCTGCAGGCTGTGAGAAAAGGAAAGTAACCCAATATTTACACCGAAGACGTCATCACATCACCTCTTAGCCTCTTGGGCTAATGTGTGTGCGTGTGTGTGTGTGTGTGTCTCTGTGTGGGATGTAGGTCAGTGTGTGACCCGGGTTCTCAGGACTCTTTGTGGCCGCGTAACACTAGAGGTTGTTATTGAAGACAGAAGAGTCACTTTACCACACAGGCTCTTTGTTTGCGCTCACCGATAAACATCGCCATCCCGCTGATTCAAACGCGGTGTGATTTAGTCCTGACCACAACAAGGATGTTGATATCTCTGGGTTTTTATTCATCCATAAAGCTAAAAGTAAAATCAAGATAATAGAAAAGCAGAGAGCAAGGAGAAACAGCCTCACAGTTTAGGTTTCAGCATTTGGCCGAATCATCGGCAACCATCTCAGACTCGAACAAACAAACTGTGGCACACTTTTGCAAACAAGGTGAGAAAGTTTCATGCATCTGTGTGGCTGCAAACTGAACTGATGCTGACATGAGCCCACTTTGTGTACTCTGTAATGAGGCCGGAAAAAAACGTAGAGGCTAAGTCTGTCTTAGCTGCAGCACAGCAACCTTGTAGTAGCCAGGGTTATGGCTGCAGTTTTTGAGAAGGGCACAGCGCTGTAACAATCGACCACCTGGAACACCTGTAAACATGCACAGATGACAGTCAAACGAGAAAGGACATTAATCTACGGAAAGGACAAACTGTCTTGACATTGTTTATCATGCATGGTCACAATGAACTCTAATGTATATTTAAAGTCCAGTTTAGTCGAGCTGATGTAATAAATCCAAATTTAAACAACATGTAGATTCTGTCTGCAAACCCCTGTTTGAATCTGCCGAAATTTCTATTGAAAATAAATGGGAAATTGGCCACAATAGAACTTCCTGAGTGATTAGATTAGATTAGATTAGATTAGATTAGATCAGATTAGATTAGATTAGATTAGATTAGATTAGATTAGAAAGTTTAATTGATCAGCAGTGGGGAAACTCATTTGCCACCTGATCAGCCCATGCAAACAACATGGAGGAAACATCAGAAATAATAACTCCAGAGATTGAATAGATTTGATGCATCATTTACAGCTTTTGTTTTGAAACCTTCTCTGTATTTTCCTCCAGTTTAAGATCCAAACGAGCCATCTAAAGGTTTCTACTGTGCAGCACTGTCCAGAATGAAAGTCTGAAGATCTGGTTCTGTAGAGCAAACAGCACACATAATCCCAAACATAAACACACTTGATGTTTGAGACGAGAGAACAAAAAGCACAGAGCCTGATGAAAACCCTCACACACGTGGTGTGTTTGTCTTCTTCATGTTACCTTAAGCTCCTGTAGTAATACTCGGGTACAATTATAAAGTAAATAGAAACTTAACCTCTGCTGGGTGTGTCTGAAACTCCTGACAGACAAAACTCAGCATCAAGCTGTCTGCTGAAGTGATTAAAGTCAATAAACAGTGATGAGAACAACAGAGCGTTGACATCATGTGTCTGAACATGCAGCGGATTAGTATTTTCTTGTGTTACAGAGAAGACGAAGGAGATAAGAGAAGCCAAGCCAAGCCGCTTCAGTAGTCATTACCAGCTGGAGGTGAACCAGAAGTTTCTGACAAACAGAGACATCGCACCAACAACTCAGATTCAGGAAATATAACTTTGTACATCTTATGAAAGTAAGACATGAGCTGCAAAGTTGTTGGAAATCAGGTTTTCACTCAGACGTTTTTAATGCTAAGCTAACCTGACAGGCACCATGACTGGAGTCTGTTACCCATCAGGATCCAGGAGCTGTTTCAGATCTGACTCTGGGTTAGAAAGTGAAAGGTCTTATCCTCCTACAGATCAAACTCTCTTTGCAGCCTTAAGAAATGTCTCCAGAGGTGAAACTTTGAGTCACTCATCATCATCAGAGTAAATTCCAGTCGGGGTTTTCTTCACTTTTTCGTTCCTGGTGTCATAACTTTGTATTTTTCTTCTTCATATGATTACACACGCTGCTAAAGTGACTCACCCAGTTATAAATAAACGGAGGAGTTTGAAGGATAAATATGTGTGGGAACCGCTCTCCCTGACTCTAAATCAACTGATAGACACGCTGACAGGTCAGAGGAGTGACTGGCAGCAGATTGGTAAACGAGCGGTTTAAAAATGAGGAAAGACTGAAGCTGGTGTGAAGCCAAATAGCAGCGGAGTTTGGCACTGTCAGGCAAAACTTTCACAATAAAAAAACACAAAAAATCAACAACTAAAACGTACTCTGATTACCCTGAAAGAAAGCAGATATATGCGGGAAGAAACCACAAAGTTACAGCTCAGCCTGAAATATAGAATAAGTGAACCAGCAGCAGATGGTGAAACAGACGGCGCTCAGATGTGAGATAGGAGGAAGCTGAAATGACTACCAAAGTTTTCAAGGTTGCACTTTTATATACTAATCATAATTCATGCTACATTGTCATCTTCACCGGTCAGCTCGAGAGTGAGAGGTGGGTTACTCCGTATTTGTTTGCTCAGCTGATGAAGAGGACGTACAGAAGCTGTGATCCTGGCAGGAGCTGGTGGTGCATGTCCTTCCCAATTCGCTGTTCACATCTGTCTCAAGATATATTTTCAAAATAAGAGCAGAAAGCCCGAACATGGTCCTTAAAATATACATATGCACTAATAACCACTCTATCCTCTTTCTGTCTGTGTCATTAACTTTGAATCATCACATCTCATTAGACAGTCTTTTCTGGGAGTCCCCGAGCTCCATCATGCCGTAGGTTCCTCTGGATTGCTGCGGGACCATCCAGCAATCAAACTCTCCTCTGTCCATCTCTCTCTTTAAACCAGCTCAATCCTAGCAGATGACTGTCCAACATCAGTCTGGTTCTGCTTGAGGTTTCTGCCTGTAAAAGGAAGCTCTTCCTCTCGACTGTAACTTGATAAAAGCTGTGAAGTGTTTCACTCGTGGTTGAAGATGGGATGGGAAAGAGAAAGCTGCTGTTTCTGCACAGTTAATGAACATCTTGACACTGATTTCCTCGTGGTAAACACTGAAAATATGACGTACTGCTCAGCATTTCTGCCTCACCAGCACGTGTCACCCTCCCTCACTGTCCTGTAATTATGAGTGAATACTTCACATACCCCACAGAGCTGAGAAAAGCCTCTTCAGCCGCAGAGCACAGACTGAAACTATTTTACAGCAGTACTAAAGTTTACCTGCCAGACACGGTTTGTCAGACTCTCTAAATCCTTAAATCTGTTTCATGTGGGTTCAAACCCAGCAGAGTTTCTCTCGCTGTGCTTGAAAAGCTGATAAAGTCTTACGGCTAAACGGTGACAGGATCCGTCTGCACACACAGAAGCAAACATGAGAGCCAATAACCTTCAATAAGCCTCACTGAGGAAAAGCTGCTCGCTCTTCACTCAGCCCCTCTCGTTACAGAGCACTACTGACGTTTTAACCTCTGACCTCCTCTGAGGTAACTGTTTATACAATGTCAGAGATCAAGAGGTTCGTTCCTGCTCCTGTTACTCTGGGTAATAAAGGAGGAAATAAGATTGAGCAACAGGTTGAAAGCTCGCCATGCCTTTGCTCTTGGAGAGGAGCGATAGTAGGCAGATTTGTGTGTTTATGTCTGAGTGGGACAGCATAAGTGCTAAATACTGAAAGGTTATTAACTGACAAAAAAAATGGAACCTTTGGTTTGATAGCAAAATAAACTGAAGAGGGTGCAGTCGTGGTCTTCTACAACATGATGCACCCACAAAGTCAGGAAAAAACATGGCGGCAATCAAAATCAATGAGTCCGAGCCTCCATTTGTTTGCATTTGAAGCATGTGAAATCTTAACTTTGCCCCTCCAGATTATCAAAACCTTCATATCTAATATATACAGTTTTTTTTTCTTCAGCCTGCACAGGCATGTAAGACTTTTCAGCCCAGAGCTGCAGGCAAAGCTTAAGACCGAACCATCGGGAGCGTTTCGACCTATTCCTGAAGACTGACTGACTGACTGACTGACTGACTGACGAGCTCTGATGGCGTGTCACGGATCAGTTAGCTAATCTGTTGAAGTTAAAGACAGTTCAGAGGATCCCCTCATCTGTGTGAAGAGATCCAAGACACCGTGACGAAGGAGGAACTTTCTTAAACTCGTTTCACAGCTTTTCCTTCTCTGATCAGAAACATTCAAGACGGGATCTTTATCTTTATATAGCGACGAACACAACAAATCATGAGCCAGAGGGTTTAACAATCCTATGACACAAGACATCCTTTATCAGCCGTACAAACACCTATAATACAGGAGAGTATACAGGCAGAGACACTCTATTTTACATAGGAGAGTCACACAAAGAAGTGATCTATAGGGGGTCATACCTCTGCAGGAACCAGATTCAGCAAACCTAACATTAAGGTAGGCCTTACAGTGTGCCGGCTGTCAGTCAACTCAGCGGATTTATCTTTCAGACCTGTAAACATGTTTTTGCTTTTTTTTTGTTTGTTTGTTTCGTATGTGTGTGTGTGTGTTTACGGTGCTTCTGCAGCCTGCCTCGAGTGGACACTCAGGGAGGGAACTGCTGTTTTTAGCACTTCTGCCTCAGCTTAGATTCAAGGGTTAACGGGGAGTCATACATGCATGATACCTACTCCTTATTTAGTTCTTGATACAAAACTTTTCCTGCTAAAAGTGAGAAAAAGTGCAACACATGTTTATCACTAACAAGCAAAGCTGTCTGTGTTAATTCTTTGTCCATTAACACCTGTGTGGTGAACTGACGGACTTCTGCAGACTCTGCAGAACCCGTAATGATAATGATGAAGACAGATTCACACGTTCACATTCGTATTAGTTTGAACAGGGGCCAGTGCTTTAATAAACAGTGAAACTAGTCCTAACTCTATCAGTCTGCAGATTACACATGGTCCACACTTTGTGAGTACTCGTGTAATGTAGAGTAACTAATGGAGAGTAAAAATAAGAAGTATAAAAGTAGCAGCATACAGCTTTGGTGCGGCTCAGTACATTGTTTTATATTTTCAGCTTTACAGAAAACACGTTCGTCCAGACTGGACTACAACTCCAAACTACGGTGACACACTGAGACAGGACTCAACTACCAAAAACCAGTTTTTGGTTTTGTATGCTTGACACGCCTTCCTCTGCATCAACCGTTAGTCATCCACATTGTGTTGGTTTTGGCAACATATGACAACATGTTTTCCATCAATCTTGGTGTGGTTTCACCATTACAGTAAAACCACAGGCAGGATCAGGTTCTCCAATCTTGCTTTGACTAATTTTTGATTTGATTGCTAAACGGACCGTTGCTCATAGATCAAACTGAGGCCTTTCTAAGCTGAAAAGTATTCCTTCAGAGTGTAATGTAAACAAAACTGACTCTGTCCTCACTTTACAGACCAATAATCAAGATTTTCTTCCCCCAGCAGCCCGAGTGTCTGTCTTTTATCAAACAGAAACCTCCCAGACAGAAGATAGAGCTTTAGCCGTCTCTGCACACATATTTTCTTCACTATTTTTACCACCAAGGCAGACAAGAAACTTTGACTAAAATCTACAGAAGGAGCACAAGTTTCCAGGACAGGACTAAAGGATCACTAACCCTCTGTGTTGTTCTAGGATTCAGACAATGAAATTAGATCAAAATTAGCAGCATACTGAGGAACTCCCACTCTCCATTCCTATACAAAAACATGGACGGGTGTGGTGCATGTTTCTCCCTGACAACCACTTTTGTCAAACTTGCCCTCTACAAAAAATGCTGTAGAAAAACCATTGTTCAGAAAAAAGGGCCACAAACTGACGACTGTTTGAAGCCCGACCGCCTTAATTATGCTGAAAAGAAAAGGCTGACACCAGGCATGTTTGAGCAAAAACAGGCAGCACAGACTCAAGCACGCACATGTGATACAAAGATGGAAAATGAAGCGTAATTATGAGACTGCACCTCTGCATGTTATCCAAGGACAACGATGGAGAGGAGGAAAGATTACTGGATCCACATAATGGGATTAGTCCCTGATCTTCATTCTGGTCCAAGATAACGCCATGAAAAATAATTGGCTGAAATATGATCAAAGATACATGTTCAAACTTGGCATTAAAGGGTTTTTTTAACTGTAAAAATGCATTTCTTGTTCTCAAGTTTCACTCTATAGTTCCCAAAAGCAACAAAATACTTTAATCTTCCAGGACCTGCTGCGCTGATGCAACACGAACAACGTTGTAAGAGGAGGATCATACCGAGAGTGGCAAAGCTTTAGGGAAAGAAAATGATGATTGCATTAAGAAGTGCAACAAGTGGGACATTGACATTTCAAGCATATCAGATATGGCAAAGGATGTTCTGCAACAATACACGTGTTTGAGAATATCAGCTGTTTTTCAATGTGCTGCAATCTCCTGTCTATAGAAACATCCCGGCTCTAACTAGCAGTAGCAGCTACAGCAAAACAGCTGCAGGTGTGACGGAGGCAGAGCTGAGAGACACACAACACGTAGGATGATGTGCAGCTGTAGTTTTTGAACAGAGGTGCATTCATCAGCCCTTTACAGATGAAGTGCTGTGAAGATTATTTCTCCACTTCACATTTGTCAGTGACACTAAATTGACCTCTGCTGCTCTCGAATCTGTATTGCTGCAGTTAGAGGTTCATTATCTTTCATTTTGCATTGCATTTGCTCGACTATAGTGCATGGACTTTTTTATTGATCAAGTTTGAACAGAAGCTTCTAATAAAAATCTAATTTATGCACATCTTCACTGCCAATTTGTTAAGCTAAACTCAGGTAAACACCTGAGCTTGAGGGGATCTTATAACGTTTCCCACCAAAGACGCTAGCTTCAAAGATCGGCTGCAGATCAGACTGTCACTCCACAAAATTATTAAGAGAGAAATAATTACTATCATTAAAGTAAGCACACGGAGCACTTTCTCAGGTAATGCTGAGGTGCATGGCATCAAAGCGCCGTCAGAGCCTCCATCAATCATTGATCCAACCTGTTTTGACAACAGTCATATACATGACGCTGCACGCTGAGTTCAGAGGAATGCACCCGCCCACAGCGGCGGCCTCTGACATACCTCAGTCCAACACCCGCCCTGAATGGTTCATCAGGGTTGAGATAGTTGCAGGTTCTGCGATCACGAACAAAGTGTTGTTGTACGAGTGTGAATGTGGAGGCAGCAGGGCGTAGCTGCACACACACACACGTACAAACACAGCGATCATAGTAAAACTCCCGGCTGAGCGGGAAGTTTTGTTGTATAAAAGATGACACCTGATGTGCTACTGTGTTCGCACACCAACATGTTCCCATGTCCATGCCTCATGCTGAAGGGTGTGTCTACTCAGAGCCAACAGACTGCACACCCCCACAGCAGTTTTTCCTTCCTTTTCTTTCTCAGGCTGCATGGAGGAATAATTCATTCCTCTACCTTCAAACCACAAACCATTAGGCAAAAAGCTCACTGAGGGCTTTGACTTTACTCTCACAGAGAATAAAAAGTGCTGCAGTGTGTGTGTGTCTTTACCTCCTCGGGCTCAGGGCTCTTAATCGGACTGGACGACTGGCTGAAGACTGAAGACTGTCCGCTGATGCTCTGAAGTAAGAGAAAAATCAGAGAGAGAAGAGAGGGTCAGATTCAAGCAGGTCAAAACAAAACAGATTTCTGCACCAGCCTATAAACATTCCTTTGCATCAATTTTGTCCTTTAATGTGGAAAAGATGTTTCATCATCAAAAAGTGTGCTGACACCTCCAACCTGAATGAGACCCCAGGTGGTGGACCTATATCTAGATGGAGGAATCATAGTGAAGATGTCTCCAGTTAAGATGTCAATGAGGATGACTGTGTGCTGCCATGATGTGACAGTTACACCAGAGAAAATTATTTGCTCACAGCACTGAAATCTTTTGCCTTGACTATCTGCCCGACACTAGTGATATCCAAGTGCATAAAGCCCCCACCTCTGCGGTTCGCTTGCACTAGCACTCTCCTCAAGTCTGTCCACATATACATGATGAGCTGAACATGGAGGCGATAATTCTCACCTGTTATAGTGTCATTGATTCATAACAGATATGATACAAACTTCCACAATCTGTAACTAAGTTTATTCCCAGTGAGAGCGCCTCATTCAGATAAAAAACACACACAGAGGTCTTCCTTGTCTTAGACGGCCTGGACTGATTCAACACCTGATAATGACAGGAGTCATTTCAAAGAAATTAAAACAGACTTCATCCACAGATAAAATCATTTTAGTTCACACAGAGGTGTTATTGTTGACCACAGCATGGACGTGTTTGAGCATGACATCCTTTTAAATACTGAGGTACTGTTACACCAACTCAGCAGACTGTAAAAAATCCCATTTATGGGTGTATGGCTATTGAGTTTAACATATTTCCAATGACAGGAAGTCTATGTTCACTAAATTCATGAAGACATTCTCAAACAGGGTGGTCCTGCTTTGATTCAAATCCAGCCTCTGTGCCTGTTTCCTGCTCAGTCCACTTTACCATCATCTCTGCAAATCAGCGTTAAGGCCTGAGAATATAACTTTGAGAAATTAATGGTGATAAATCAAAAACAGCACCAGTTAGTTATTTAGCAGCACGGTTTAACCCTTTGATTGCACTTTGTGAATTAGATGGTTTCTCTCAGGTTGGGGGGCACAAAAGCTGCAAAAATGGGTCGTTTTCTCACCAGTACAGTCTGTTTGCCATGTCATTACAGCAGTCAAACCACAGTGGCCTAAATTTGGTGCCAGATTAACTTGTACATAACTATTAATAGGGATTGTCACCAAAGTCATCATAAACATGAATGATGTGTTGTGCTACGAGAATACGAAGGATGCGATGCTGAATGAACTCACATTCTGAGAAATGT
Organism: Xyrichtys novacula; assembly: GCA_962446985.1. Classification (NCBI taxonomy): domain Eukaryota; kingdom Metazoa; phylum Chordata; class Actinopteri; order Labriformes; family Labridae; genus Xyrichtys; species Xyrichtys novacula. The sequence continues at coordinate 3,757,731 of OY660872.1, forward strand.
TTTTGAGAATATTGTTTAACACGAGTGACTGCACTGTTTTTATTGGAAACACTTCGGAAAAAATAGGTTTGTATGGCCTTCAAACTGTTATTTTTCACCAAATCCAATTAAAACCAGGAGATCTTTGATTCAGAGATCCAAGAAACTAATAAAAACCATCAGGCCATCCAGGTAAAAGCCAAAGGGGGATACCTGCAGTCTAACCTGTAATCAACTAATCCTCCAGAAGTGATCCAACCAGGTGGAAGAATGTGTTTGTCTTTAAATGTCAGGGTGTGCCGTGTCAGCAGAGTTAAACTGGGTGTGTCCTAGCGTTTCTACCAACACGCCACAGTCATTAAGCTTCCTGCGCCGTGACTCAAACAGCTGAGGAACTTTTGAAAGCGATAATGTCTTAAAAGGTGCAGAGAGACTCATGAGACAGAGAACAAGGACTTTAAAGTGAAGGACTGTAATACTTCGACGTGGGAGACAAAATAGTGTTTGAAAAGTTGTGTAAACCGTTCAAAACAGCCGAGTCGTTTCGGAAGTGTTTTTTATCAGATCTGGAGAGCTCTCTGGTGAGCCATAAAGAGGTTTAGACTAGACTGTTTCCTGGTGAAGTCATATCAATGAGGTGCAAAAGTCCGATAAACCAAACCGCAAATAAGCACTTTATCCAGTTATACTGTATTTATTTATCAAAAGGGAGGTAAAATTTAGAGTGAGATTCAGATGGTGTGAACATTATGGTTTCACTGAGTTAGGTTTACAGCTCTGAAAGGTGTTAGTTTAAAGTCTAGGAGCACAACCAAGTCAACACAGCTCACTCTCTCAATATGAAAGAAATACCTTGCAGATTAGTGAACACACACGCTGAAACACATGAAGACAAAAACTGATTTAAAGCTTGTCGTCAACGTGACTTCTACTCATGAATGAACTAAAATAACTCAACATGTGTCCCTCTGACAGAAGCGTATTCCTGCAGAAACTGTACCGTAAAAGCTTAAAAGTGGGGCAAGAATTAACACTGTGCCATAACTCTAAAAACAAATATGGCGTCTCACTGTTTCATTGAATTTTGCCTCATAAAGGCATCATTTATGATAATCTGGGACAAACAGACTCAGAATATGAACCATCTCTACAGTAGTTAGTGCTTTTGTTTACTTTTGGTTATCTTAAATCACTACACAGTCTGTATACTCTACATACTCTCAAATATTATATCATTTACTGTAATTGAGATCCATGTGGACAGGCCCTTGCATAAATTAACTCTGAGGCTTATTTGCCAGGGGTCCAAGTGCCAGCAGCAAAAAAAGGGATTAAAGAACTTCCACTGAGGATTAAACAAATATGTTTTTGTACAAAACCTGTTTTTCTACTCAACAAATGATCCAAACTCATCAAATACTGAAGTGTTTCCTGCAGCTGTTAGTGTCAGAGCAACAATTCAGGGAACAAACAGCCTGAAATAACTGCTGGTCTAAGCAGTAAATGTACAAGGCTGATAAAAATGAATCTGTTACTCTTTCAGCTGAGGACTAAATATGAATTTCTTAATGCAGGAATTATTTCAACGAGGAAAACTTAACAAACTTAAGTACCGACCCCTCCAGCTGGAGGAAGTACTGTACGTTATTTTCCTCACAATGCATGTGAACATTCCTGTAACACCTTGTCTCCACAGCTCAGCTTTCTGTCCATCAAATGCACCAATTTATCTCTGATCATTAGCTGTGAAAACTCGAAGAGAGGTGTCAGAGTTATTAAGCCCACATCCATGTAAGGAACACATGCTTACGCTGCCGTTGGTCCGGTTGTTTTAACCGCACAGTTGACCTCTGACAGACGAGCTTCATGTGAGTGACAGACTAATAAAGTGTTGTTTTAACAGCGGGCTGTGATCACAAACTGATTTATGTGTGAACAACAAAACAAGAGGGGCTGATCGATCAAGAGGACAGACCGTGTGCTGCGTTAGATTCTGTAACTGCTCTCTTGTATGAGGAACATAGTTGAAATGAGCACAATATAGGCTATCTGAACTTATTATGTAACAGCTAGCATTGAACCACCTCCTGATGTAACAACAATGCTGCTTTAAACTTATGTAACCGCACTCGTATTAGATCAAACACTTATATTAGTGTGCCAGTCAATTACAGTTTGCAACAACACTGACGTTCAGCATTGTCTTTCTTGGGAAATGTCACTGCCAATCCTCAGTCAGGTTCATGAGGAATCTGGTTGGACCGCTCTGCACCACCACAGTGGTTTGGATATTTGAGAAGGCAGACTGAGCTGACACTACGATTACAGAAAACACAACTGAAACATTTCACAGCATGGGTGACTTGATTTTTGTAGTTTTAAAAAATATGTATTCATTATTTTACTTTTGAACTTTTGTTAATTCAAAGTTTGTGTCCTTTCCGGGTCCTTTCCTTTTGTTTTGAACTTAATCTACGACAATATGCACAATATCAAGGATGCACAGCAGTGTCAAACAATCCATGCATGACTGTATAAAAGACGGGCAGTAGACAGATAACTGAAAAAGTTTGTTTCTGATGCAAATAGACTGTCAGAATAATAGTAACAGATGAATTGTATCACATGAGAGACTTGATCTTCCTTACGATGAAAAGGTGTGTGTGTGTGTGTGTGCGTCGGTATCGGGAAAAGTGTCCACCAAAACAAGTTTGAAAATATCAGCAAAAATCCAATATTCTGCATCCCTATGAAAAAGTTATTACTTCTCATCCTCTGCACTCGTGTTTATAATGCAAGTATTCATCAATGGTAAAGATATTTGTTAGTTTGCCATTAAAAAGAAGCAAGATGCAAAAAAATTAAAGGGAGAATTTCCTCAATTCATCCGGATGACAAAATTACCACGCTGGTGCCAGCAGAAACAGAGATACCCGAAACAACTGCTGGTACTTTACTTCTCTCTCAAATGTGTAATTAAAAAGAGCAAAACCCTCAAAATAAACAGGCTCCATTGTGTAAAATAACAGTAAACAACACTATAAATCTGCGAGGATTTATGCTCACTGCCACCCATCCCTCTTGCACAAACTTCTACTGAATGGCTGCTTGCACTGCAGTTACGCTTTCAAAACTATGTTCTCGTTATAGGACCATTTAAGAGGTTTTATAAGGCTATACTTCTTTATTTTACATATTTAGTAACTAAACATTATGTTTACATCTCTACACTGTATTAATTCAATGTTAGTGCTGTTCATAAAGGTGGTGTGAGAAGCTGTCGTTGTGGTTGTAAAGTAGGTGATAAATTTTGAAGGACAAAGTTGGTAAAGACAGTTTGGGTGCCTGTTTTGGTCAGTAAACAACATTCTTTAGTCTCCACAGGGGTTGTCCGTCAACATTGATGTTTTGTAAGTTCATCTCAGAGGATTTAACTCTTTCCTTAAGTTTTATTACTTTAAAGAAATTGGGAAGTTTCACATCTAAAGGTTGGGTTGCAGTTTCACTTATAAAAAGTGGGGTTTTGAGGCTGAACTTGGGGCTCACCTCCCGGGTGCTCCTCTGCTGGAACATCAGGTCCGAGGACTCCTGGCTGCTGACGCTCAGGTGCGGCATACTGTGCAGGTAGACCGGGGACACCATCTGCTGCATCATAGGCTGCTGCATCATAGGCTGCTGCATGAATACATAGGACGGCTGCTGCATGGCCTGTTGCACCGGGACCAGGTACCTCACCGTCTCATAGTTGCCGTTCAGCGTGTACTGCATCGGGGACACCGACCCGGTTGAGATCACCGTGTTGGTCACCGTCTCCGGTGATGCCACCTTCACGGTCCGGTAAGTTGTCGACGACTTCTGAGATGTGACAGACATGTTGATGGTTCGGCGGAGATCCACCCACGAGTAAACAGACTCAAAATGACAACAGCAGGAAACAGTTCCTCAAAGCGGTTAAATCTCCACAGGGGGAATCAATTCGGGGTCCTCAGGGTGAGACCCGTGAAGAGGATTTTCAGCTGTGAAGAAGCGAAGACCTGAACCAGCTCTCTCACACTTCCTTCTCTGTTGGGAGGACTGGAGGGAAAAGTCCGGTTGGAGGTGTCTCTGTTTCGAGAGGAGGACCAAAGTGAAGAGGGGAGGTGCTCAGGAGGTGGGAGGGACCAGAGGAGAGCCCAGGCAGAAAGTCTACCTGGTTGCCAAGAGGAAATGAGTCCACACACAGGTGTTAAAGAGGAGTATGAAAATCTGTTCCCACAGTCTACTTTCAGCTTGGTATGTTTGACTGCATGTACTCCCACATTCACCAAACATGCAGGTGATTATACACTTTTAACTTAAACAACAAGAGGCATTGTTCTATGTCTGCAGTGTTTGGTTTCACATTTAGATAATCCAACCGCGCATGTGCACAGTGGATATCATTACAGTAGATGTTTTGCCTTTGAAATATTAAGTATTTTACAACTGACCCTGTTACTACTGTGTTTAGTCTCTCCTACACATACAGAAAAGCCTACCTGTTGACATTATTCAAGCTGCGTCTCCTCGGAAAGCCACTAGGGGGAGACAAACTGCAAAAAATGACAAAGGAGGCTTGGGACAACAGTAAGCTCTGAACAGTGTAAGACAAAAATAAACAACTCCACGACTTGAATTAGAGGAAAAATTCTTCTGGTCAAATATAACTCTAACTCAAATATAGTTAAAGTACTTGCAAGCTTGCTTTAAAAACTTATGGGTCTTTTTTTCTTGTGTAATCTCAGGCTGTGTCTCATTTCAGAGACCGCAACCGTCGAACAGCGCATCTGAAGCGTGCGTGAGGTCATCACGCGGCACGAACGGTGTCCCTTTTGGCACAAAATACTAAGCGCGCTTCAAATTCGGTCTCAAAACCACACTACCCCTGGCCCTTTTTCAACCGTGCATGTATGCACGCTTTCGTGCCGTCGGCACAGGCTTGGCACAGGCCTTCAGACAACCTGCAGCTGGGTTATACTCTAACAGGTCCTCGTACTGTTTGATCAAGTGTTAACTAAGCGGCTACTGAAGAAGGATTTACTGTATCTGCAGAGTTTGGGTGGCTATAGGTATTGTGTGTGTTTGGGATATAAATGGAGTGTTTATAAGTTTTTTAAACATAGATTTTCATTTTAGCGTCACTTGAAATAAATTGCAATTGAAAGTTGGAGCTTGTGTTTGTTTTTATTTTAAGAAAAAAGCTGCTGATGTTAACTCCCTAATCTTTTTGATTATTTGTGCTTTTGGTTTCTTCATTATTATTATTATTATTATTATTATTATTATTAACTGAGAAGTACTATGAATCAGTGGCGGCTGCTGGTCTTTCAAGGAGGGGAAGCTCATTTTTCTGGCCTACATCATAATTGTATTTGTTTATTAGTATGTAACAGAACAGAGTCGCCAAACACAACGGCAGTCGTTTTTAACAAAGACAAAAGTCGCTGAGGATCGGTAAAGTCTCTGGAGCAGTTAAGAACAACGGAATGAATAACTTGGAAAATGCTCTGGTAGATGTTTTATTCTTCAAGATCGCTGATTCGCTTGTTTAGCTGTCAATCAAAAAAGGATTTCGCCTCAGACAGCTCATCCAATCATGAATGCAGAAGCTTGGAGTCCGGGAGAAAGTCGGGACCGCCCTCTCGCCATAGAACTCCAGTGAAGCTTAGCTTCCATTGGGCGGGACAAAGCCCAGCATTTATCCAATGAGCGTCTAGTTTCGCTGCTGGAACAACCCACTTTAAGCTTCCACATTGAGGTCAGCAGAAGCCCAGCGTCCGACCGTTTGAAGCGCTGAGGCGCTGCGAGGATGAATGAGAATGAAGTTATGCCGGTTACCTGTGATTATCAGCTTCTTATCACAGTGTCTGAACAAAAGTTGAAGGCTTTCTAGTGCGTATTTAGTTAATGAAATGTACACACAGCCGTACGTATTTCACCACTTTTTCTTTTTTTTTGGGGGGTGACATTTTAAGGGAAGCCGAGCTTCCCTTGCAGTCTTAGAGCAATCGCCACTGCTATGAATGTACTAAAGGGATAAAGTGATTTTACTCCAGAATTGAGTTGGCAATAATTTATTTAGAGCCTCTGTCTGGAGTTTGGCACCCCCTTGTGGACAAACTTTTACCTCTATATCCTTATAGTAGGCCATGTGGCTTGTGTGTCCACATGGCTCACAGGATAAGAACATTGACTGGGACTCCTGAGGTCCTCCTGAGGATGAATTTTAAAGTCCAGGAGCAAAAGTACCAAGATAAAAGCACGCAGAGCTCATCCCCAACTGTGGATGGTATCCGGTGGCGCAGTGTGGTAGACATCTAGACCCTAATGTGAGCCGTGTGTTCTGGTTGAAGACCGGCTCCTGGTTCGAAACCCGCTCAGCACAATAGGGGGGTTATGCAACAGGAAGTCAGAGCAGGCTGAAGTTTAGAGTAACTTCAGCTTTCTGGTTGATGGGGGGGATTATAGGGGGGGCGGCGGATGGCCGGGGGCTGAGCAGAGGGCGTAGAACCTTACTGACTGTTAAGCCCAACAAATAAGAACTGTATGGGTTTTAAAATGTATAGGGTATTTCATTCAGGTGGACCCACTGAAAATTTATATGAAGACCCCTGACCTAGAACATTGGCCATGCCAATGAAAAGCACATCCTTCGAGCCGGAGTTGAACCAACGACCTAAGGATCTCTGCTATTTCCATCAGGAACATCCTACAGTCCTCCGCTCTACCAACTGAGCTATCAAAGGAAACACACTGGGAACAACAGCAGGGAAATAGGTGCTGACACCACACTATCTGCCCACAGAACTTTGCACTGGTCTCCTTACAACACTGAATTTTACTCTAAAACTCTGGTGTATGGGGGGACAAGGTAATGTATTCCTGACCAAGGTCTGACAATGATTAAGAGCTGAGGACCATTCTAAAAAAATGCATTTACAATGTGTGAAATGTAGAATCAGGAAATTAAACTTCATAAAGATTTCTTTAAATATTTCTTTTATTACAGTAGTACAAAATTCAAATACAATTTTAACACGTCTTTGTCACCAAAAACATGTTGATATTGTCCACACAACATAAAAGTCACATATAGTTTTTCAGAATATATTAAAATGTTCCATCTGAATTTTCATTCAGTGAAACACTGACAGAAAAGCATTGTAACAGGGTCCATTGTTTTTTTTTATTTATTTATTTTTTTTTATTTTGGACCTACTACATATAACACAACAAACCCAGTCTTTGACTGACAGTCATGTGTAATGAGAAGTTCATCATCTTAACAGTTTGATCGACACCAGTTTGACACTTGCATGTTACCGAGCCCTAGTCAACGCCAAGCAGACTTGATGCCATTTCACCGTTTTCATTTTAATCATCCCAGGTAACAACAACGACAATCTGATTTTAAATAAACTTTTCTTTTACTTTCTATTCTGTCCTCTGGCCTTAAAAGCAACCTTAGTTTAAGTCTTAGTTTTCTTTAACAACAAAATGTCAACAGGCAGCAATGGCATAATTGCAAGATCCAGGAAAATGGTCTGGGATCCTCTCCCATCTTTAGGTAGATACAGAGATGGTTGATATTGAAGATGAGAGCATTATGCGTTATGACAGCCTGACTTCCTATGTGCAGTGACGTGGAGATATACATCAGGTGGGACTTCAGGTATACTTGTAGGAGGAGTGGGTAGGGGACCTAGTAGACTGGGTAAGACCACCGTTGTAGCTGGGAGTACTGGTGTAGCTGGGTGGGTTATCCAGTTCTGGAGGTGAGTCAATACTGTTGCTGGATGAGTCATCCATGGAGGGATCCTGCAATAAAGGACAGCTTCAACCACAGGTATAATTCAAAATCAAGGTTAAAATCTAGTAAAAAGTATATGTAGGGAGTAAAAGATTTCTAGATTGCTGATGCATGCACTTGCTTGACCCTGTCAGTCAACTGGTCTCCTGTTTTTGACTGTCAATTATAGGCAAAGGTGTGTGCAAGCAGAAGGTACCTCAGGAATCAGTCTCTGGACCACTGCTTTTTATTCTTTACAGCAATAACATTAAAATGTCTCAAGTGCAAATGATCATTTTACGCAGATGACACTGTAACATATCTAAGCTCTGAGGCTTTTTTATCCTACTTAAATGCAGAAAGTTAAAAAAAAAAAAATCTTGCATCACTCTTCTTTTTCAGTCATTTTTTACTAACTAAATCAAAAGATAGATAAAAAATACAGTTAATGAGAGAAATACCTTTTGCTGCAGGATGTAGAGTGAAGTTACAGCATTTATTCCATTGTGCTCGGCTGTTTTTGGAAGCAGGTCATCTGTGAGAAACCCCCCAAAATCAGACAATTTTCAAAACCAACTCTTCAGGCTCATCACAGACCAGCAGTTCACTTTGTGTATTAATAGTTAACATAGCACAAGCCTGTTAAGCATGAAGATACCATACCTGTATGATTGACCGGTGAGTGACGACAGCGGTCATAATGCCTGGAGAGAGGCTTTCTGGCTGGGGGTTTTTTCCTGACGAATACAAACATTGCTAAATTACTACGTTCTCGATTTAATCCTTAATCTGCCTTTACTTAATCTGTCTGGTTTGTTAAGGATGACACAACAAGTGTATTAGCTACTCTTACTTTTTAGAAGGTGTCCAGCAGGCACACACTGTTACCAAGGTGATGAGGAGGAAGATGCCCCCAGTGGAAAGAATGATGTAGAGGGAGCTTCTTCCTGGGAGGATTTGTAAAAAAATTAGAGTAAAAAACTTAAACAGTAAACAGCACAAGCCACAAAATATAAGATGGGATTTTAAAGTTTATAGTGTTGTGCATATATTTATACTACTGTGCCATATTAAAGTTGAGTTGATTGGCCAAATGAGCTGAGTATCCCGGCATATGAAATCTGTTTTTGTTGACCCATATCAATTTTATTTTCATTGGCTAATAGCATTGTTTTACTACTTACATTTTATTACCTGACATTACTAATCACCTAGCTGTGTTTAATACTTGACAACCCCATGACAGGCCATTGCAAGGGCAATTGCCTGATCCCACTCCGTGTCAAATCCATACCCAGAAAGGGGTTCCAATTCATCTCACCTGTTTGTGGACGCAAAAGCAAAAATATTTGTTTCTATCAGTCTGCTAGATTGGCAGGATAAATAGTATTAAGGATATTTTTAGACCCTGGCCTGCACTTCAGGCAACAGCAGCAGAGCTTTCTATGTTGCTGCTAATTAATATTTGCCTCATTTATGTTTAAAAGTGTGCCAACTCCACTGCCCAGAGAGGAAAGAGAGCTAAAGGATAAATATCATTTTTATTCTTGAATAAATCTCATCGACTGTGCCTAAGTTGAAATGTTCAGTTTAATGCAAATTACATATTATTACACATTGAACATAAATGCCAAGTTTAATGTTAATTCATCACACCTATAAGTTGCATTAATAATTTTCAAATAAATACAATCATCTCTAAAACAAGATATCATGTTCACCTGTTTGTACCTTAGATTTGTAGCTGGGCAATGAGCAGGATCATGTATTAAAACCCACTTTTACTCCTTGGCTTTTGACCCAGCATGAGACGGCATTTGTTTTATTGCTCTTTTATTGCTTTTTATCATATTTTAAAACAACTATTTATTGTTGTTTTGTGTTTTTATGTTATTATGTACAGCACTTTGTGTCAGCTTTGGTTGTTTTTAAAGTGCTCTATAAATGAAGTTGAGTTGAGTTGAGAATTTGTCTCCTGTTCTGGTCTAGATTCTGCACACCCTGACAAGAACCTGTTTTACATAACCACCTACTCACTGTGCATTATCCAAAAAAGGTCTGTTTGAGCAGGTAAAGCAGAAGAGTCTCTTTTTTTAGGCTGAGCCACTCTCTTTCAGATTTTTCATCAAACAATTAAAATTCCTGTTAACTATCAGAATCCATTAGTTTTGTAAGAAAACTGATAACATGAAATATAACATGAAAAAAAACCCCTCTAAATACAAAGAAATACTTTACATGGCTCATGTTACTGGTGAGTAAATTAATCAACTAATAAGATGGCATGGCTTACTGTAGACAGTCAGTCTGAGAGGCAGACTTGTCCCATTGCCCACAGGATTCTCCACAGTGCAGCTGTAGATGTCATCATCAGCCATCACCACCCGTGTGATGGTCAGAAGCTTCTGGTCGGGTGACAACACAAATCTCGTCATATTGCTCAGCGGTTTCCCCCCTTTGAACCACCTGTATGTGGTCCTGGTGCCATTGTCATGGGAGCAATTGAGGACGACATTTTCACTGAGCTCCAGAACCGAAGATGACTCCAGATGGATGTAGGGCCTGGAAATGGATTCTAGAAATAAGAGATGAGGGACACAAGAAATAAAAAAAACAAAAACAAAATGATTTTATCTGGTTGGTTAATTATACTGTATGAGTTACAATAAACCCTATTATAGGTACGTACTACTTCCCTTGTATAACATGGAACTAACCTGTTCTCTATGTGTGTGGCAGCAATATGCTACTGTACACTACAACCTCTAGAGTTTGAAATGTTCCAACTCAGCACTTGTAAAGAACCCATGAAAGTTCAACAATGCTGTTTTTTTCTTGATACAGTATTTTCCAAGGCTTAGATGCTGCATTAGTTTAAGAGTCAGGTGATAAAAGTAGTCCTCTTACCATCCACGGTGAGAGTGATGCTGCCCTCTCCAGTAAATGTATCATCCGTGATTGAGATTTCAACATCATAAACTCCATCATCAAAGAGCCTGAGGTTGTGGAGAAGGAGGGTCCCATTCTCAAACACCAGGATGCGATCCCGATACTCAGGCCTCAGGGTCCCAATGATGTCAGTTCCAATAGACTGGACAACAGTGACTGATTTTTCCCTCCTGAGCTGCCACTTGATCACCGGCAGGTCGAGGCTGAAGCTGCTGTAACGGACTGACAGGAGGGCCTCCCCTCCTACTGAACCTCTAATGAGAGTGTTGGGGATAGTCATATTCACTGCCAGCACCCCACCTGTACAGAAACACCATAGATCATGTTAGTGCCATAAAAAGAGTAGTAGTTCTCCTCTCTTTCTCTTTCTCTTTGACTTGATATTCTTGATGCAACAGGCTTAGTAATAAAGCCTGTAGTGAACCTTGGCTGCTGATTGGTTGAAAAATAAAGCAGCGAAGTCAGTGTAGGACTACTGTAGCCATGGTCTGCCTCCGATAAGCTCTGTTTAATCAGCATTTCCAATATGGTGAACCACTTTCAAACTCCCATTTATAACCAAATGGGTGACACAAAAATACCAGTTATCAAACAGTCTGTTACTGTGCTGCAGGCTACATGCTTATTTTCAGCACATCACTTCCTCTTATGCAATATAGCCTAAATAATTGCATATTCTCCCCTGTAGAATACAACCCATATGTATTGTTAAGTGCATAATACAGGATGAGCTTTGCACCATGACACTGAGACAGCTTTCACTTATTTGCACAGCTCCATGAAGGACACACCTTCCTGCATATCATTATTATATTTTGCTGTGTATGACATATTTGTGTTTGTAAGAGATCAGTTATTGGGTTTTTCATATTAGATGCTTGTACACAAAGAGCCGGAAAAAAATATTCTAGCACAAAGAGCATCAAAAATCACAAACTTTTGACAAAGACAGAAAAGTTCATGTCTGTAAATTTTAGGTCCCGTCAGTTTTCTCCTTGAAAGAAAAGCGTGGGTTTGGAAGAGAAGCTCTGGGAAATCCAAGTCTCTAAGTATTTCTGAAAAAGTTGCACTATTTTATTGTTTTGCTTTTCTGTTGTTTTCAACTGAATACAGATGAAGATGGAGTAGTTATGTGCAGGCTAGTGTAGGCACCACACCCCGTTACTCCTGTATACTGGAACCAGCTTGCATGGCATATCCACATTACCATAGCAACAGCTGTCAGTCATTGGGATGGGCCAACATGAGCCAACAAAAGCTTGGATTGTTTGTTTAAATTTCCTTCCTGGCAGTTCATGAAAAGAGCACTGGGGGGCAATCCAGATGCCACGTTAGCTTTCTGCAGAAACAGAACTGCCCAGTGACTCTGCTGCTTACCACAACAATAGCGCAACAGTGATGAGACGCAGCTGAAATAACTAAATATCTGAAGACACTGGTTCTGGTATTGGCTGTAGGCACAATTGCTGTATTACTTACAAAGAGCATCCACAGGACTGCTAAAGCTCCCACACAGTCTAAGCAATCCAACACCCCAACAACAAATACCACCTTTGTGATGCAATATTCAGTCACAGCTTGGTCATTTTAACCCTTCGCTTTCTGACGAACATAATTTATGATAACACTGGACATGTTAAAACAACATGCATAATACTGAAAAAAGAACATCTGATCTCTTTGTGAAAATTTTGTGACATTTTGTTTTTGTAAGAAGTACGCAGCATTAACGTTTATATTTTCTTCCACCCATGTATTGTGTACAATACAAGAAAGAAGAGGGTTTATTAGCATTAATACCCGGAGTGATATAGATGGTCTCGTCCAATAGGTTGCTGCATTAGTAATTTGCAGAGGGTTATTTCCAAAATCAGATTTGTAATTTGTAGTTTTAAAAACATCTCTTACATTGGAGGAAACACAAAAGAAGAAAAACGAGTAGCCTACAAATCATCAGCCTTAATCATCTTTACTTACAATGATACAAGCTGTGCATGAACTAAACTTTCACAAATCGTTCATGCACATTGCACAAACATCCCAATGAAACATCAGACCATTGTTAAGGAAAAAAACAATGGCATCCACTGTGTTTAGAAACATCCTTTTTAAAGCAAGGTTTAAAGGAAAAGATGCAACATACCTGAGTTGAAGAAACTGACGCAAATAAGCAGAAAGATTTGTGAAAATATTTTAGCTTTTTGAGGAGCCTCTGAATCTGCCTTCATCTTGGATCTCAAGCTTTGTTTTCCTCTCCTTGGTCAACCAACATGATTTGCAACTGGGCTGGACAGAGAACACAGTCAGTCATTCAGACTATGCCCGGACTGAGTACATGTTGTTCTCGAAAGCCAATATAACAGGACAAAAGTGAGTGTGTCAGGATGACCCTTTTGTACATTTAGTCAGCTTTGTGGTGTTTTGGCAAAAAAAAAAAAAAAGTAAACTGATTTTATCAAAATAAAGTTTAGAGGTCAAAAAGCTTGTAGTATCTCTCTAGTATCTAAAATGTACATTTGCAGCCAGGATCACAAAAAAACAATGAAAAGAAAACAGCTGCCCATCAAATGTAGAACCTATCACTCTATAAAAGTTGTTGAGGTATTTCAGTTTAAATCTTAGGAAAAAAAAAATATATATTACTGACCCAAATTCATGAGACAAGTAGGGCTAAGAACCATCGCTGAACCTGCTCTTATAAAGTTTTGAGTATGCATCGTGAAGAAAAGATTTGACAACATTTCCACTCATTTTAGAGTCAGCTGACTAAGAGGAGTTGATGTGGGGTAAAGTTTCATAGACTCATTTGGGACATGAGTTGAAAACTCTGAATCCTCAAACTATTGAAATGTATTATTCACACCATTTCTTTCACATATTTAGATTTTTTTTCTGACATCATGCTCAGGTTGGGAAGTTAAAATATTGCTAATTCAAACTGCTTTGTTCCAGATAGTGAGTTGCACAACTTTAGGGGTATCTGACTAATCATTTTAATATCAAGCAAACAATAAACTGTGAAAATCTACAGGTACTTATGACAATATTTCAGATGGAAACAAAGTATTTAGCTTATAGCAAAAGTTAAGCCTTAAAGTTTTAGTTTGGCATAAAATCATTATCATTATCATAGATATTCTAATACACCACTGTGAGAAATTTGAGGCTTTTTTTTATCCGAAAACCATGAAAAGATATTAAAGAGGCATCAGAAAGGAAATATAAAGTCTGAAAAAAATGCATGATACCCCTCCTTTAAGATTAACTCAGCAGTTAGTCAGACTAATCTCTTTAAATTAATGTAATCTGAAATTTCTTCTCTGTAAATGTAGGGTAAAAATGTACTTTACATGTTACAGATGTAGATATCTGTGACTTTAAGGCTCTGTGTAAACACCAACCACCACCAACCACCAATGAGAGAACACGCTTAGTTGCTTAGCAACAGCACTCATACAAACAATTACATGCTCTCTGAACCTGAGGGGGAAACGATACAATGTTCTCCTCTGTAGATCCTGCAAATAAAGGTGTTCATTAATCCTAATATTTGGATTTTCTTGCTCTTGTCACTTTTCCTGCTATGGCTGAAATCATCATGTGTGAGCCGCTGGAGCTCTACAATCTCCTCAACCAGCGCAACTGCGTGTCAAGGCTGGCAGAAATCAACTACCTCTGTTTGATAGGTGAGAGATGGGCTTCAGCTCTGTGATTGTGGTTATTATTGTGGATTATTACTTGACTTACTTGACTTAACTTAATAACAGTTAGATTGGCTTCATTATAACGGAAGAGTAATTCATTACAAACTTGTTGCACCAACTTTCTCACCTGTTTTGTGTCTCATTTCTAGATGCTCGAGAAGCTCAAGATTACAGAATTGGTCACATCATAACTGCTAAAAATGCCAAAATGGTACGGATACATGATTGATTATTGTATTAGCAGATTTAAAATACATGTCTATTCAATCTGGTCCACCAGACTGATGGATATCTAGATATCTCTCAAAGCACTAAGAATTATTGTTGGAAAACAGGATAATTTCTCTATTGATTAACAATTTTTCACTGCATGAGCTCACCTTTTGAACCCAGTAACAATACACAGTGTGCCATTAACCACGTACAGACGCAATAGAGCACAATTGAGCATCTCAGAATAAAGGGCAATTTCAAAAGGCTTTCTACAGAGTCAAAAATATGTTGCTGGGTGCTACAAAAAATAATCAAAGTTGACCATCATCACTTTAACACAGCCGTAAAGCTCTGCGGTATGAAGTTTAAATCATTAAACAGAGCATCTAAGATTGAAGTTGGCATTGAACCTTTCGCTCCACGTAGATTTGCTAATGTCAGTTCCTGGTTACATAGCAGGATTCATATTATCAATTCAAATCAAACAATGCAGAACATGTATTTAAAGGTTTTGGTCCTGAAAAGTGCAATGTTTCACTACTGATATCTGCGGAAATAAATATCTATCCAGCTATTATCTCAAAATTGGGAATGTGACGTCACTTCTTTGAATTTATTGTCATACTGCATGAGTTAGTATGCTTATTAAGCTCAGTCTGCATCATCCTGCATCAAAACAAAGAGGAAAAGTCTTCCTCAAATTGCTCCTGTTAATCTTCATAAGTCCCTGTGACAAAGCTCCGCCTCAGTTCCAGGTATTTCACTATAAATATAGAATCTTTTTGTCTCTTTTTCAGGATTCAGAGGGTTCATTCCTCCTGCCAGAAGCCATGGAGGTGGACAGTATGCACCATGTGGTGGTCTATGATGGGAACACTTGTTGTTTAGAGCAGCAAGGTAAATGGGAAAAGTGTTACAGAGAAAATGCTTTGTGTAAAGTAGCTCTGGAGTGTATATCTGCAAAACAAAATTTATAAAAAGGAAAAAATGTAAACTCAGCAGAGACAATGAACTTCTCCAATCAAACTACACTTGACCTCTGAATTTTGTCCATGTTGCTTTCCATGGCAACATGCCTGCAGTTTTGACCTGGCAATACCTCAATTATGCTCCTTGGTCATATATGTAGGAATTTTATGAGTTATTTTGTGATTGTGATTGCAGGAAGAGCAGCTGAATGCGCCCGGGCCTTTGCTGAAGCCAGCCTCTATCCAGTCAAGTTACTTAGCGGAGGCTTTCAGAGATTCTCGGCTCTGTACACTTTTTTAAGTACTGAAAAAATCATCTACACCATCACGGTAGGACAAACAAACCCAAGCTCATAGATTATACGTCTGAGATTATACGACTGAACATGCATGTGATATGCACCTGAAAGACGTGCAATATATCAGCTGAAGTTTAATTTGAGATGACACTATTTCAAGTCTCTGTAACTCAGGGCGTGTGATTTCACACTGAGCTGAGCTAAACCAGCGCCTCACTTCATGATTTTCCTGCACTAGTTTTTTAGGTTCTCCAATCAATACAAAACCCCACAAGTCCAGTAACATATGGCAAAACAGAGATTTTGAATGTCCCATTTGATATGAGTATTCTGTAAAAGGTTCCTTGTGACAAACTTTTGTTAGTAACAGATAAAATATACCTCTGGGCTATTTTAGGAACTGGAAAACCTGAAGACTTATCCAGTTGAGATCATGACAGGACTGCTGTATATGGGTGACCAAAAACAAAGCATGGACTCCAGTATCCTCAAGGACCTGAAGATCAGTGCTGTTCTCAGTACCTCAGAGAGTGACACCTTGGAGTAAGGCAGGACAGGATATGAGAAATGTTATTAGACATGATTTTGAACATCACATTTTTATATATCTTCGATCTGCTTTTGAACTCTTAAAAAAAACCTTTTAGATCCAGATCCATTAAAGGAGGTCGGCCCATCCTAACCATCCCCGTGGCCGACTCAGTGGTGTCAGATTTGTATTCAAGTTTTGAAAAGATTTGTAGTTTTATAGGTAAGTTAGATCAATGCAATAATAAAACTTATTAAGGTGTTTCAAATATTCCTAATTAAGTCCTATGAATTCATTTAAAAAGTAGTAAACCCTAAAAAGCTGTTGCAAAAAAGTGTATCCGCTAAAATCCCTTACTGGAGCTTTAAAATACATGCATTTTTCCTGTTTTCTGCCCACAGATGTCCTGGAGGTTTGACATCATTTAGAATAACAACATATGATTTTATGTACATTGTTACATCATGTATAAACCATGCTTTACAGACTTTTTGAGCAGCACATGGTATTTGCAGAGTAAAATTTTTGTTTAATTGTTCATTAATGAGTTAGTGACTTGGCCCAATAGCGCTGAAATGTTTTGTTAGATTAAACTTCTTTATTCTATTTTCAGGTTCACACATCAACAATGGCTCTCATGTTTTGATTGTTTCCACTCTGGGCAGAAGTCGCTGCAGTGCCTTAACCATCGCTTTTCTCATGTACCGCCTTAAATACACACTGGAGGCAAGTGGGATTCACGCAGTGCCATTAATGTTGTGGTCCAAAGACTTAAAGTGTGATCTGAAGCAAACAAGTGAACAATTGTAATCCCTGGTGAAAAGAAAAAAATAACTTAAATCTAAATTTAAAGTTTTCATTTGTTAATTTGAGATTTAAAAAAAAAGACAAACTGGCTCGAGCTGCATATTTGCTCTGGTACTAAAATATCCATTTGAAAATGTGACAAAACCTAGCATCTCATTCCAGTACATAACACCTTTGGTTTAACTTTTCAGGAGGCTTGGAGGTACATGCTGACATGTAAACCCAACATGAGGCCCAACACGGGGTTTCTGCAACAGCTGTCTGAATGGGAGCTTCACACTCAGGGAGCCAAAGTGACTGAAATCTCTGATCCTCTGTTTAACTAAGGGAAAAAAAGTAGTTTATATTCTTGTTGGGCAATAAAGACAAATTATTTCAGGTACACAATCAGGAAAAAGCAATCAGGGTGATCTGCTTTTGTTGTATTTAATATGAGGATACTCTAAGCACATTAAACATCACAAGTGTTTAGCTTTGGTCATGTAGGCAATCACAAAAAGGCTCTTTTTTTCTATTAAAGCGTCATAGAATCTAATATTAGTTTTATTTTTATTACTGCCAATGTTTCTAACAATACTAGAGATGGCAGTTTGTCCTCTGGGGTTACATAATATGTTCCCCTAAAAATACAGGCTGCATGCCAACCTGTCAGACATTCATATTTCCCGATACTTGCCTTCCAGGAATCAAAGTGTTTTCCTTTCAGAAAAGCCGTCAAACACCTCTGGAAAAGATCTGAATTTGCCATTACCGCTTTAAATAGCTGTGATGAGACACGATGTTTGTATAAACATCTAAAAAAACGTGCTTACAGTAAAGAATTTTTGAGAAGAAAGAGCGTTTCCTCGCAGGCTAAACTCGGGGCACAGTAGTTTGAAGTGGTTGTTTAAAGGCGCTGCAGTTGATTTGCTGATAAGAAGATCCAAAATCACCAAAGCGACGTCTGATTCGCAACGTCGGTGCGTTCAGTGCTCGTCACGTGACACACGCCGGAACTGTGGAAGTTTGTAAAGTCTCTCTTGTTAGCTAGGCTGAAACCGAATCTTATAACCACAAAATAAAACATAAAAATACTAAAATTAAAGTACTTTGTCTTAATCCTTGATATCTGACTGTAAATTTAAACGTATTATTTCATTTGTTTATCCCTGGGCACAGAAATCTGTAGCTCATAGAATACTGTGAATAGTCTGTCATGGTCATTGTCATTTCATGGATTAATATGCACTTTTAAAAGTGCTATAAAAATAAGTTATTATTATCATTATTATTATTATTTCTTCGATATGACCCTAGACAGACACTGAAACAGGGTCCCATTATTTAGTGTGATTTCATTTTGTCTGTTTCTGCCTTTGTTTATTTCTTCTGTTAGAGCACTTTGTAAACATCTGCTTTTAAAGGTATTTTTCATGTATGGCATATCTACATTATCTTATTTCTACTGGTGATAATTAAGCTAGTTAAATTGGTTTTGTTTAGGAGAGTTTAATAATGTAACCATTTCGTTTCTTTTTTTTTAAGGCCTTTATTTTGAAGGCCCCGACCGGAAGTTGTTCTTGTTCATTTACTAATATTTGGCAGCGACGGCGGTTGAACTGTTGCACAGCACAGCGTTAATGTTACCCAAACTTCTGGAGGGTTTTCTGATGTTACTGTAAAAGATGTTGTTCAGTCCGACGGGTGTATCTGAATGTTTACGAGAATGGGAGGATTTAGAGAAGAACTACCAACAAATACAAGTAAGTTTCCACATTACAACTCAAATGTTACCTTTAAATGTGTGCGCTGCCCTGAGGTGAGTTCACAGCCGGAGGTGAGTTCACAGACAGCAGACAGGGGATCCGCCCTCCACATCAGCTGAAGACAGGACTTCACCATGACAAGACTGGAGGAAAATAAAAACACAGGGACTGTCAGGGGGGACTCTGGTCGACGGGCTCTTCCGGGGAGTTTGTTTGATACCGACAGGACGATCCGTGTTTAGGGTGGCATCACAGGACCCATGGACGTTCACTGCTTCAAAAACACATTTCTGGAGACCATCGAAGCTCCATTGTTTTTTTTATTAGTTTGTTACAGTACAGACTGAAATAAATACTGGTCCCGCCTTAACGAGATCAACAAACAACAGGAATGAAAACTCATTATAGCTGTAATGTGGTGTTTAGTAGGGCTGGGACGATATGCTTTTCACCCGATTCGATTCTTCTACGTTTTTTTTTTTTTTGATGCCGATCCGATTTAAATTGCGATTCTACGATATTGTCGATTTTCTCGATTTTTCATCTGCATTTTTTACACCAGTGAAACAACTGAATGAGTATGATTGCCTACTGATCGAGGAACCATATTTCCCCCAAAAAATACACATAACATGCAAGTTAGTTTTTAAGATTTTTCTTAAATTTTTGAACTTAAAATTGATTTAAAAATTGTAAAACAAAAACTTGCGATACTTAATGTGCATCAATTTTTTTATTCCACCCTTTGTGTTTAGTGTCTAAAACCATTGTTTCAGGGCAGGTGATCTACCTGACAAAGTGATGAACAGCAAGCTAAAGAAGCAGCTTTTTTAGTAGCAAAGATACTCTGTCTTTTATTTTTTCCAACATATGCACAAAACTCCCGTAACTAAGTGCGAACTCTGAGGACTAAAACTTTCACCCTGACTTTGCCTGGAATTTTCCCATCAGACAGCCCCCTAGTAAATTGTCGACGTGAAGTCAGGTGAGCTGATGTTAAAATCCAGCAGAAATTATTTCTGGACACATATCAGTCAATACGCATCATTATTATTGTGTTTTATATTCAGCTGAATCTGAATTCAGACTGTTTTGTGAAGGCCTGCAGCTCATGGTTGTTTCCATCTCTTGTTAAACTATGGGTTATGTGATTCATCATAACTAATTTTATAAGAAAAAAATCAGGGTTCAAAATTGATTTGTCTTTTATAGTAAGGATGCAAAGTTGCATTGTTTTCTAAACCAATGGACAAAATTGAGATTTTATAAGATGAATGTAAAAAAAATATCCAGGAACAGCTGACAATCTTCACTTCAAAAGTAAAAACTCCAAACTGGTATCTGAAACAGAAGTGCTGACACGAACTGTTACACAAAGAGTAGTTGATTAAATGTAAGTGCAAAGCATGGCTTAGTGTTGATTTCACAACATGATCTTTATTACAACACCGCTGACTGTGCAGCTCTCTAAAGTAAGTGGTATTGTAGGTCACATGCTCTGTGGAAGACAGAAAGCCTCTGTCTGCTTGACACAAATATAATATAAACCAAGAAACACCATAATGGACACACAAACTGTGCGGATCAACAGTTTGGTTATTATCACTATGAAGTCAATAGAAATACTGCGTCAGTGAGGGAATAAATGAACCTAGACTATTTAGCTGTATGTGCAAATTCCATTTCTTAAACATAGTGGTGCCCTCTGTTGAGCATTAATCTAGCTGAGTCACAGGGATATTATTTGTGTCTTTCCTGCCTTCTTCAAATCCTTGATAACTAAAATTACCGTTTTATTCTTCAAATGTTCTTTTTTCACCCTCAGGACACCCATCGTCTCTACAAACAGAAACTCGAGGAAGTCACCAAACTGCAGGACAGCTGCTCCAGTGTTATTTCACGCCAGAGGAAGAAACTCAAAGAGCTCACTGTGTCACTTGCAGAGTAAGTGATGATCTGCTGTTTTTCCTGAGAATATTTCCTCGAAAACGAAAAATGCTATGAAGCTGGGAGATGGTGTTTGCCGTCTTAGAAACGCTTGCTCAACCTAAACAGGAGGAGCCAGGATGGGCCATTAGCAACAAGGCAAACCACTACAACGCACCGTCCTGCCCTCATCCAAAAGCTACAACACAGTGTCATTTGTCCTGTAAGAATAGGCAAATTGACTCAGATGGTAAAGAAATCTCCTTGATTTTTGGAGTGGGACTCAGGTGGACACTCAAAGCTCTTAATTGTACTTTCCCAAACTTTTGATTTTCTCTAATTTGGAGTTAATGTTATTGTAATATGAGAAGATAAAACATTTGAAGACAGATTTGTTAGCATTAGAGCTTAATAAATCTAGGTATAATGTTGGCAAGGAGTTGAATTTAAATTGGAATTTGCTGTTAAAACTAATCCTCACTCATTGTTGGGAGATGATTAAAGGATTACGCTGTAAGTCACCTGGCTCAGGCTGTAGTACTTGAGCAACTGAAAACAGGGAATATAGTTGAAACAAAGAGCCCAAATGACTTGGTAATCTTTATGCACCCAGCTCTGTGATGTTCTATAAACATGTCTTTTTTTCATTCACGAAAAGATGCAAAAACATCACTCCAACACCCACATTAACTCCAGAGGAGCTGAACGCCATCGCTGATATCGAGGACTCCATTAAAGAGAGAGCAGAAGTTTTCTCTGAGATGGAAGCGTTTCTGCCAAAAAAAAACGGGTTTGTCTACAAGTTTTGCTTTTTCATTATCTCTGTGTTTTCATAACTAATTATTGGTGCTTGCATTTTTTTTCATAAAGCAGGAAACAGAAAAAAATTAACCGTCAGTATAGCTAGGTATTTAAAACTAACAATCGACCCTGTGTTACTTATAGCGTATTTGTTTGAAGCTTTTTTTAAACCAGAAAAATCATGGTAATATTAGATTTCTGAAAACTATCTCCTCTTTATGTTTAGGTTATACCTCAGCCTTGTCCTGGGAAACGTCAATGTGACACTCCTCAACAAACAGTCTAAGTAAATCTCCTTAAGAGTCTCATTGTAAAAAAAAATGCCCATTAAAATACATCAACGGTTCATTACATTTGAATGTTTCCTTGTTTGCAGATTTGCCTACAAAGATGAGTACGAAAAATTCAAACTGGTCCTCACGGTCATCCTTTTCGTGTTCTCCTTCACGTGTCGCTTTTTATTTTGCTACAGGTAAGATAATCTCCAAGTGATTATTGAGCTGTGGTGCTTTAGTAAAACAGGGGGGATGAAAGTTTACATTAAAGAAGGTCATACAGACCAGAGCACCTGAGCTAAGACCATCTGAGGTGTTGTGGGCCTGACTTGAGGAAATATGGGTGAAAAGAGATGGCCACTTGATAACCCCAGCTGTTGATTGGCACTTGTCTATCTTCATATCCGGGTTGTGGGGACCATTCAAGCCATGTCACTTACTAGCAGGGGATAAATACTGTTATTAGGTGTTTCTTCTTCGCTGACCATGAATCCATTTGCAGTGAACTACAAGGAGCTTGTGTTTATTTTAAAGACCAAATATACAGATGTGCTCTCATGGATCTGGCATGCAGTGACCAGAATAAACTATGAGACCAATATTCAACATGTTATTCATCGCTGCAGTGTTAGATAAATTTGCACAGATTACAAAAGGAGCTCTATATCCCAAATTGAATCAAGAGTAAAAGCATCAAAGCTGTTTTTTGTTACACTTTCATGAACAGCACCTGCAGACTGAATTGAGTTGAACAGATTGACCTTTTGAGTGAGGGCAGTAAAGCTTAAAGACAAGGCCTGCTGGCAAACATCCCCGGAGGCCAACTTCACCCATTACCGGTGTAAGCATGTACTGAAAGGATGCAGGTGCAAGAAGCTAATAAAAGAAAAAGAGAGTCTGATTGAGGAAGGGGGATGCAGAGGCAAATGCAAACCTCCTTAACTGATTATTTGGTCGTTATTTGGTTGCCATCTTTACTGCTCACCCTGTGTTGGAATGAATTAGTTAGTTTCATCTTTATTGAGAGTTTATATTCCTTTTAACTCTTTTTGTTTTGGTTTTAGAGCCCTGGACGCTCTCTTCAACTTTTTGTTGGTCTGGTACTACTGCACACTCACCATCAGGGAGAGCATCCTCATCAGCAACGGCTCAAGGTTTGCAACTCATTTACTTCCCTGTTATATTTCATACCGCAATAATAGAGTGAATGTTTCAGGTACATAATGGCCAGATCTGTTGGTTTCCTGTCAAACAGTAAGACATACAGTCAAGTCTCGATTCCTCCACTTTCTCTTTGCTGTTTCAGGATTAAGGGTTGGTGGGTTTTTCAACACTATGTGTCCACCTTCTTGTCTGGAGTCATGCTCACCTGGTGAGGGATTTACTATTTTCTCTACATTTTTTTAATTTCTGAGGACCAAGGGAAAGAATAATGTATTGATGTTTGTTTTTTTTATTTTAATCAGCTGTTTCCTTCATTCTCAGGCCTGACGGTGCCCTTTACCAGATGTTTAGGAGTCAGTTCCTGTCATTCTGTCTCTACCAAAGTAAGAGACTCAAGCTGTGTCCATATAAACCGTGTGAAACATACACCATCGTTAGTGTAGTGAGCTGGCAAATTGCAAAATTTTAAACTAAAAATTGTGACTGAACTTGTGTGCTAGTCGGCCTTTGGGTTTCCACTCACTAAGGTTATAGTCCTCGTCTCAGCGATCAGTGGTTCAACTCCCGGTCATGACCCTTTTGCTGCATACCATCACCTGTTCCCTGCTCCTCATATTACCTGTCTCTCTTCAGCTGTCTTTTCTCATAAAGGCAAAAATGCTAAAAAAGAAAAAAAAAAAGGTACTGAACTTGACTCCAAGCTCATACCATTGGGCCACAACTATAACAACATGCTCTTCATTAAATCAGATTAAGGGGTAAATCTCGGGTCTTAGAAGCTTCAGAAAAGTATTACTTTTAAAAGATGAGCATAATGTCTTATCCTTTTGAGCTCTAAAAATGCAGTGAAAATATGATTAGTTAGCTAATTTATTCTCCTCATATTTATACAAATAACATCTGTTATTTATAATTATAAAAACTGTATTTAATGAGCCTTGATAAGAAGCTCTCTGAATCTAGAAGTTTCATGGCTGTAAATTATGTAAAAAAAGTTCACCAACATGCAGGTTGTTGGCTGTTTCATTTGTTGCTGCTCTGCTCTGTTTGCCAAGGCTTCGTCCAGTTTCTCCAGTACTACTACCAGAGTGGCTGTTTGTACCGACTCAGATCACTGGGAGAGCGACATACCATGGACCTAACAGTCGGTGAGTCCAGTAGAGCTTGACTGATATCAGTTTTCCTCCATCATTAGAAAGCAGCTGGTACGTCATGTTGTTATTACACATGTATTTACAAGGCAGTTAGTGGATTTGATAAAATACAATTATTTAACAGTACTAATGAATGAGAAACAAAACTGCTGAACTGGAAAGAACATTTTCCCAAATAAATGTTGGGTGAAAAATAGGATGATAGTGACGTCAACTTTGTGATGATGGATGCTGATTTGATGCAGACGACTACAAAATGCCAAAAATCAGCCAACTGATTGATCGGTCTGTCTCTAGAGTCTTAGCTGTAGTCACTCATCGATTAACAGGGTTTTAACTGATGCAGCTATTGTGCCTCTCTAACTTAAGCTCGTCAAACTTTTGTCAACAGAAGTTACATTGGTTGTCCACTAGGGGGCGCCAGCAACCGTCATTCAAGCTTTTCTAACAGAGAGGGTACACAGCCTCAGCCTCTTTTCAGTGCTTAATGTTGTCAGCATTCTCATTTATAAATTATTATCCCTGTCAAGAGTGTTTATCTCATGTAACAACCTAAGATCTTAAATGACTTCACTGACTTCTGTTTTCACTCACTTTCCTGTCTTAGAAACCCTCTTATCTACTGTTTAAATGCCAAAGAAATTTATGTGAGTTGATGAAGTTCAGGCACAGTATCTCACCTGGTAGAGTACCACCTCATGCAGAGGCTCAACCACAATCTGTTCCTCTGATTTTTAACACCTTTTTCCATCGAACAAATGAAAAACAGTCAGAAGTCATTGTGGATTTTGTTCTTCTCATTCAGTGACTCTGTTTTTCTCTCTCCTGGTGCTCAGAGGGTTTTCAGTCCTGGATGTGGAGAGGCTTGACCTTCCTCCTACCTTTCTTGTTCTTTGGTCATGTGAGTGAACTAATACTGCTCACTTCATTGTGTGGATGATACTGACTGTTAGAAAATGACAATGTTTAATCTTTAGTTTGGCAAACCATCACATAGTTTGGCTGATTGTTTCATGTTCCTCCTCGTACAGTTCTGGCAGCTCTACAACAGCATAACACTCTTCAAGATGTCTCAGCTCCCAGAGTGTAAAGAATGGCAGGTTTGTTCACCTCATGGACTGTTTCTCTGTTTATACATTAGATCTCAGAGTCTAGATTAGACCCTGGCTTTGATTATTATTTTGCTGTTCTTCAGGTTATGATGTGCGGCTGCTCCTACATGGTGCTCTTCATGGGAAACTTCCTCACCACGCTGGGAGTCGTTTACCACAAATACATGAATAACCAGGACAAGCCCAAAAGTTTGTGAACCGAGCCGAATCACCAAAAATCCTCTTTTTTTGTTGCAATGGAAAACTGTGCAGACAACCAAAGCTCCAGTTTTGTCCGCTGAGCTTTTTCTGAATGTTGTGATTGTTGTCCTGAAAGATCGTTTACATGTACGGCCACTTTAATCAAGGCTCTTCGAAATTCAAGGCTGTGCAAAAACTGTCAAACTGAGCTGCATGAAACTACAACCAAGTACCTCGCAGGTTTTGCTGAGTGACTCTGTCAGGTTTCTGTTTACAGAGCCGGCCCAAGGCATAAGAGAACCAAGCGCCTGCTTAAGACCCTGCGGCCACAACAGGGTCCTCAGTAATCGACAATCAATATTATTGGCAGAAATAGAGGGTCCCAAAATCAAATTTTGCTCGAGGCCCTGTAGAGTCTTGGGCCGGCTTTGTCTTTGTATGTCAGGATGTAAAATGTGAATAAGAAAGTGTGATTGAATTTGCATCCTATTTAGAAAAATATTTATTCAGGAGAAAAAATTTAGATTTGTTACTGAGAAACTACCAAATGTTAAAGCCTTACAGATCTGAGCTTTGAAAAAGCACTCCTAAAAGCCCTTCATTTCTCTGTGTTTACACCACTTTTCATTCAAATATCTGAAACCGTTTCATCTCAGCAGATCTTTGAGACCTAAGAGTTTGAAAATATTTCAGTGTGTTACAGAAAAGTGATGGCCGGAGAAAGGTTAAATAAAACAAAAGAACAACACAAACTTTTGTCATCGAACTGTTTTTTTTTTGCAGCTTTGAGCCTGTCAGGACTTCTTACATTTAAATTGAAGGTGCATCAAAGCACAAGTTACCAGACTATAAGATACCAAACTATAAAAAGTGGATCCTCTCAGACCACCAACAATAGTGCTTATACTTTGATCCAGCAAAGAGGCAGTTTTAGCTGATAGCAAAAAGTTATTTTACCCTAGTAGGATTATGAGCAGGACTTTTACTTAAGTATTTTTGCAGCAGAGTTTAGTTGCCATAGGTAAAAAAGATTTCAAAATATTCAAAAATATACTTTTAGTTAGGTTTACACATTTTCAAACCTGTCTTCATCCAAAAAGTGCCTGTTTTGGGATTATGGTATGTGGAAATAAGCTGTACGTTCAAGTGACAGAAAGGGTTTTTTGGCTGTTCCATGAATAAAAACATTCAGACATTACTGCAACACACCAAAGTGACCACAAGATGGAAGCACTGTTGTTGTATCCCAAGGTCAACATAATCTTCCTGTTCAAACACTAAATTAATTCACTCTTTCAACACATTTTGGTTGCTTTTCATTTACTCACTATTTTCTATTTTTCCGCTCTTGTTTTTCATGCACTCTGACTCTAATTTTTCCAGATAGATCCCATGTCTTTGAGGGTGTTGAGAGTCCACCTGATGCTGACTTCAGGGCAGATGAGGAGGCACTGAACTGTGGTTATCACTATAAACATTTCACCAGTCTTCAATGCTAGTCACTGATCAGAGAACAGTTCATGAATATTGCATGAAAAGGTCTCAAAAGTATGTCTAGGCTCTGAAACAAAGTCACACAAAAGGGCTGAGTGTTCTGTTAAATTAATAATAGCGTGCCCAGTGAGCAGATTTGGACACAAGTTGTTTATGCATCACAGAATGAGTAAAAACTTCATAATCCTACACAAAACAGAATGAAAGATTTCAATCGAGCTTTATGATTTAAACATGTTCACGGTAGAGTCACAGTGCCAGAACACAAAGAAATAAAGGCTGAGGAGAAATTTGCTCACAAGATCAGAGGGAATAATACCTGAAAAATTCAAAACGGATACCAGCCTCACTGCTAATTCATTACAGCAGAACCTTCTCTCCCCCCACTCCTGCAGAAAGTCTTGGATGAGTTACTGCTGCAGGGCCAGAGAGAGCAAGGCTGGGCTGCACAAATGGGATGAGGAGCACAGTGAATAAGGTGGTAAGGAGAAGGGAGGGAGGAGGGCTGGGTATTCTCCCAGCCTGCACCTCTTTCATCTTTCTCATTAAAGGCAAAGCAGTGGGGGCCGTCAAGAATGAGCCCAAGGACATGGGGATCGGGGACCGAGCCTGAGCCTCACATCAGGAGGAGCAGGAGGAGGGAGGGAACAACCAGAGCGAGCAGACGGGCTGCCATGTCAAACCTTCACCTTAAACTTAACCCAGCTCCCAATGGGAAGCAGATAAAGACCTCTTATCTCTGCTCACCTCCTCTCCCGGCCTGGGAACGACTTGACCAGAAGCAAGAAGGGCCAGAGGGGGGTGTATTTGGTTGAGTGGGCCCGAAATAATGCACAAGCTTTTTCTCAGACAGGGTTTATGAAAGAGGAGGGCAGCACTGATGAGCTTCCATCTGGGACAGACTGATTAAAAGAGAGGCGAGGCAAGGAAGTGGATCATGATAGAAGAAGTGGTTCTGAGGGAAAGGGCTGATCCGGGATTGGAGAAGTCGAGGTCTTTGATTTGAAAGGTCTCAGTGTTACTTGATGTTTTACAGATTTGATGTTTTATAGGGTTTAAGGGCTGGAAGCTCACTTACGATTGAATATATTTTGCAATCCCTTTATCATGATATTTCTAAGTTTTACCACGATTTGCCAAGTAGAAATTATTTAAAGTAGGACACAAGCTGTAGCCTCTTGGTTTCAACATCTTGTGTAACATACTCAAACACTCTTCAGGGGATATCGAAACTACTCACAGTTTTGTACAATAAAAGGAGCTACAGCTCACAACAACTTTAGAGGTGACAAATTTCTCATGATGGTCCAAAAGTGACAAAATCTGCCAAACAACCCCTGTGGAGCTCAGTTATAACGCTCAAAAACCTGTTAAATGAATAAAAGCTTTAAGTGTAAAATGTAAGAATCAGCCATACCATGTGATAGACTATTTGTGTGCCAGTAACTACTTGGTTGCCTACCAAGACCAAGGCTCTAAAGAGTTGCCCACACATTTGCCAAACTCCAAAGTGCTGATACTGTACAGTATGTTGATAGTATATTGACTGTTCGTGTTTGACGCCCCCAATCGGTCAGTCTGATAAAACTTTCCAGTAAATCTGTCAGGAGAAATCTGCTTATTTCAAAGTTAGCTTCAGGTTAGCAGTTGTTACCAGGGGTGAAAGTAGGATAAGGTTCTTGCAGGTACTGTACCTGCTGCATCTCTCTCTTTCTCTTGAACATATATCAATTTTCTTTGCATTTTGTTTTATTTCTGCATTAACATTAAAGCAGCTGTCTCTTTAAAAGTTCCCTCTTTCCGCAAAAGGCGGGAGGCGATCCTCAGCGCCTAGGCAACCGGCGTCCAATCAAAAGTGCGCACTAAGCGTTCCCACTTCCGGGGTTTGTTTGTTTGCGGTAGTAAATACGACTCACTCGCAAGCAGCACGGTTCTATTGGATTGGCGGCAACACGGTAAGCAAATGTAGCATAAATACATTACAGAAGGGAAAGTTTGCGTACCGGCTGAAAACTGCTGTTTTTGTCCTTCCGGTTGTTCTTCCCCAGGTTGTTACTTCAATCAGGACCAGCAGCAAAAGGAAGCAAGCTAAAGCTAAAGCAGCTAAATGGAAAGTCTGTAAGTTGAATTTTAACTTCCTGATCTTAAAGAAAACAGACAGTACACAAACTCAAAGTGAAACAGTCGTAACCAAACAGATGAACTCCATTACACCCCAAATAACTCATATAGCTTATTATGTGGCTGTGTTAATACTTGATTCTGATTGGTCAAAAGTCCATTACAGTTGTGATAAATATTCAACAGCAAAACCAAACTAAATTGACAACCTGATCACACATGTCATGGCAAATTAATCTGGAGAAAGAAGTCCTGCACGTCTCTCTCATGCCTGTTGACAATGTTGTAAAAATGGTAGCTTCCTGCTCCAGCTGGTCTTGACAGACAGTTACCTGGCACAGATGGAGAGCAGAGCAGCCTGGGGAGCTTCTGAGGTAGAGGGTGAACTGGAGCAAGATCCTGTCCCTCCATCTGGTTAACATCAGCAGAGCTGCTGAGCACATCTTTGATGAAGTTGATGATTGCTATTGAATCCCTTAAAACGTAAGCGGTAGTGAAAGAGCAACATCGTTGAAAGTTGGGACATTTAGCTCCTTTATGAGGTGACACTTCAGAGTGAGGGGAGTGGAACGTGGGCTGAAATCTCTCCAAACATCCCTGCAGAAGTCCTGCTCAGCTTGTCAGAAATAATGTTCAGGTTAATTTAATTCATATGACGTAAACAGGCTGATTTGTTGACACGACAGTGAATTGAAATGTTCAGGCTTATATTTACGTGTCTTGAGAATCTTTTGTCATGGATGCATCGCAGCTTGTAGACCCCATATTTTTTTAATCTGTATGAATGAAACAGTTTTAAATCAATGAAATAATCTTTGAATTAATATTTCACATCAAATTACATCTTTAGTTGACAGCCAGGTAATAGGTGGGATGATGTAAAGTGAGCAAAACCACCCATCTTATATTAGGGCCTTGCTCATCCTCACTATTAATTATTGATTGCCCTCTAAAGAGTCTTCATTTCTCTTCTGAGTTATTTCTCTGAAACGATACATTTGATTTTTTTATGTTGTTTTTATTTGTGAACAAAATGAAGGAAAACTGGATCTTTAATGTTCAAAAAACAAATTCATGCAGGTTTTTGTAGCAACTACATCATGAGATTCCTGCAGTGAGTTTCCTTCCACAGGTAGCGACACAGGCTGCCTTTAAGAATTGAGTGACATTAACTAACCAGCCAGTCAGTCAGCAATTTGCCATTTTGCAACACACCAATACAACAATTTATGCAAGTCTCTGAGTTCATTCTTCATCAAGACACCTCTAAATATTTCAGCATCAGCCTGCAGTGCAGCAGACTAATTTTGGAATGAACTTCTCTTTGACTCAAAGTGCTCTTTTTGCCCAATTGAAGCAAAAGTCATGCAGAAATTTGGCTGAATCAAAAACAGAGTAAAGAAACGGCTCCCTCATGCACTTGAAACAATCTGCCTTTGTATGCTGTTTATTATGTTTGGCTCGTATCTCTCAGCAGAGTAAAGTTGGAGCCAAAAGTTAGACCGACATGATGAGCCAATCAGCAGAGAGTAAATTAAATTAATGCATCTAATTAAAGTCAATGATGTTACAAAATAAGGGTCTTAAGGAAAACGCAGGTCTATGCCTTTGCAGCTTTGAGATTCAGATCTTCCCCCCTTTCATTAGTAAATTAAGTCCCACACCAGCAACCCCCTCACCTCTTGAAATATGAACTGAGTGCTAGATTAAATATGCATATTTAATAAGAGGGGAACATGAACACATCCACTGCTTAAACGGGAGCATGAGGGATGAGGAAATCAGAGCGAGAGAGAGAGAGTTTCATGGCCTGCAGAGTGTGAAAGAAAAAACAGAATTCATCTTTATTTCAACACGGCTCTGTGGGACTAACCCTAGCAGGACTTCCCCCCACTCTTTCTGAGCTCTGATTGCACACACGCTGACTTTCTGGAGGTGCGGGCTACGTGTTTCTATAGCAACCACAGAAAGCAGACAGTATGGAGTAAACTCGCTTGCCATGTGCCTGAACATTTTTGCCTCTTGAACCATCAAACTGAATTTTGTATCAGGCCGACTGTGTTTCTTTGTCAGGATGGAGTCGGACCAGCACAGAACTAGGAGAAAGAAGACTTTTACATCAAACAATTTCCATTACAATGTAGAAATATAATCCAGACTATGAAAAGGAATAAATTGATTTTTAAGGAATTATATTGTCAGAAATGTTGTGTGGTAATATTAGTTCAGTTTTAAACGCTTCAAAATAGAAAATACAAATTTTTTTTTACTATATTTATTATCATAACATAATTTAAGTTACAGTTTTAGCTTTGTGGGATGATATAGACCAACCAGCATGTTGAAGCACTTTGCAAACAACACAGTCCTGCCCACTTTGGTGACAAATGCTGAAGATCCTATGTATACTGATGCAATGTAATGCATGTTTGGATGAACATCTGTAATTTTAAAAAGCCATTTGTCCGACAGGAGTGGATAATACTTACTGGCCTGCCTGATACTTGGCTTTCTTGGACTGTAACAAAGCTTGCTGATCAATAAGCCATAATGAGACTTCAGTGAAAAATGTTGTGTCACATGTACCAGACAAAAGGAAACATGTTCAAAGGAATCACAAGTTGTAGTTCCGTGTTGTCTTTAAACAACAAAGAAAATGTCCTGAACAGCACAGCTTTAGAGCAGCTTTTGTGTTCCTGTTGTTGTGAGAAACCGTGATTCTCCTGCCCACAAAAAGGATGGCTTTCTCTTGGCAAGTTCTGCTCTGTGTCTCAATGCCAGTCTGGTCTAATCTTGGCTGTGAAAAGAGCATCTCTTGGACTGTAATTCTGTTTGGGCTCAGCTCAGCGCCCCTTACTGGACATTTACACTGGCTGCAGCATCTTAAGTTTGAAAACTTGAGAAGTCTCATGGGTGTCCATATATCAAAATTAAATTGATACCTGCCAGCCAATCAGAGTTGAATATTCACTAAAGCCATGATTTAAGTCAATGCTTTAAATGATTTGAGATAATTGAATCCAGCATTGTATTGTATTTATGAAAAGGCATCAACAATACCATCATGTCTGAGCACTATAAGAGGTTAAAAAATCTATTAATAGACTCTGAGGATTAAATGAACATAGAATTGTAAAAGAAATCAAAACAAACTTCAAAAGGGTTGAATTAAAGCTCCTGTAAGGAACTTCCAGTCTGTGTTAACAACCTACCAAACACAACATTAACAGGAACTGCACATATTTTCTTTATTCCCTCAGAAGCACGTCCACTTGTTTTATTTCTCAAGGTTTTGGGATATACGTCTGTTATTTTTGCCTCCACCAGCATTTAATGTGTGTTGCTCTAAGCACAGAGGAATTACATTTACATATTCAGCCCCAACATATCTTTGTAGAAACGGTGTCTCAGCTATACTGCATAATCCAAAGGCTTTAATGTGAGCAGTCATTACGAACGCCAGTGATTAAACCACTCTCTCTTTTTTTAACCAGAAATGAAAGTCTTTTAGCTCACAGTAAAGGCTATGGATTATGACAAATGGAAGACTCAAAGACATTTGTATGTGAGTCTAAAGCACATCACAGAGTTTAAGGCACCAGAAAGGAAAAACTTAAAGCCGCACAAAGATACTGACCGGTGGCAGATGAGAAGAGATGGTCTTGAGGTCAGACTTTGGTTCATACAGTAAAAGATCTGTGACTGAAGCAGGTACAGAGTGACATGTGGTAGACAACAAGAGAGGATTAAGGGACTTTTAAAACCTTTTCAGCTTGTCTAAATTGACCAAAGACCAAAAAAGACGGACACAAAATTCAAAGACGCTGTCAATACAAAACTTAACATCTTGTTTTCAAAAACACAGCCAACAGCCGACTCCGTTTTATTCATAAAGCAAAACATGAAACATAAAATTTACATTTTTAATCCATAACTAAAGCCTCATTTCAAACCTGCAGATTAAATGGTAATAAATATTGACTGTCCCAGTTACATAAACAGCTAAAGAGCTCAGCTACACTGTCAGTGAGTTGTAAGTTGTACGGAGTTGGTTTCAGCTTTTCCCTCACCGTGGCAGGAGTGTTACGAAACAGATAATCCGCTCATCCAGCGCTTCTGCATCCTCACCTTCAGCACAGGTTGTGAGATAAAGCCCACGAGAACAGGTGTTTCTTAGAACTGTGGGTGGGAGTGGGAGGTGGGAGTAGCTCAGTCTGTCGGGACTTGGCTTTGGTTGTAGGCTCAAGTCTTTATGAGGACCTAAAAATGGAGGTTGGATGGTTGCTGGAGAGGTGCCACTGAGGTGCCCTCAAGCAAGACACCAAACAATGTGTGGTGCCCATTTGTTTGCGGCCCAAACACTCTGGAATCTCTCCATTTGTGCACATGAGATCCTGTATGTGCATGTGTGTACAGTTCAGCCTTTGTGTGTTGAGTGTGAGTGTGAGTGTGAGTGTGTGTGCACTCAGTAACAGAGAGTAAAAATTGAATCGTCCTTTGAGATTTGATAGAGTTGGTCTTCTTTCTGTTTCTTTTGTTTTCATTCTTAGTTTTTTCATTCAGAGTGAAAAGGTTTGCTTCTAACTGTCAATGCCAAATGCTAAACAGAATAAATACAAATGCCATGAAAAACTGACTCCCAACAACCAAAACTATAAGCTGAATTGCCCGCAAACTTCTAATGCTGATCTGAAGAGACAGAAATGTTTGAACCAAATCAAGAAATGTCTTGAAACAAGCGTGATGTGTAAACATGGTACATGATTATAGTATATGGACATGATTTATGAATCTCTACATTAGTAACTGAGGTCCACAATCAAACACAACTTAGGCCCACAGAGTCCTTGACCCAAATATATGAGATATTGGGACCCTGAGGGGCCGAGAGCCCGAACAATGAAGTGGGTCAATAAGCCCACTCCCACACACACGGTGTGTTCTTGTAAACCAGATGGCCAATTTAGTGTGAGCCAAAAGAAAATTAATCACAGCACATTTAGTCCAGAGTCTGACAGAATACAATCACCGTGCACCGTGCAGAATAAACCCCCTGCAGCCTCCCGCGGTGCACAGTCAGCGTGTCACAGGCAGCACACTCAGAGGATGTAAACACACACACACACACACACACTGAAGTCCTCGGTAAATCACAGGAGGAAAGACTTTCACTGTCAGTGCAGCACTACAGCGGTCATTTAGGAGAGGAGTTAACATGATGTTTTTAAAATGTGAATGTGTGTCAGCCATTTTTGAACATGAGCTGCATGTTTTCCTGTATGAGTTTGTTACTTACTTGTGCAGACCGTGAAAGCATCAAACAGAAAAATGGCAGCTGCAAAAAACTGAAAAAAATCAAAAAGTTATTCTTCTAACAGTTTTTCCTTCTGCATCACACAGGAACGACCACTCTGCATGAATTCTCTTGGCTGAATATTGACCCGCAATGAACCTCCAGTCCTGACCTTACATGAGGTATGTTCTCCGTTCGTCCAAAGTATCTTAACTTCTTTTTTCACGACGGCATTGTCTCTGATGTTCTGCTTCTTTATCGCTCTTGTGTTCGTCTAAATGCTCCCTCAAAGCTGTCATTACTCTGCAAGAGATATTAATGATCTAGAAAGCTGCTGAATCACATTATTGAACTTTAATGCAACTTAATGTCCAGTGTAGACAAATCAGGGTGACCTTTAAGAGGATTCAGGTCTGAAAATAAGTCATAAACGAACCAAAAACAGAGAATACAAGGACACGGGGTTACTTCAGGGCAGGGGTCCATCACACTACTAAGACTCGATTAGAAGGAGGGATTTGCTGCTTTCCAATGCACAGAGACTCAGACGTGAAGTCAATGATGTATGTGCTGCAGAAACAAATTTAAACAGACATTAACGGCATTGAGAGACCAGAAGCTGCGGGGCATTGCCACAGTCTGGAGGGCAGAAATACTCCCATTGTTCACACACGAGCCCCCCCCACTGTGACAGGTTTGAAATATCACATCACCATTTGTGTCGCTCTGTTGAAAAGCTTTTCTCTCAAACATCCGGTTTATTGCCTTTGTTTCCATCTTTTCAGCATAAAACAGAGTGAGAAAAAAAGGGTTTCCAAAGCCTGGACTGTCATTGTTACTTTCCCTGCAGCCATTGTTGGCGAGCACTGGTCGCTGCTATTTCCAGTTTCCCCTGGTTACCATTTCCCTTTGAAATCCCTGTGTGCCCCCACACTGAGCTGAGGTGTAAACAAGCAAATAAAACAAAGCGGCAGCGAGGATACACATGCATCTGTAACAAAGGCTCTAAATGAATATAACTGAGGCTTCATGCGCTTTGAATCATTACAGAGATTACACCTGTGCTCACTCTGCAGATGAGGCGGATACTAAGACCATTATTCCAGTCTGAAAGGAACAAAAAATTAAACTAATTCAAGTCTAAGTTATTAAAAAATTACAAACTAATGCAAAAATATACACAGGACCTATCATAGACTTTATTAACTCATAACTGATCAAAGTTGATGTGAGGTTATTGGGTAAAGCTACTGTTGTTTCATAAATGAGGATTAATGTTGAAAAAATAGCAAAGCCTGCAATAAATATAAGATATTACTAGAAAAGTAGCCTCAGGCAAACAAAGTAATACTATTTTTATTTTGCATTTTTGCTGAATCGTGGGATTTCCAATCTTTTTGTGCCTCCTGGGGTTTGGGAACTAAGATGGCTCATTGGTGTTCGTAGAGCACTTGACTGTTTCTCAGAGATTCTGCAGGATTCACTGTTTCTAAAGGCTGAAGCTGAGCGAGTTTTTCTCTCCAAAGAACTGACATGACAAAAAGCACAAAAATAAATCAGATGATAAAAGATTTACATCCAATTATCAAAAATCTAATGAAAAATTGAGTCCACAGCTGCTTCTAAAAGTGCAAGTAGACACATCAGAGATAGAGTTTCAGAATAAAGGAGACATAAATTTAAAGGCCTGATAATTCTTATGGGACAAGTAAACCTTGTTCAGAAGACCTGAGGAATCCACTGGTGGATTGTGGAGGGACAAGGTTAGAAATATAGACAGGTACCTGATCAAAAATGACTTTTTAGTTGATACGAAACTTGAAAGTGTTCCACAGGAAAATGCATATGAGCATCTTTGGAAAAAATAATGGCAATGCTATTCTGGAGGTTTTTTGCACTTTTCAGAAGTAGTTATGTGAAAAACACCACACTTTACCTGTGCAACTAGATCCTTCATCCCTGCAGGAGAGGTCAGAAGAGGTCAGCAGCATTAGCTGAGCTGGTGAAGGCATCAGACGGCGAGAGTGTCTGACCAAGCTTCATGCAAAAAAAACAGGAGATCAGTGTGCATGAGTCTGCAAAACTATTGCTTTATCAAAGAGAATTTTGCTGGAAGATTTTTATTCCCATTAATCCCACTATGAGTCTGTTTCTGCTCAAGGTGTCTACCTGTTCGAAGAAGTATTTCTTTCTTCGATTAAATTTGTCTTGCTTAGCTTGGACCAAAGATTCGTACTTTCTAAATTATCTGCACAAGTACAGATCTACTGAGAAGAGGAAACGGGGCGTGGGTTAGGTAGAAATGTCAGTGAAACACCTGGTCAGAGCTGGGGAAATAACTGAGGTCAACTTTAATTACAGCTTTGTGATTGGAGGCAAACTGGTGTCCTGTAAAAAGAAGTCAGTGGGCTCCAGACTATTATTTCAACTCCACAAAGAGGATTTCTTCTACAGCTTCCTGCAGAGCCACTGAATGGCCTGAATAGAGGCAGCAGACATAAATCACGAGCTGCGGGCTTTTTAACAGGGATGTTGAAATCTACGTCAGTCTGAAGACCAGCCACTAACAACATTTTTAAATCTGAAAATTTAGAGGTAAAAGTTTACACAGTTGCATAACGCAGCCACACAGAAAAGTGCAAACATAAAGCTGGCAGCTGGAAGCAGAGGTGACACACTATAAAACCCACTCTGCACAATACAACCATGCGGCCACTGCTGTGTCACGGCTGTCTGCAGCACGCAAAAAAAGGGTGGAACAAAATAGCACCGCAGCTCTGACTGGAACTATAAACCAACACAACACAACAGGCTTTCAGATGTAATAAATGTCAAGAATAAAACCTTTTTTTCTTGCTAAACCAATAAAAGGTCAAAGAGAGTGTGTGTGGCCTCCAGCAGAAACACTAATACAATAGTGGACTATGTTTAATGCCTGGAAGAAAACATCATAGAGGCACTTTAATCCGTCAGATAATCGATAAAGATAAAAACTTACTAGGTGTATTTATCTGCACTTTAAGGGGAACTTTGCACCCTGAGATCTACCCCTAAACCCTGCAAATGTGGACACTGTGCACAGTTAACACATCCGGGACGTCCTTACTCTCGACTCTTTTATGTGATTGGATGATTGAACGGTTTAAGGTTAATAGTGTTAGCGCCTGCACTTGCAGTTGTCAGTCAAGTCACGGGGGGCCGGTTTCAAGGGGCCAATCTTGACCCTCAGTAGCATACCTTCCCTTGCATAAACAAGAAACAGAATCTCGCTTTACTATGGGAAATGTTAAAAGGTCTGTCACCAGGTCTGACGAGGACGTTGCTTACATTTTGTAAATTCTAATTTTAAGTGCATGTTTTCGGGTTGTGGGAAAAGAGCGAGCGGTGAGGCTCTTATTTCTTGTCTGCAGAGTTGTAAACAGCTGAGAGGGCTAATGTGGCTGAGGAGGGGGGAGGTTAAGCTGTCTTATCACAGCCGCCTGAAGGCTCCAGCTCCTTAATGCAGACCCGATTTCTCCCTGAATTGAATTTCACAAGGATTACTGAACACATGTAAAGTCAAGAGCCACACCATTAAAGCTGCTCTGTTTATTGTTGTGGAGAAATTTTCAGGAAGATTTGAAGTGTAACTGTGAGTATTATGTATTAAAGAAGGCGTTAGCTGACTGACAGAAATCCCCTGGGCTTACATGGTTTATTAATGCACTTTGTAGCACCTGAAAATAATTTCATACCCGCTTTGAGTGTTAATTTTGATAAGAATATTTACTCAAACCTCGCCTGCTGTGGCTGAACTCGATCTGAATAATCATGCGGCTCTGTATCCTTTGCATTCATTAGCTGCTTTATCTCCTCTCTGCCAAGGTGACGTTGCACTTCACTTATTGAGCACCATAATGTAAAACCTCTTCCACCAAATCGACCCCATTTAGACCTAATTTGTATTAACATATGATATCTGTAAAATTAGATTTCACCAGCCTCTGCATTCATAAAGATATGGTGATATCAGTCTGCAGACCCATCTGAAAACTCCTTTTCAGACACATCAGAACAACAGTAAATTATAACTGTCATGACTTCTGGTATATCTTTAACTATAATTATACTGTTTATATTCTTGAGCATTAATATTGTTGGATGCCGATCCTTGACAAGAGCTGTGTCCCAATCCGAGGGCTGCAGTTTTTGAAGGACCCAGCTGTTGTGACCTATGTTGACCATTAGGCCCAAACTGAATTGAGACGGTCTACCCTTCAGAGGTTATGTCACTACCCTGACACTGGCATGTCGTAGCACCACTCTTAATGCTTAAGCAACAGGTGTCTATCCAGCTAATCAGCTCTAATAGAGAGTGTCACGCAACTTGAACAACATCATCAACATGATATGTGTTTGTCTTCTCTAACATTTGTACTTGAGAGTATGCTATCCCAACTGTATCATCAAACTAAGTGGTTCTCTGAATGATGCACCTGAAAAATAAGGACTCAGTTCTCAGTCCTCCAAACAGGACAGTCTTTGGATCTCCAAATGAGGCATTCAAAGACTGTAGGCCCCAAATTAGGACACAGCTAAGGTTCAGAATATTAACTTGAAATATGTTTTTAGGTGCATTTTACTGAATGTTCTAGCTGCTCTTTTCAAGAGTTTTGCAAGACTTGGCCAGAACCGGACTTCAGGCTCTGCTGTCTTACGGTAATTTACGCATCTGGAGGAACTTTCAAGGAGTTTACACCCCCGTTCTCTTTGTTAAATCACATTTGGAAGGATAAACTACAGGAGCTAGTGTATACTCAGGAGTTGGTTGCTATCCTCTGATTTATTCTGTAAAAGCATGTCTTTGGGTGATTTCACGACTACGAAGCTGTGTAAAAAGTAGCACCCACAATCTGTGACTAACTTTTTTAGAAGTGTTTAAGCATAGTAAGCATAGAATAGTAGGAAAAACTAGGTGTCTAAAAATGAGTGTCCTTAAGGAAAAATGTGACTATGGGTCTCCTTTAATATAGGATTAAATAATTTCTAGTGCAGCCATTTATTCATCCTCTGAGACAATCTGTACCATTCTAGCTCAGCAAATCTGAGAATGAGCAACCACTACCAGACAATTTTTATGTTTTATTATATTCACAGCTTAAAAAAATGTGATTAAAAGAGTAAATACAGTAAGTGAGCATTGGAGGTCTACTGACTTTTTTTGTTATGGTGAACACAAACATGGTAGCTGCTTTCCTTTGTGCCAAGCTAGACTCAGCAACTCCTGACTCAGGCACAGACAAAGGAGCCGTATTGATCACCTCTGAAAACCTCTGCTAAGTTTTAACACGTTGAGCTCAGTACATAAAAAGCGTTTACAGCCTCTCTCTCGTATGCGAGCAGAAAAATGATAGCGTGGTTTTGGATGTCTTGATAATGTAATCAGAGAGAAATGAATGAGAAGTGTGCTGTCTGCTGCTGATTAAGAGCTGCCTCGACCAAATTCTGATTCAGTACATTTGGAGCGATCGGCCACCTGGGTCCCTCGCACTGCTTTAACCAAACCCTATAATACGTCTATGGACTCACAGCCCCGCCCGCTCCCTCCCTCTGTGCCCTCAACAAGACACTGATGTGTCTGCGCCGAGGTGTGCCGCGGTGATTCATTAGTTCATTAAGGCATCTTGTGACCATGGCAACAATCTCTCCGTGGGGTCAATGGTAGCATGACAGTCCCCTTCAGGGCAAACCCTGTCACATGATCTGAGCGATGGCTGGAGGAACAATCAGTCACCCCTCCCCCTAAAAACATCTCGAGGTCCCATAACTCATTTATGCCCTCTGCCTTACAAAAACACACAAATGTGCACAAACGGACGCCTGCACAACACCGACACACAACGATCCAGCTTTAATCTGATCAGAAATTCTGGGTAGTATATCTAATGATTCTAGTTCCTGTAAGCCTCCAGCTCACGAAGTTCACCCCTGCTAATGGGAGGTGAAGGCAGATGGTTTTCTTTTTTATATTCTTCAAGATCAGTCCTGACAATATGCTCAATTTATTCAGCATCCTCTGTGGGTGGATGCTGCATAAGCACAGACTTAGTGTTTGTTTTAAACCTCATATGCTCTTATACCAGAAAGCAGGATAGTAATGAAGCAGTGGAGGTTAAAATAGTCCGTTTTATTTTCACAAAATATTTGATATAAGTTCATTCACACAGCTAAAGAAAAATAGTTTTCTCCCGTTAAATCAAATGTTAAGATGTTTGCTGCAAAATAATGACATTCATGCGAGCTATCCTTGCTCTCTGCACATAACTGGTTGCGCCCACTGGATACCCATTAGGTGTGTAATTGTTTTGTGCTAGCCTTAGTCACACACAGT
Source organism: Xyrichtys novacula (assembly GCA_962446985.1). Classification (NCBI taxonomy): domain Eukaryota; kingdom Metazoa; phylum Chordata; class Actinopteri; order Labriformes; family Labridae; genus Xyrichtys; species Xyrichtys novacula. The sequence goes on from OY660872.1 coordinate 3,798,621, forward strand.
AATGAGGAATATGCATGTTGCATCAAATATACAAATCTGCAAAAATTAAGAGACCATCAGATATGTTTTTCTCTGATACTGTCGGTAGCATGTCCAGCCTTTTGTGGCCCAACTGGGGCACAGACATAAGTAGGATCGGCCGGGGTATTTGTGTGAATACTGACAAATTACCTTTACTATCTGCTTGAATTCTACTGCGGTGTATTATTTCATGAGATTAACTGAGCAGCAACAACAACAATCTTTAAGGCTCAAATCACAATTAAAGGCACTAACAAGAGAAAATGTACAATTGAATACACTGCAATCTATTGACTTAGATAAGTCGTGCCTCTTCTAAGGGAAATAGCCAATTATAGATTCACTGAGTTTATTTACAGGAAATGCTCAAGCATATTTTATGCATTCTTGGTGAGTGTTCAGATGTAATGAATGTGTACTGATCTGTTGCACGCCTTAATATGCTGCACACTATTGGACAAGAAATCAAGCATAGCTGTGAAGGATTTGAGACCACATCATACCATCTAAACACACAAAGTCATAAGTACAAAGTGTGCAACATGAGCTGTACTACTGGCAGGGAGACACAGAGGAGGTCATCTGTACTTTTAATGTGTTCTGCAGTACATAAATTTGTTTGAGCGTTGAAATCAGTCCTGACAAACTGTATGTTTCACTCCACAACACACCCCAATTTATTATTACCAAATTTTTGCATGCATTTGAATGAAACTGATTGTTTTTGTTCTTCGTGTTTTTGGCATTTCTGTAGAGCTTGCAGCCAAAAAATAAACACAGAAAAGTGAAAAATCAAACATCCAACTGCAAGCTTTTTAGAAGAGGTATCTCATGGCGTGCTGCAGCTGTAGATTAATGCACAGAACTTCACAGGGATTTAATTGGATTTTCCTTTTTATTGCATTGCCAATTTTTTAGCAATAAAACTGTAATTACTTTTGCATCATGTTCTATAATTAAGAGGGGGGAATAAACGTGACTTAGCTGCAACAACAAGCTGCAGGAGTTGATGCAGCATGGTCACAGGTGAACCCAGCATCTGTGTTTACACGAGGGCAAACTGGGAACAACGATGAGGCAGCAACATCACAGGGTCCTTTCATTCACAGCTACAACCACTGTGGCAGTAAACATAACTGACATGGTAATGTATGTGAAATTAAACGCTCAGTCAGGACGATTTTATCAGCATTTGCTTTACAAACTGCACTGACAACGTTTAAAACTCCTCCTGGGTGATGCACTTTGTTGTTATAAAATTGAGCTTTGCTTGCACAATTTTAAAAATATGGCTTCAGCGAAACATTGTGGACCTGATAAGAAGCCAAAAGTTTTCAATTGGCCCGTTCATTCTGCGGTCATAGTGATAAGGATGCAGCGAGTTTCTGTAAAATATGCTGGCCTAATAACTGCATCTTTCAATTTTCAGTATTCTGCCCCGGGACATGGAGGTTTCCCACTGAAACAGGCATTTTTCAGAGCAGACAGTTTGACTGGTCACATGTAGGGAGAGCACAGGTGTTACTAATCACATTAATGATGGCTCTGTTCTGCTTAAAAGTCCCACCGAGCCATGACAGCCATGTGACAGCGAGCCAGAACGCACAGTACCAGAAACTTGAGGCTGCGCAGCCTAAATGAAATTCAGCCATAACTAGTTTTATTATTCACACCTGTGCTTTTTCTTGCATGTCAGAACATCATCCGGGCACCACAGCATTGAGAGATTGCACGGTTATTAGTTTTGATGATATGACAAAGGCTGTGAAAAGACTGATGTAAAAGCCTCTGCATTCTTTCAGTGAGACCAGTTATCTGATGTAAGAGAGGTGGAAATCCCACCATTAAAGAGGCAGAAGCTCAAGAAAACAAACTCAGGATCATGTGGCAAAGCGTCCAAACAACTTAATCTGCAATGTAATGTGACACCATATCATGACGGTAGAATATCCAGAATTTGCTAAAACCTTTCAAGCTAAACATCTTTATGTTTTGTAACTAGAATATAAAGAAGAACCCAGTGCAGTAGTGAGAGTTTGATATCAGCCCCTCACTGATAGTACACTTCGTCACCTCACATAACATTTCATATTGAGAGCCTTGTAATAAGCATGAACAGTTAAAGGGATATTCCGGTGCAAAATTAATTTAGGGTCAAACACACCGTAACACCGAGTTAGACACCCCCTCGAGAGATGAATGTTGCCGACCTCCTGCTTCTGTAGTTATTCGGGGTGACGCAGCTCAAGGAAGAACATTTATGATCATCACTTTATAATTTCCTTGAAGTAATAATCACCATATTAATCATTTTGCACTGCAGGCACAGTAGTTCTTCTGCCTTAGCATCTCGGTGTGCATTGCCATAAAGAAATTATCATAAGTGTTCTTCCTTGAGCTGCGTCACCCCGCAGCAGTCTGTAATGGACTGGCCTGAGGTCTCGCTACAAACAAGTGGCTGCTGGAAGAGAGTAGTTGCGTTGTGTTGAGTCTCTTTGCTAAAGAAATTAGGCAAAGTTAAAAAGATGTTTGGTGGCTAGTGCTATGCTTAGGACCCAGTATGTACTGTTGATGAAGTTAGGTGCTGTTCTGAGTATTATTTGTGGTTATAGAGTGGCTTTTTGGTCGGCAACATTCATCTCTCAAGGGGGTGACTAACTTGGTGTTATGGTGTGTTTGACCCTAAATTAATTTTACGCCGGAATATCCCTTTAATAAGCCACCTGTAAGACTTTATAAGATGCTTAAAAACATAAAAAAGTGCTTATTTAAACACAAGTAATATATTTTCTGGCTAAAAAACACCAACATCAGCTAAAACATGATGAGTCAGTCGATTACAAACAGAAACTGAAACACTTCTGACATTAATGATCAAAAGATGCTGTACCATCGTACTTAAAGAGAGATTAGTTAGGGCCTTTGTCCACTGATGCTATTGCATATGCTTTGTCTCAAGTTAAGGATGCTTCTCACCAGCAAATATTGTTATTAGGTCCCAATAGTTGACCTACAACACTTTTGCTTCTCTTAGTACTGACCAGGTATATAATAAAATGCAAGGTATACTACTTAACACTTTCACTCAGTGAGATTTAACAAAATTAATGAATAAATATTGATTGAAAATTGTCCTATAAGCAGCAGTTTGAGAGAAACCACACAGCAAAAGAAATGATTGATGGGAAGCTAACTTGCATTGGTTTACTATGAATGAAGTGCTGCCAGTGCAAAAAACACTTTCAGTGGACACAGGCCCTTACCTTGACTCCAGGGCTTCACATTGCACTTTAGAAACTGAGGGTGATGAGTTATTACTACAGTTCACTTGTGCTGAATGACAACTCTCCCTTTTTCTGTCTTAGCAGTGCTGATATAGCTGCACTATCCCCACACTGTTAAACTCAGAGGTAAATATGAATCCTCCCTTTTCTTAATGCTGCCTGTTCCACATCTGCAATAGAAACAGTTTAAATTTAACTCGACTTTAATAACACATAATAACACATCCTTTTTGCACTCCAAAATGATCCTTTCAAGCTTCTCCTTCTAAGTTATGGCTAGGAAAATACTACATAACTCTGTGGAGCTGCAGTACTATTGTTGGTCACTGGGACAAACTGGCCTCAATGTTGACTCAGTACACCATCTGCAGCTTGAGTTTAATACTCCAGCGCCTCACTCTCATAAATCGAACTGGAGCAGAGCAGCCCCTCGCTTTTTCAAGCGATGTTATTTTCAGTCTGCCTCTCCAATTAGGGAGTAAAAATAGCTAATATACATGAGAAGCTGACAATGATGTAGTTTCTGACAAAGGAAATTACAGCACTCACTCTAATAAGCCTCCAAATTGGAACAAGATCATTACTCCGAGATGTTACACTCATAAATCTCTTTCTTAGTTGGAGTCAAGAAAGTTATTGAAACCAGTTTCTGAAATAGTGGAGCGTGCCCTCCATGTCCCCCTGGCATTTCTTGGTGAATGGCATCCATTCTTACAGTCCCACCCCTTCCTCTGTTCAAACCATTGGTCCTTGACTTAGTCTGGCACCCCCGTGGTGAAACACTCTGCCCCCAATCTGTGTGAGCAGAGCAGACAGTGTGTGGGCTCAGGCTGCAAAGACAAGCAGGAAGATGATGATGATGATGATGAACTTGAGTACAATGTCCTCAATACTTCTTCAGATATTTTCTCAATGCAATCAGATGATTACCCGTACATTTGCCTTGACAAAAGCTCAGTTCTCATTTCCCTTTTCTTCTTTGAAATGTTCAAAGCCACTACAATTACATCAGTGTAAGGATGTACCTGATACACTGAATATTGATGAAGTCCTGCCCTCAAAGCAAATCCAGAAAGACCCAAGTCAGATTTAACCCAGTTTTACCCTGCAGTGGTGGTTACACTCAGAACAAAAGCCACTTGACAGTCATTAATATTTCAAGATATCAAATAATCTACAATCAGATGTCACACAGTCTTAGTGTTTAATGAAAAGGAAGGATCTTAATACATTCAGTTAACCAAAAGTCGAGTGTCTCTTTGAAAGTCTCCCAACTTCATATTCCTGCAACACTGAACCCTTGAAGTTTCCTTTTGAGATAATAAGCAGTCCATTTCTTTTGCTCTCAGTCTCACAGGTACAAAGTAATGATGAAATACTCTGATGATAAAGTGAAGAAACTTGTTATTTCAGAGTGGCAGGGATGAGGGCTCTTTGAAGGAAGTTAATTCTCTATCACAGCTGCACATAAAACAGGTTTATTGTGCATTAGTCTCTTTGTGTTGTTCAGAGAGAAACAACAGCCCGAGCTTAGAAAAGCAGTTTTTGTTACAGAGTACATGTGGTCCAAAATTTAAATCAGAATCAAGTAAAACACCTTAACTTGGGTTAAGTCCAAGTTTATTTAGTGTGAAGACGTGTCTCTCTCTCCGAGGCTTTGAACTGATAATAAATACTTTGGTTTCATCCTGGTCGAGCTGTAAAAAGTCTTGGCTTTAATATCTTAAATATAGTCTGAAAGATGATTGGCCATGTAGAGCAGAGTGTCATCAGCATAATTGTGGAAAGAGATGCTGTGTCTCCTACCAAGGGGTACCATATACAAATAAAAAAGTAATGGTCCTAACAGCGATCCTTGTGGTAGCCCACAGGTCACTTAATAACGTTAGGAGGTGTGATCATTTATGGTTAACTAAAGAAAGCTCGATTGATTGACTGATTATATAAACACAAGCAATATAATATAAATGCACCAGGATAAAAGCACTTGAAGATATTAAACTAGTATTAGTTGGGGTGACCATACGTCCTCTTTTTTGGGGGCTGTCTGGGCTTGTCCGACTTTGTCCGGGGAAGTTTATAAAATCCTTCAAATGTCCGCTGTTTTGCACGAGAGTTTCAATTTTGTGTCACGTGGAATTACTTAGTTAGAAGCGCGCAAAAGACACTTGATTCGACCCAAAAAACTCTCAAATTAACTTCGTGTGACTCCGTGACTCCGCCCCCATGTAGTCGTGTCCTCTTTTTGTGAAGTCAGAATATGGTCACCCTATATTGGTAGCAAGATGTAGCTTCTTTAAAACAGGCAGAAACCTTGAGCAGAACCAGACACTTGGTGAGTAGCCATCTGTCGTGACTGTGTCTGTAGTTTTTCAGTTTCTTCTTCTTCTGGAGTGAAGATGTGATTCACAAACTAACTTACAGGTGCATTGCTACACCAACTACACTTAAGCCACTTTACACATGTTCGAATTACTTTTTACTGAAATTTCAGGACAGTCAGGTACTTTTTTCAGGAATTGCCCAAGCAGGAGATAGCCATTGTCTCCACAACTTTAATACTTGGCTTGTTTTTGATAAGGAGGCAAAAATAAATGGCAAAAGGATTGTACTTTTATAGCCCCCGTGCTCTTAACATGACCCCACATTCATCCCACATTCACACGATGACAGCAGAGGATGCTTTGCATATTGTCCGTTGGTATTAACTCACTCCATTCACAAATATTCAGTGTGTTGTCCAGGCATTACTTCTGTGGACTGCCAGAGCTGGAATTGAACCAAAACCTTGGATTGAGAAATACCAACTCTACCCCTGAGCCACAGCTGCCTTGCCTATGTGGAGCATCTTTGTGGAGTTGGGGGAATCTTCTGTAATGGCAAATGATTCGCGTTTAATTTCATAACATGAGTAGAGTGGAAAACAGATGACTGATACAAGAGGTAAAGAGTGCTGAGCAACAAGAACAAAAACCTGCACAATGTGAACAATGTCATCCGCGGTCTCGCTGACAGTGAATGTTTCAGGACGGAAACATTCACATGACGTATGTATTTTAATTGGGTCACTATTAAATGTTTATGCTATTATTTCTTCCCCTCTCTTTTTGCTTTCAAGCCACCAAAGAGCATAAAATAAAAAGGAATAAGAAATAGAGAAAAAAAGATAAAGGAAGCAGATTTTAAAAAGAGGCACAGTTGATTTTAAAGTGGAGAAGAAGAAGATTTGGCAGAGGGGGGAATCGTCTTTTTTTCAGCCTTTCCTCTCCATTACAGGGAGAAGAAGGATTTCAGATGGGGTTTGGGATTTCTCCCCCACATCAAAGACTTCTTCACACAAGCTCCTGACTTTTTTTTTTCACTTCTACATAAAACAGACTTCAATTCAAAGGGCCAGTGATGCTTAGAGTATGTTGCCTTCATGACCGAGAGCCAAGACTGTACAAGAGAAATATAGGTCCTTACTGTATGACACTTTAAATAGTTTATTCTGATGCACGTTTTGTTTCTTTTTCGTTTGATTTAATTTATGTAATTTTCATTTTAGCTGCAATAACTTAGCTTTTTAATATTGATCCCTCATATATTAGGACTGTTACAAGTTTAAAATAGGGCAAAATACAGACCAGATTTGGGATTAAGAAGAGATTCCCTCGATACATGAGCCCATCTAGGATCTTTTATTGGAAACTACGCAAAGTTCTGATTGAAGGACTCCAGTCTGAGTTGAGTTATGAGGGCGGATGGTTTGTCAGGGCGTCTGCACAGTGGGAGGGGGGTGTGGCGGACTCGAGGAGATTCCACGAACATCCGGCATGTTATGTGCATAACGTGCCTCTCTCGTGGCAGGTGAAGAGGAGACGTGACTGGCATTACCATCTGTCAGGGATTCAAGTCATGCCTGTCCACACCCTCCATGAGACAACAGGGGTGTTACCGTGAAATGACTGTGGTGAAGGGGAAATGGGGGCTAAAAGCTGCGAGGAGATAAGAAGAAACAAAGAAAAGGGGCAAACAAAGGCGGATGAGGCTGGATAGTTTTAGTTCAAGTAATGGAGGCAATGAAAGGAGAGGACATGAAACAGGAGCTTCACCGCATGATGATGATTTCAAATTTCTTCTTGGGGCTTCCTTATCATGTGTTTAATTCACAAAACCTCAGCATGAACTTTGATAATAACAATGAAAAGTACCAAGAGGAATACCTAAATAACACTCATCTGTTAGGGCATTTGAAAATAGGGTAATAGATGATTCAATAATAAAGGGTTCATGTTGAAATTCAGTTGAATTGGTGTCAGTTAGACTGGTTGAAATCAGGTCAGAATAGCCAAGATGGTTTTTAACTGGCTAAAATGCAATAACAACATCAATGTTTAATTTTGATAAAAATCATTTGAATTCCATTGACCCCAAAACATACTTAACATTTAATTTTTATACCAAAATCACAAATACAGTATGTTATAACAAGCAAAGTGATGTTACCAAGAAGATCTGAACACATCTATCATTGTAGAGTATGGATGCATTGGTATGTAGGCTGTGCAGCCCTGACATCACGGTTCAAAGACCTCTGCATGCTGATGTAGTCAACTGATACCTGCGGGACAGTTAACTTGCTCAGTGTTTGATGGTGAACGGTGGGAAGTGACTTCCTTAAAGGGATATTTCGGTATTTTTGAGGTGCCTTTACATGGGTTGCATGTCACTAGTAAGTGTATTAGCCATGGTCATGATGCAATAATAAATAGTGCCGCAGATAACTCTAGTAGCCTGCAGCTTTATGTGTAGTGCAAGCATATTTTGGTTTACAATGATCTTTATGAACTGTCCTGACCAAGTCTCATTCATGGCAGTCAATTTCTCAGTTCTTAGGCGTTCACTTGCAATTGATATACCTTTACAACCAGGTAACTGTGAATCTAGTTCTTCCACAGAGGTGTCTTGGTTTCCCAGCAGCATCTTACCGGTGCTGACAGAATCACTCATTTTCTTTCTTTGGTTGTGTTTTTGTCAATTTAAAGCCTGCTGACCCAAACAGCTGATCAATGTGCTGCATCAAGTAGAGCATGTCCGTATTAGGTCTGTAAATAGTGCCAAAAAGGACTTCCTGATGGCAAGTAAGGTGCTGAAAATCTTCGCTGTATGAAGTCAAAATTTATAATGAATTAAACTCTTCGCCAGATTAGAAATCGCTTTCTGTTTTCCTTTATCTCAGACATGTAATCCTTTCCACGTACCTTTACATATTTCTTGGGAAACTTCCACCTTCCTCAGAAGTGTCTGGTGATTTGGTGGTACTGGTGGTACGGAGGCGTGACCTTCCGTCAATTTTTAAAATGTATTTATTTATTGTTTTTTTTTTTTTGACTGGGCCGTCACGCCTCCCACTGTCTGTTCACCTCTCATCCTTGTTCATCCTCTGTGGGGCCAGTTTCCCTTATCCAGCGCTGGTGCTTAGTGTCCTCAGTGCGGATGACTCTGGCCTAAAAAAAAATTTGACAGGAGGGTCACGCCTCTGTAACACCAGCTGATATGATGTGTCACACCTACCACCAATTGACACTTCTAAGGAAGGTGGAAGTTTTCGCCGAAACATGTCTAGGTATGTAAAAAAGATTACATGTCTGAGATAAAGGAAAAAAGAAAACGATTTCTGAGAAACTGAAGATATAATGAAAATCTTTTGAAATCTTTACCAGACTCTTTAATGACCAGGTAGCAAGTGCAAACTGCTGGTAGAAAGCTGGAAAGAGCAGCTGCATACTGAGCTACAGTGTTAACAAAAGAAAGATGTGTGGGCCAACAGCTGGCAAAGTACTGTGCTCCAAGAAAAGCCTGGCTAGACTCTCATGAGTAAGGGCTAGATAGGTTTCACGTAAGAGACAGTTTCCTTGGCCTAAGTCCAAATATTCTCTGATAGTGAGGTCTGAGGTAGACTTTGACACACACACATACTGTATATGCAGCTGCTGGTGTCTTCTTTTCAGCAGCGAGCTCATGTTGGGTTTATTTTGACTAGAAAAGGCCGACTGAGCGCTGAATTACGGGGAGGGTTTTGTGTTGCTTTCAACAGAATTTGGTTAAACGATGAGTATGAACAAAATTATGTGTGTTTTTTTTTAAACATTATTGTGAAATACTTGGTGAGTTTTCTTCTCTTTGGATTGCAAAAAAAGAATCTTGCGAATGAAAATGTCTGAGAATCCAGGAGTCACTCACAGGCTTTGTTGACATATGATAAGAAATCGTAGGTACAGATTGCATAGTTGAGAAAGGCTGGGAACGGCTTTGTTACCACCCACAAAGCATTTTTCTTTAAACCTCCTGATCTGATCTGATACCACGTTCAATGTCAAAACTTGTCAGGATGATCAATGGCAGGCGTTTATTTCTTGAATACAGGAGTTTTGTGAGCCATACTGATTAAAGGTAATACGTAAAGTCACACTGTAAGCTCGCATAGTATGGTGTAGACTTTTTACAGGTAACAAACCTGTCAAAAGGACTAAATCAAATGAAACAAAAAGTGCTTGTTCGTGAAAAAGGCAAACTTCTGCTTTTGATTTGCAGTCTGGAGATGATTTAGGACTGAGTAAGTCAAAGTGTACACACTTTTTTACTCCCTGCTGCATCACTGCAGACAAATCATTCAGTTTCACCGCATGAGGCCCCTCTATTGTACCTATGATTTTTTGTCTCCATGTCTAATACCTGTATTGTGTCCACAGCTGTGGGTTCATGTACAATGGAGGTTAGACAGCTGGGTGACAACTTCAGGAAGGGCTCCTGCTGCAGCTGTTAGACAAGGTGACTCCAGAGTCCGTGATTACAACAGCAGAACCCGGCTCACTTTACTGGAAGAGGTCCAGTGTTTCTAACCTTTGCTCTCTGCACTGTGTGGACCGTGGCTGTTTTAGTCGTCTTTACCAATTTATTCCTAAAACTCACATTGTCTGGGTTGAGGAATATTAATAAGTAAATGTTTCCTGGAGGGAAGAAATGTGTGGGTGAGCTACAACAAAACCTGAATTTTTAATGAAAGAAATATATACTGTTGCCAAGGTGTTTATCACTGCTGAATGTGAAAAAAAGTGGTTGCTATGGTCTTCAGTGGTGGTTTGCTGAGTTATACTTGTTTACTGCATGATTGCTACTATGGCCCACATGTCTACTGGAAAAAAAAGTATCTTGACTTTTGGCCAACTTCAGATAGGTCAACTTAGGAGGTGAAGGACTGTATAGCAGAAAGCAGAAAGTCAGTAGATATTTATCTTTTTAATGCGCATGCTACGGCAGTCAGAAATCACAGGTTCAGTAATAGAAAATGATTTTCAAGTGGGCCATGTGCATGAAACTGAGATATAGTGTCCTCTTGGCCGGCTCTTTTTCCTGTAAAGAGCAGTTGAGTCTCCTCTTGGACGCCCTTCTTTTATAAGATGAAAAAGTACCCTCAATGATGCCCTTTGGAAAAATTACACAGTGGATACAGAAGTCCTTTAGGAGAACACATGATTCACACTTCATGCTTCAAACCACTATAAGTTATAAGTGCGGTGCCCCTTGTGGTGCCCTTCTTGAGTAAAAATGTTGGAGAAAAAAAGGATTCCTTTCCAGCATAGAAAACCTACATAGGAAAAATCAAGTATAAGGTGTCGTCAAAGGTGCTTATGGGGGGAAAAGTAATACACTGCCCTTTAAAGTCTCCATCAAGATGAGAAAACTTGATAAAATGCCCTTAAGAATACTCTTCCAGTGGAGAAAACTGTATGAAATATGCATGAAGATCCCCTCAACAGGAGAAAACTCTCAGAAAACAAGAAAATACAAGAAGGTACTTTTGATTGCCATCCCATTGGAGTTGATGCAATCTCAGAACCCATTTGGGGCTTCCCACCTCCACTGCACAGTGTTAAAGCACTTATTGCTCTTGTATATCTATTTTAAAATGAAAATCTGCTGATATACCCTCTGGGATTAGCTGCCAATCTTTCAGGGTATATCAGTGAAGCCAGAGGTTTGCAGTTCAAGACCCCCGACCCTCTCTGTTAGCTGCATTGTCACAGTCTTTGAAAACCTGGGAAGCAAAAGTGGAATTGGAGCCGGGAGATGATTTCAAGTAGAATCTGAATACTGTAGAAATTAATACAAAACTAAACGTCTTTTAAAAATTACTGATGGGAGCTGGGATTACAGCTACGGAAGATTGTGCACCATGCAGATCATACATAACTGAAGTCTGCTGCCTTATATATGCTGGATCTGCAGCTCCTTTACATTGCCAGTTCAAAAGGGGACTGTTGTGCCTCAGTTATGCCTCATCTGCAATGTCAAACACATAGAGGTAGAATAACAGAGTCAAGTTGTTCTGCCACAGAATCGGCATCAGGCGAGAGGTGAAACAGAGTGAATGTAAACATTGGAGTCGCCCGGTTAGGACAGCGTTGCGTGTGAGTATGTGTGTCATGAGGCCTGTGCCTCCACAACACCGCGGTATAATGTAAAATAATGTGGCGTTTAGTGTAAAAGTCCAAAAGGTTAAGTGATGGAGTAAAAATCTGCACGACAATGTGATTAAATGTGAGAAAAGAGTTTTGCATTATCACAAGATGCCATCAACAAGTGGAGAAAACATCTAATGGGGAAAAAACTGACATAGTGACATTGAATAGACTTACCGCAACCATGTCCCCGTTATGGCACTCTTACACTGGGGAAAATGTAATGCAATGCTTTCTGAAGTGACCTTCTTGTACAGTCACCATTTATTGGAGAAAAGGCATTGCATTTTCCTTCAGAGTGCCTTTTAAAGTGGATAAAATGCTGAGAAGTCTCCATTAGGAAGCTCTTCAAATGGGTGAAAATGCACAGTTAAGAAAACTTGCTTGCTTTTTAACCAGGAAAACTTGATAAAGTATCCTCCACTGTGGTGGACTCCATCTGGAAATGAGACTATGAAGTGCTCTCTTGGGATGTCTTGCAGATGAAAAAATACAAGGCAGTGCATGCTGGGAAACTTGTCACTGCTTGTGAACTGTTACAATTTTAAATCTAAATTCATTTTAATCCTAACCGAGGTTTGAAACTGTTTTGCAGATGTATGACAGAAGTAGGTTGGCAAACTCATTTGATGGGCGAAAAAGCATCTGTCCCTTATTTTTGAGCTTTGTGCAGCCTACAGCACTTTTACCCCACCGCTGCTCAACTTAGTGACAAAAAGATGCCAGGCCCATGTCCAAGTTTACATTTATTGACTTTAACCAGTGTGGAAATGCAAATCAAACGTCCCAGTTAAGCTGAATTCAGCCAAAAGGCAGAGTAATCAGGCTAAAAAGGTGTGCGGGCGTGATAAGGTTGGCTTATTGTTGTGACCTTAAGGACTTTCTACCAACGAGAACTCTAAAGAGTGACTTCGAGGCAGAAGAAAACACAGATAAGCCGCTTCAACCACACAGAAAGAAAGCCCCACAATGAGTAGAGGAGGAGGAGGACCCCGCCAGACTGAGACTTTAATTGAGCCCCCTCCCCTCCTCCTCTCTCCTCTCCTCCGCTACCTCCACTCCTCCTCCTCCTCCTCCTCCTCAGTCTCTCCTCCGGGGCTGCTTGCGAACTTCTCGTCGACACGCCACTTCAGTTCACATTGTTTCGGGACTGGATACGACCAGCAGTAAGAAGTCATGGCTTTCCCACATAACATATGTCTTCGTCTGTTTCTACAAATCTGCCTTTTCAACATGTTCGGTGAGTTTAACCTGAATTAACCGTTATTGTTGTTTTTAACGGTTAAGTTTGGTGAAGGAGGAGGAGGAGGAGGAGGATGACCGTTAAAACCACTTTGAATGAGGATACAGCGTGGGTGCTCAACGTGGATGCTCAAATCAAGTGTTTGTCACAGGAAAACAAACATTTCGTGAAATTTAAGTAAACTCGAGTGTTTTTTTTCCCTCGAAAGTACGCGTTTTTGCTCACATGCAGTTGACTAGGTTGTAAAATGTGTTTCTGTCCGTCAGGATATTGAACTTGAAAACCACGTCGAAATGAACTAGCATGAAAAAGTGGAATTAATGTTGTTTTATTTCTCCCAATTCCTACTTTTTAAGTCTTTCTATCACTCTTTTTGGCTCTGTTTCAGTCTGAAGCTGCATTGTGGTGAAAAAAAATGCAAAGCTGTAATTAATTGCTGCGTAATTAATGAACAAAGTAACTTTCTAACAGCAGTACAGCACGTTTGAGTATAAACATATTTTACATGGTACTGGTGCTGTAAAGGGTTTTGTCTTTGCATGTCTCTCGCCTAAGTCTGGTTAAGTTATTAATGTTTTTTTATTGTAAAGCTGTAAACATCTAAGAAACCACAGTGGCTGCAGTCCTGTTTCTGTTTCCAATGAAGGACATTGTTGGTTAGAGTTTCAGTTGTGTTTTTAATGTTTGAGCCTGATGTTATGGTGATGGAAGTGGCTGGTTGTGTGTCCGTGTGTGAGAACAGTCTGGGTTTACCTCTGGGTCCGAGGTAAAAGCCCAATTAGTTGGTTCAATTCCTCAAGGCTGTGACTCATGTGCAGGCTATGATACAATGTGCTTCAATGAAACCAAAGGTCACAAGACCAAAGTTTGTTTTTTTTTTTATTACGTACAGTTTTTATGGGGGAACTGCTGGGTCACTGGGTCATTAAACTGCTTAAAGCTCCTGTAGAGAACTTTCTATTTTTTGTCAGTTCTGGTGCCCCCTGTGGATGAAGCAGTCTCTACGTCATAAATGTAAAAAAAACTCTTCATATAAGCTTTGATAAACTAACCATTTCACTGATTTGTTATCAGTTTTGGGGGTTGCTTAGAGAAATAGCTCTGAATTGATGAAGTAGCATTTTTCAACTTTCTTATTGATCAGTTACTCAAATTAATGATTTTTTCACGCTAAAATCGCAAACACTCACCATTTTCAGTTTTTGATTTGAGTTTTAATTTTTTTTTTTCTGATGCTTTGGGACCAAAATGTTCAATTTTCTTGCATGTTCACTCATGTCTTCTTTGTTTGACTGGTGTGTGTGTGGATGTGTGGTGCACAGGGGTTTCAGGTTTCATTTACATAATATGAAAAAATTAGATTTATTGTGCAAGTCAGACTAAAACGTGTCTTTTGTCATTAGTATGAACATGTTTGATTGAAGTTGCATTAACCCTTCTTAAGAAAAGTCCAGAGCTGCACAGTTGTCCATGTTTTTTTTTTTTTTACCATTTGACATATGACTAGTTTGCCACTTGCTGACTTGTTTGCTGGTCGTTTCAGTGTGTGACGTAATGGGTCAACTGGGTGACAGTATAATAGGTCACAGCTGAAAGAGGGCATATCGCCACCTGCTGTCGTGGAGGCAGGCAAACTTGTGCCAAGAAATCAATTTTCGCTGATGCTTGCATACTAGGACAAGGACTGTAGTCAGATGTTATGACCTAATTGAGCTATAACTATTGTTTAGTTTAAGTGTAAGTGTGAAACGAAGGCTAACAAAGTTGTTAGTTTACTTAGCCAAATTTCCCAGCATTGTCGGAGGTGAATGTTCAAAATAAAGGGTCCAACTGATACATGGTCATGTCAGTTGTAGCTTTGTCAAGTTGTACAGCCAAGGATATAGAAATTGATTTTTTTGGGCTTATTAGCTGATTAGAAATCGTGAATCTTATGTGAATCTGTTTCTTCCCTGCCCCCATCCTAAAAGACAGACATCATGTTGACTCCGGGATTAAGTTTTTGAAGGAAGCTTTACTGTAAATAATTAAATGTAAACCTTCCTCCACATGGTATCTCACAACAGGACAACACTCACTCTGTCCTGACCTTAAACCTCTTTTTACATAAATCCCTGTCTTTTTACCCCATCAGCCTTGCCTTAATTGGGTTACCTCTTTTTAATCCCCATCTCCCCTCTACCTCCTCTGGAGATGGAGTAAAGCTGTCTGTTTTTTGGATTATGTCGTTGGTTAGTGATCGAGACCTGTCCCCTTAAAGAGGCCTGTCAAAGCTGACCTCCTCCCTAATGGACCTTGAAGGGCACTCACTGGTACACAATTTATGGCTAAAAGCATTTCTCCTGCATGGAGACAAAGTCATCCAGAGTATGAGAAGAAGCCCAAACATGTAGCTTTATGCAGGATCTGTACACCAATGTCTATTGATTTCACAGACCAGTGTTCATCAGTATGATGGTCATGTTGTCTTACAGGAATGAGAAAGTGGTCTGGGTTGGGTGGTTCTGCTGTAAATCAGAGTAGTGGGCAGAGCTTTTACAATGACATTTACAGAACAGAAAGTAGACATGCAGAATGTGCTTACTTAGGTCATGGCATGCTGTAAACTGTTTTCAACCCTCAGTGTTATTTAGGGCTTGGACGGATCCTTTAAGTCTGTTCTGTAGTTGTTCGTAAAATCTGTTCTGTCGGAATAGTAAATGCCTTGAATATTATATTTAAAAGCAGCAAATAAAGACTTTGCACAAAGTCAAAAACAGTTACGTCTTCTAAATAAGATAAAGGTATGAGCTGTGGCAATGTTTTGGGGAATTTTTGCCTCTGTTAGGAAGATGGCAGGAGAAGATAAAGACTGGGATTTGAACCAGAGACCTGTATATGTGGGGCGCCCAAACCACTAGGCCACCAGGACCCCAATACAACAATCTTAAACATACTTGTTTTACGACTATAGTGCTCGTTCTGCTGCCCCAACAGTATTTGGTACACCTCCATACCCAAACATTTCCTGTCTCTGAAAACCTCCCACAGCCTCACTTATTACTATTATTCCAGATCACTGACAAGGCATTTGATAACTTCTGACTGCATGACACATACAGTACATAGCTAACTAGTGGGTTTACATTGTCCAAACTTCATTTGTGTTTATCATGACACACTCACTTAACAGCCTTCCCTGTGTCACTTAAAAATACGTCTCAATATGTAAACAAGGTCTTTATAAAATAATATTCTCAAACTTGATTGAATGGCAGTTGTAGAAATAAGGTGAATGCGTTTATTACAGCCATGCAGTCCAATAAATATCACATACATGATTAAAAGTAAACTAAAGTACTGGATATAACTGAAGATCTAAGCATGTATTTCTACATTTCTTTCAAGGCTTTTGATGCCCTAAATTTCCTTTTGCCAGTGAATCACTAGAAAGAGTCTGAATGAGGGTGAAATTGCTTCTGCTAACAAGTATTGTATGTGAAACCACAGCTGGATCCCTCTGCACCATAGAGCCCCATTGTTGGCAAGAAACTGTTAAAAACCCCATCAATGAGCCGCGCTGTTTTCACCAGGGAGCTGGGACTCAAGAAAGCTTCTTTGCTCTATAATGCAGCCACAAAAGTTGGCTTTGAGTAGACCCTCCTTATCGTCCAGCTGCTTTAAGTGCTGGCTGAAACATCAAATTTATAGTGTCATTCTTCAGCTGAAAACAGCCTGATTACTGTGCGTAAGTCTGTTTTTTATTGTTAAAGATTTTTGTGCAGTGTTGGAACAAATTGGTTTGGAGCTGAGAGCCACGGGCAGATCCATGCGATCATGTCTCAGAGTGGCTGATTTATGGTTTGTCCGTCTTTGTTAACAACATCAACACCAAGATCTCTTCTGTTTACCGATACTTGAGACGGTTTCCTCAGGCAGTGTCAGGAATAGAAACTGATGTTCAGATGATATAGGGGAAGCTTGTCATTTTAATGGTGTTTGGACTTCATTCAGATAAAACAGTTTTTACATCAATCATGCAGAAGTAGTGCACTTTTTGTGGGCTCAGTAATGTTTTGGCTGCCTGAGACACATGTGAAACAAAAGTGTTGTCTCTCCCCAGCATTTTTCTGTAATGGATGAGCATTTTTTAGAGCCATTGGATACTGTGGCAAACCACTCTGTTCTGTGTTGCCTCCAAGAAACAACTCACTTCCTTCTTGATGAAAAGCTTTTAATTCTAACTGAGGACATGAGGTTTTTCTGGTCAAGATTTTGGAGTAGTACTCTGTAATACAAGGTACAGGTCCAGAGTAACATAATCATAGTTGTATCAGAAACAGTAAGTGACAGTAAGTCATTAACAGCATCAGCCGTGATGGATGTAGCATTGAGGAAACATGTCCAACAGAAAGGCCTGGACTAATTCTTAGTTCAGCTTTTCAGAAGTCAGAATTTCCTGATTCATGGATTTCATTTGAAATAATCTCCAGTAAATCAGCTAATCAGATTAAACAGGCATCAAATGTAAGCTCTGGCTCTGTTATGTGTAAGACATGTAGTTTCGATTGAGAATTAATGGTCAGATTAAACCACTCTTAAAATAAGCATTAGGAGAGTTGTGGATCCTTGTATTCTGTGTCTTTAACAAACTTCCAGCGTGTTTTTAACGACGGCATGAACTGTGGATTGACGTCAATTCAACGCCAAATTCACAGTACCATCGAGTACTGGAAATTCATGAACTTAATCAAATGGCTAAATCACAGATGTTATACCTCATACCCAGAAGTTGAACTACATATCCTCAAGATTATGGAAACCCATTGCACACTGGCATTAAGTGTTTTGCAGCACAAGTTTACCCCTGATGCACTCATCAGTTTCACACCCAACACCCATGTTGTGTAAATAGCAGGTTCACTTATGTGTGTTAGCGCCCAGGGGTGTGTTGGCCTTACAAGGTGGCGTGCTGCTTTGTTGAGGACATAGAAAACATCTATATAGATAGATAGATAGATGGATAGATAGATAGATAGATGGATAGATGGATGGATAAATAGATACATACAGTGAAAAAGAGTGTTTATTTAGATAGAAGGACTGTTAAATTTGGTATTTGCCCACCATCCTTATACACCATGATACAGTATAGTGCCTATCTGAGAATGCTAGGAGAGGAGGTCACCCTCAGTGCCATCTCCCCACACGCCACTTTCTCCTCAGCCCTGCATGGTCCAAAAACTCGAGACCAGATGATCACTAAGTTCCCCATGAAGTGTGTCCTGAGTATATGCAGAAAGAGACTAGTTCATTTACAGTCCATGTGAACACCACTAATTATCGTGTCCTTAGCTAATAAAGCCAGTGCCGCTTAGCCACCTGCACAGGTGTGTGTTTGGACAGACGGTTTAGTTTCTGCTGTTTAGAGGAACTTTTCCATACATGCATTTTCATTACTCATACAGTGATCTGTGTGGGTTTCCTGTGCGGTTAAAAGTAGAGTACACTTGCACCCAGATTTTGCACCACTCTTCTTCTAAAAAAGCAGTTGTATACACCCTGATTCACTATGAGCCATGTGCTGTAGCCTGTGCATTTAGATAATGTAAACAGGGCCCTATAACTTTCTATTTTAAACAGCAGGATTTGACTCTGAGGAGCCTTTAAGAAAATGCGCTGGAAAGCAATACAATGAATAATTCATTGTTATTGTTTTCATTGATTTATTGCTGTTTGAGTTATTACTTATTGTTTTCAATTTAATTATCAGACAGCCAATCTCGTACCTTATTTAAATTGGTTTTGACCTTGTAAAGCGGCTACAGCTCCACTTTTGATATGTGGAGGATTGAAGGATTTTTAGCTTCTTAACTTTAATCTAAATAATTCTCATTATGGAGTAGGAATTCACCTGTAGAGGTGCAACCCAGTTTATAAAATAGGCAACCCAAATTTAGCTGGGTTAATGTTTGGTTCATTTTCAGCATTGTGCATTCATATTGACCTGATTTTGTTTGCATGATATGAAGGTAGAATTCTCCGTTGGCTGTAATTGTTTGAGCACAAATTATTCAAGCTTGAACGTTTGTTTTCACACCAAGTGGAAGCAGTAAACGTGTGAAGTAATCAAAAATGAGTCATAAGGTATCCCATTGAGTCAGTGTAAATAGTGGCTGGTTCCCTGACCTCCTCTTCATCCGTGTCTGTGGCTGGATGCCTGGGAATGCCTTCGCCCTGCTGCTGAGCCGTCTGCATGCAGCAGGAAGTGTGCAGCTGTTGGCTGCAGTTGTTCGTGTGGGATTAGTGCTCTTGCCTGAGTGATAGCTGGGTCTGACAGCCATGTAATCTAATGTATTGGCTCATTGTTTTCATTAAAGAGAGTGCACTGTTTGATCCCGGAGGAAGTAAAATGGTGCTTTGCCGTAACATTAAGCATATGTAAGCTAATTTAACCAGCATGTATGTCAGCACGGCGAACAATCAAATACTGTAAATCCTATTAAATTAACTCTTTTCATTACTTTCACTAATTATTCAAGTTCAACTGGTTTAATGCATCAGAAAGTCTCTGCTGGATAAAGACCGGACAGCACAGGGCTAGAAACCAAGAGATTCGGTTTTCAAGGTTTTTCCAGACATGTCCAACTGGCAGGGCATCCTGGACACATTATAAATCCTGTCTGGTTTGTGGGTCCCTCAGGATCCCCCATGAAGACTTTTGGTGAATAATGTTAGGCAGAGGGACAACTGGGTGAACTTTCTTTTGCACAGTCACAACCAACAAAGGCAAAGGAAGATAGATCAGCGGAGAGACAGGCTACCAGAACACTTAGTTGTAGATCCTTGCCTCGTCAATCCTGGACAACATGAAGTGATTTTAAATTTCTGACAGATTTTCAAACACATTGCAACAAATAATGACAGTTATAATAGTTTTGTTCTTGCGTTTTGCATGTAAGCAGTGTAACAATATTTCCAACACAAGCGTTTGGTGTCTACATGCACACAGAGAAAGCATAATTCATCATGAAATACTTGTTTTCAGGTTTCTGGTTACTGTATCTGAATAATGCAGGAAACTGAAAGGCTTAAATTTAACAATAAAAACCACAATAGTGGAGATAAACCACTGTGGTGGGTTGCATATATTGCGTATCCTCTTCATTTCAAGCACCAGGAGAAGAGTGCCACCACAAATATTAGACATTTTCTTCACTCTGACTGTTTTCCTTCTGTCACTGCCACCACATAGCACAGGGGAGCGGTGGGTGTAGATATGCAGTGACAGAGGAAAGTCAGTGTCAGTGCTCCCTAAGAATAATGTGCTCATGACTTGGCTAGGGCTGCACCTGCTTAGGTAGTTGGCAGCTGCCAGAATCTGAACTCAGGATACGTTATTACATTCCCAAACAGGACCTTTATCAAAACCAGATTACTTAAGTCGACATCAACATAATTGTCGTACATCTATAAATGCCTTGCACATTTGAAAAAGTTGGTCCTTTATTGGACCGATGTTGGCATCTTTATAAATTGATAATTCTCTTTGGACGCCAGAGGCAGATATCGGAGGGGCATAAACACAGTTATATGTTTGCTGTGATTGCTTCCGTTTTGTTGATTATGAATGCAAAACAAATCAGAATTTTCCTCTCTGAAACAGCGAGACAGACCATAGATTAGGGGATGCACCAACAAAATGTGCTGATTATGTTGGTTATGGAGCAGATAGCAGATTTAGAGTCTACATTAATTTCCTTGAGAATAGTTGCTGGTTGTCTCATTAAATTGACTAAACCCTCATGTTGAGCAGCCGAAGATTCACTCGCACCGGTACAAATATTTTGAATGTGTTTGTTTTCCTCTCAAAGCACAGTTTTGTGTTTGTTTCAGTCTTTGGTGGAAAGCCCGAGCATGCTCTGATCATCTAGGACATGTTTGAGAAAATCAAAGCTCTAGCTGTTTAGCCAACAGGAGTAGAGCTTACATCCACCCTTAAGCCTAGAATGAAGGTTTGTTAGAGCCTTGTCTTGCATGTGCAGAGTATCTCTGCAGTCAGCGGCTGGTTTGAGTGGGATTTTATATCCAGCAGCTGCCTCTGTAGTTTGATCCCTGCGCCTTCTGGGAGGGAGTTTCTTCTGTATTGACTACCTTTCCAGAGCACACAAGTACCATCCAAAACATAGTTGACTACTGTGTTATTCAAAGCCTGTCATTCAGCACTGTGAAAAATCTATATAGTGAACGAGTCTAGTTAAAGAAGCATGAGAGGGTTGTTGAAGTAAATTCTATCAAGAGGAGGGATGTTGGAGGTAACACGAGACAGAGGAACATCCATGCACAAGCACGGGATGAAGAACTGGTCCTGGAGTGATGCCAGAGCACAGAGTTTTTATCTCCCACTGTGTCAAAACTGCAGTCATGTCTCCTGCACCACATTTTTTTGTATTTATTTTTAAAACATGTTGATAGTGCTGCAGGGCTCCACATCAGGTTTTTTTTATGCATCGTGCCAGGGAAGTGCTGAAAGGGCTGATTCTTTAAAGCCTCTTTGAATCCCAAATATTGGATTTGGCTGCACTGCTCGCACTGGATTGATTACTTTGTATACAGTATTTTAACAGTAGTGTGAGAATGAAGAGCTGTGTTTTTTAGCCCAGTTAGAGAGCTGGGTTTTGCTACAGCTTTGTAAACACACTCAACCTTATCCTGAAAGTTTCACCATGTTTATCAGTAAGAAAATGAAGACATGTAGACCCTCCTGGAGGCTGAATTTTGTTTTGTATATAGTTTTTGAGAATCAGGCATGACTGTAAGTTTGGAAGGAATCATGACTCCATCTCAACATGCAGTAGAGGAGGAATGTGATGGTGTTTTTATTTAAGATGAAGTAACAACGCCACACGGGATGATCCAAAGCGACTCATTTTTAGATATTAATGCTGCGTTTGAGTTACCTCGGAAGTCAGATGTCCGAGCTGTCCGAGTTACCAGCATTTTAGTTACCAATTCGGAAGAAAGCAAAATCAGAAGTGGAAACAAGATGGCTACATCTATGAAAGCTATTTTAGCACTTGCCTTGTCCTTGCTTATATTTGGACTCGGCAAGTGCTAAAATAACTTTGGTAGATGTAGCCATCTTGTTTCCGCCTCCAATTTTACTTTTTTCTGACTTGGTAACTGGAACGCTGGTAACTCGGGTGTGACTTCATTCCCAGTTCAGACATCTGACTTCTGAGGTAACTCGAACGCAGCATTAGGTTCTGACTAACCGCTCAGAATTCAACCCTTTTTTTCCGATGTATTTTACAGCTAAAATGAGATAATAGAGTCAGTGGTTACCCAGTGTCAGATTGGTTTTACTACCACCAGCAGAGCTAACACCACCTGACGTTATTTTGTCTGTCTTGTAGGCAAACGTCCACATGCGTGTCACATAAACTTTGCCTTTATATGTAAAATAAAACCTATCAAGTAAATTACAAGTATCTCAGAGTTGTAGGTAAGTGTTGTACTCAATGAAACGTACCTACTTTTGTTTTCCTGAAGTGGCACCAGTCAGTGAATCTGGAGTGCAGCACCGTGTGGGATCTGAATCAGCCAGCACGGGGACATAAACAGTTTCACACCTACTCCTTTCGCAAAGCGTTGCGACCAGGCAACCCCCCAAATATGCATCGAAAACCCACACAGCAGTTTGGATTTATAGTGCCACCTCTAAAAGCATGCAACAGATTTATTACCGTAGCAATGGCAAGTGTTTGTGGAGACCAGTCTGTGTCTGACACATCAGCTGAATCAGAATGAGTGTTACGTAACTTTGACATAAAAACAGAAGTAAAAATAAGGTCAGGTCAAAAGATGTAAACAAAGAGAAATCTGTTTAAAGTTTATTAAAATTTAGCTGGTTATCCAGTATATATATGTATGAGTCCATGTTTTTTAGGAAATGAATATGTTGTGAGACATCTCCATTTCTTTTGTTTTGGAGGAAAAATGAATCATTTTCAGTATATCTGTCTCTGGCAGATTTTGTGTTCATCTCTAAACTCTGCACATGCAAAATTGGCCATCTGTACATAACGTCCCCTCATATTTAGAAGGCCCATCTGTGGGGCACATGGTGCTCGCTCGGGCTTCAATCCAAGTCTTGGCAGTGGTCCCATTAGTGCCACAGGGAGAGACAAAAACCTCCAGTATTGCTTTCATTGAGTCGCCTTTCCTTCCTACTTTTCCCACTTGTCTCCCTCTTTGGTCTGCAAACAGAGTTTAACCAACAGCTGCACACACCTGACGCTCAATCCATCGGGCGAGGGACATTCTGCTGTGGGGCTCACGTTACAGCGAAATCTTACACCACAATGGTCGACGCTTCATTCCCGCCTTTTCTGAGCCGTGTCCCCCATCCTCTGTCCCCTCTAACACCTCTCTCATGCCCCCTCCTCTGCCTTTTTTTCTTTCTGGGTGCAGTGGACGGAGCCTGGGAATGTTTACTCTGCTTTGTTGTTGTCAACAGTCCTGACTGAAACAGCGGGGGACCACAGGAAAGACTTGTATTCAATTAAAGGGTGGGATTAACTTGAGAAAATAAGGGATATGGGGGTCATCCATTGTCACTTATGAGCTTTTTGAGTATTGATAAGAATTGTGATTTAAAATCCAACGTAATTTTTGATTTATCAAGCTTTGGCGCACAAAGCTCAGCAGGCATGCAATAACATACATACTGCCAAAGTGGACAGCCTATTTTTGGGGAACAATTTCTTGGAAATCTGGGGGACTCCATCCAGTGAGGATAAGAAATCCAGATGCTTAAAGGAAGACAGTCTGAATTTACAACATTTTATTTTCTTTGAGCTGTATTTTGTACATTTAAAAAACTGGCCAACTTTGTATTTATCGTAGATTTCTTGTCATTAATGTGCTGAAAGACTCCATTGTATCAGATAATAAATTGTCAGTTGTTATCGGACAGCTGATTTGTCTCTTTGGCTCAATTTCAGAAAAGGCACACTGGCATTTCAAATCCAAATTTTCCATATAAAAAGCATGTCTTGTAATCTTCTCTGCACATTAAACAACTGCATTCATGACCCCAAGGCTGAATAACTTAACTCCGAGAACAGAGTAGTTGTTGCTGAGTCACCCATTAATCATGGAAGCTGATGAGGTTTAACTTGCTGTTAATGGTCCATGATAAACTCTTATTCCTTCTTGTGGGTGGAAAGCCCCGACTCCCCTTTAAATCCTGAGGGGTATAGGTGTGTGTGAAATGTGACCACAACACTGTGTCATGGGCTGGAGGGTTAACTTCCATCTTTAACTCCGTCCTCTTGTAACTGATACATGTTGTGTGTCTTTTTGGGACAATAGAGATGACACTGACTTGTCTCCAGTATTTGCTCAAGGCATCCCACACGGATCAGGTCATTGTCCTGAGGAATTCCAAGTCCTCTTAATTTCTTCTCTCCTTTTGGTTTGTGTCAAACTACTGAACCCACTGATGTGTCAGTGTCACCTGCAGAACCTGCAGAAGTGAATTTAGTGCGGCATTCACCAGGATTAAGTTGCAAAGGGATATAGTCGGTGGGAATGACGGAAGTAACAGAATAGTACAGCTGGAAGTGTCTTTACTTTTCAGGTCATTTAATGCATTTCACCCAGTAGTATATTGGGTATGTTACCTGCTTCATTTTTAGCGCTATCTGCATATTTCCAAATGTCCATAAATCCAGTAAAAAAGCCTTGAAATAAACATTTAATTGATTCAAAGCTACTTTGTAGTCCCCCACAGTCTGACTTTTTTCTCAATTAAAGGGCTTCAATGTTTTTTTAAATGAAGATACTAAGTCGAAAAAGTCGAAAAATCGCATCGCGTTTGATGTGTATAGTCAGGCGCGTCAACATTCGCCTCCAAACATAATTTGGCGTCATATATTTGCGTCGTTCCTGGTGTGTAAGGACCTTTAATGTTAACTTCAAGACGTTTTCAATGCTAATTCTAAAATGCACATTTTAACAGATCAAATGTCACTTTTCCGATTTTTTAACTATGTGTATTAAAGTGTGCTTTTTTTTAGAGTACATATCTCAGTATTTGACAATATAGATCTTTTTCTGTCCATTCGGATGACATGATTTCTGGCTCTGCGCCAGTCCGTGTCCCGCCACATCAGCCGGCATTTACATCTGCTGTTGAATTAAAATGAAGTCAGTTGAAATCCAGGCTGACTTTGATGGTGAAAAGACACCTCTGTGTTCTGCGTGTACATGTGCAAATGAATATTCATGAGGGACCTCAGGGCTAACCAGAGCGTCTTTCATGGTGTTTGCCTCTTTTGCTAATAGGCTGTGCCATGCCGAGGATATGGCATACATCTGGTGTTGTGTTTTTTTTCTGCACAGGCAAGCGTCTGTGCTGAATGTTTACAGCTAAAATTGGCTGTTCAGAATGACAAATAAGCTTGTTTTGACTGTCTATGCTAACTCTTCATATTCTCAGGGCTTTCTGAGGGAATTTAGCGTGAAATATGCACACCAGTGGTCCGTGAAAAAAAAAAGAGTAAACATAGTGTGCTTTTTAAATTAAACTCTGTAGGCAGGAGTAAAGACAATGTCTGTGTTTCCCATCATGAATACTATAGAGTAGGATTGCAGAGTTTTATGTCAGAGCTGTCTGTAAATGTTATCCCAGCCCTGGAGGCTGACTGATGAGTGCAATGGTAGAGGGCCAGATGCAACTCACATTTCATGCTTTGTGTGGGCCTCTCCCCCTCAGCTGATTCATCGTGCAGGCCTAATTATTTTAGTCTTTTTCTGTGTGCAGTCGGTGTTTTCAGGGCATTTGTTTGGCACATTCCCCAGAGGGCACATCTCTTTGTTTAAGTGTCCCTCGGGAGAGATAAGAGAGGCAGAAAATACGCTTGTTGATAGAAACCATCAGCAACTGTTGATTGGACAGTGGAATTTGTTGGGATTATTCTGCTCTTTCTCTGCAGTGTTACACAAGCAGATGGAGGAACTCATACGGTGACGTGAGATGTATTTTAGGGTTCATTAATTAATACTTCAGCCCTTTAATTTTCAAACATTTAAGAAGCTGTCCTTCACACACAAGAGCACAAGACGACCGAAATAGATTCTGTTTACTGGCATAGAAGAAGAAGAAGAAGGAGAAGAAAATAAACAAACTGTCATAGTTTTAAAGCCAAAACCGTCAAACTTTTGCTGAAACCATCAAATCTTTCTGCACTGCTTTAACCAAATGCGACAGTCAGTTTTTTTTTCATCTTTTGACATCGAAGCAAAGAAAACACCAAGACTCAATAACAGTGTGCTTTTGCATCAGACTTCACAACCCCTATTGCTAGAGTTTCTGGAAAACTGTGAATTTATTGCGTCTTGTTTTCTGCAGAAGAATAAGAAGCCTGTATTTTTTAGTCTTTATGCATATCATCTTCTCCATCCAGCCACCAGAAGTCATTGTCGATGTGGGGGAGGAATTTTTAAGACAGATGCCTGGCGGTTTGAAGCGAGATGAGCTGAATCTGAATAGGAAAAGATCAAACAGATGTGCCCTTTTCTAACTGTGAAAGTCTTAAGTATGGACTGCGCAGACTGCAGATGGAAAAAACAGGAGTGTTAAGAGTTGATGTTTGGTGATATCAGATTTTGCATGGTGACTTGTTTCAGGGAGATGTCACTGATCTTGACGTGAGTCGCGATAACAGGCTTTGCTCACAGATAAGAATCAGACGCTGAAGGGTGGTGTCCAATCTCAGACGGGGTTTATTAAGGAGTCTGGGTGCAGAGTTGACTTGTGAGGGCAATTTAGTGGCTGCCAGACACTGCCAGTGTCTTTTGAAGACATGTGTGATGAAAGCTGTTATGTGATCTACCTCTGCAGCTCAAGTTTAGGGTCTGGAATCTGCCCGGGGGGTGCTGCTCTACTGCAATTTTAGAATAAAGACGTGTTAAAGCTTAAGGCTCCAAAGCTCCAACAGTATCCCTGTAAAAAAAAAACTGGATGAAGACCCTCTGGACTGACATCTGGAATCGTTCAGGATGACAGAGATATAAAGGCTGTTGGTTGGCTTTTGGCAAACACCTTACAGGTTGATGTGAGATACAGAGTTGAGTATCTCTCAGTAAGAAGAAGATGATGTGAGAAAACCTCTTTGTCTTGAGTGTTTTTCCAACAACTCCTGCAGATCATTCGATATTATTTGTTCCACTTCTTTACAAAAAACAGTTTAAGAAATTAGAAGTTCATTGCTGTGACATTAAGACACAAGAATGTGATGTATTTGGACCCAAACCAGGTCCTGGAGGAAATGACTTCCTAGCTGGAAACAACTCAACTTAATAAAAAACTTGAATATAAACCAAATGAAGGAATGGTGCCTACCCTGATGGATTATAAAGCTCTTTGGCAGCCAGAATCACGCTCCAAACAAATTAAAACTGGTGTGTGTCAGCAGGCAGAGTGGTTTGTGCTACAAAAATAAAAGCTTAGCTCATTTGGGATTTGTTTGTGTGGTCTGTGGAGGTTGGCTGGCATCGTCTGTTGAAATATCTGCGGCAACTTGATTTATTCTTGCAACAGTTTTTCCTTGTGAAAAATTAGAGATATGTTTAAACGATAGGCTTCACACTTTTGTAATGTAAACACATCTTAAAAAACGATCAACCAGGAAACTTTTGCCTGCCTGATTTCCATGGGTATTAAGTAGGGTCAAACGATAATGAAAAGTTCTATTTGTGCAACATTTTTCTTTTCTGCAACATTCATGTGACATAAAAAAAACTGGAATTTTAGTTGTTTTATGTAATTGTACAATCATAGTATTTATTATTATTTGGACTTGCTTGGAGATGTAAAGACAAGAGAAGTAGAAAGTACAGGTGGTGCTTACCCATTAAGAAGTCATCAATATTTTCAGTCTGTGCGTTAAATCTGAGTCACAAGCCCTCAGCATATTCCTATAAATTTAAATTTTTACTTTCACATCACAATGATTCAATTGCACCTGTTAGTGTGTCCATGGTGTTAACAAATACTTAAATGGATGTAAAAACACTGTCCAATAATCCATTTTGCTTTATTGACTTTGGCATGTTGACATTTTAAAGTCACACAGACAGAAACTCTGAGAGATTTTATATAGATGTTTATTACAGATTAAACCTGGATAATGAGGAAGTGGTGTTTTTCAGGTCATAGCACTGATACTGTATGTTCTGGGATGTGACTGTTGTGCCTGAGTATATCACAGTTTGGATTTCAAAAGGATGTTTTGTTCAGCCCTGAGCTAGGAATATATTTGACCTCCCCTTAGTGTGTGTTTTTGTCTGTGTAAAGCCCTGGTGCTTCTCTGCAGATTTTACCCTCCGACTTGATCAGAAGTTGTCTTTGTTTTCATTCATCCAAGCGCTCCTCTCAGCAGAAACAACACTACAACACAAAGGCCTTTTAGCTTTCCCAGATGTGAAAACAAGAACATGGATCTCATCTTAGCTGAAGTCTCCCTGTAGCTCTCCTGACATCATCAGTGGGTGACAGAAGCAGGCTGCGGTGCCAGACTCTCCTCACTGAGAGGAGTCATGTGAGGTGGTTTGGGCATCTGGTAGGGAAATCCCCTGTGGAGACTGAGAGACCTGGATGAGGTTGTCGGGGAAACAGACGTCTGGGCAGCTCAGCTTGCTGTTGTGAAAGTGACCCTGACCTGCCTAAGTGACTCAATTTGGACAGACTCTACTGCTAAACTAAAACAATGAAATGTAATATTGTGAAATTATTAGCAATACAATTTCAGTCTTGTTTAATTTAATGACATCTTTGCAGAAAATAGACCTGAATATTTTGGGAAAAATACTTAATGTGCTAATACATTGTTTAGTGTTCAGGTAGTTTTGTTGAATTCTGAATTGAAAGTAGATAATCTGAGAGGTAAACGCATCCAGGCTTGTATTGAAATAGTACTGGATTTTGGATCGACTGTTCAGCTGTATCTGAACACATTATATTTGATAAAGCAGACCACACATACACATGGACAGTGGGCCTTTTTATGTTATAGATTTAAACACCAGAATGAGATATCTCTTTAAGTCGACAAAGGGTCTTACTTTTCTTGGATAAGTTCTGCTAAAGTTGCCTCTAATGGCCACATAGAGTGAGGATGGAAATTCAAGTCCCTGGCGTAGGAAGTACAGCCCCTTGTTTATGCCACAGCATATGTCATACTTACTGGTATCTAATAAGCAGTCATATCGATGTAACAGACCCCATCCAGAGGCCCATTTAATAAGTGATAGCTCCTGAAGTGCTGCACGGTCTCCTGCTGCTCGATTGTGTAATTTCAGCTCCCTTACTAGATACAAAACATCAGCTAGCTACAAACATAAAATCCAAAGTGTTGTATTAAGTTAAATCTTTTTAAGGATTTTTTGTGCAAAAAGAAATCAGCACAGGTTGACCAGCTCTAAATCTGTTAAAGAAATCTGATATACCATGCAAAGCCCCCTGCAGGGTCGGAGGAGTCATGACACCATGCATCTTCCACCTCCAGCCAGCTTGGCATCTGCTGCCCAGCAGAGAACAGGAACAGCAATATCGACTCACTTAAAGGGTACATAACACATGGCAAGCAACAGTGGAGGTGCAAAAAGCCCTTCGAACATGTAATGCTGTAGTATGGCTTTATTATTTATCTTTATTGTTGTAGTTGTCATGCTCCTGAGTGGAGTTCTTTTATCTCGCCACCAGCTGAGATTGTCACTAAGATCAGTGATCATCAACAATGCAGTGCTTGTTGCCCAGTGGCATTTTTCTGACAACATATGTCTCCTACCTGCTTCACCTCCCCTTCTGTTTGCAGTCTGCACAATGACATATGAGGGCACATCAGATCTATTTCCATCTCGAGTTCTAACCTGCAGCTGGAACAGAGTGATTGACACGGAAAAAGAGAGAGATGAGCCGTCCTCTTAGTGAAGAAAATCATGTCTCAGGATACAAAATGTCCCTGCCTGCTGCGTTTATCCTACAGATTAGTCCCAAAGAGACAGGCTTCTGTTTCTCATGACCTGTGTGTTGAAAGGTTAAGGTTAGAAATGATCAATCAAATATTTGTGTTATTGTCTGTAAATGTCTTAAAAAGAGTGTCTTATCCTGTCTATGGCACTGAGCCCATTCGTTCTTCCTTAAATCACCAAAAAAATGAAGAAATAGGTCAGATATATGTGCAGTTTCATTATCAATAAAATAAAAGTATCAGAATAAAGGTCCTTACACACCGGGAACGACGCAAATATGTGACGCGAAATTACGAACTATTCTGAGGCGAATTTTGACACGCGATGCCATTTTGTGACTTTCCGGGGGGGGGGGAAGACACGTCCCGAGTGGAAGCGAGAAGACTGACACAACGGCAGACTGACTGTTTTTCAGTTCTGATTAGACTCTAGTGTTGAGATGTCTGTCTGTCATGATAGCATGTACTGAGTCGGGGCCAGTACTAGATAAGAACATTACACTATAATCCATAAACGTAAGGTAAACGATTGAGTTTGAGACAGTGAAAATACATATGGTATGTTGTATCTGAACAGGTTAGCTTACGAGCTAAAGTTACTTAGCACAGATGAAAGTTAAAACAAAGACGTTTAGCAAACTGTTAAAGCACAAAAACCATCGTTATACGAGAGATCCGACGCTATGACTCTCCACAAGTTGTCCTTCAGATCGTTATCTTTGTAATGTTTGTGTCTTTTGTCAAAAATCACTCTGTTCTCCGACATGTAAACAATCAGCTAGTCGGCCATGTTGGATATACCGGTGAATCTGACGTTGCAACAACACGCAATCTGATTGGTCAGAAGTGGACACACAGTATGCGTAACTTTAGAAAATTCGACCGTGATACGAAAAAAATAAATGCAGCAATATCGCAGGATGGGAAAACATCGCTAATGTGAAAAAATATTGACATCTGAAATAATTAATAATAGATGCACATTTTAAGCACTGGCAAGCTGTTCTCTACTTTTAGGTCTATTAAGAGAAGGTGGAGAGGAAAAGGATGAATACTTGCTTAAATAGACAGCAATGAAATACTGTTTATTGAAATTTAAAGAAAAACAGGCAAAATCCTTCATTGTTTCCATATTCTTTATTTTTTATGTCATCGTAAATGGATACCGGAGCGTTTAAGAGCTGAACTTTCACACAGCTTGTGAACACCAGTGAACAGTCAAACCTCGAAAACTCAGCATCCTACACTTCCCATAGTTCTCTTCTCCCTTAGGCCAGCCTTTGTAAATTGAAGTCTCCAAGTCCTCAGATGTGAGAGTTTCCACCTTTTCTGTGCTCCTCCAGAGCCACAGTAGATGTTATGAAACTCTTTCCACAGCTGAGTGGTTCTGTCCACAGTCAGAAAACTGATCCTCATGTGTAAAATCAGTGGAGCGCCCCTTTAATGACAGACAGTCATGCTGTCAAAGGTGCTGAGTGTTGGTCATAAAAACTCAGAGGTGTCCAAAAAATGGGGCTCATACTTTTGGGCTTGCATTAACATAAATTTAACCTACTTTATAACTTTTCAAACTTAACTGTATGAAATAAACTTTGGAGTTAATTCGGCTCTGATTCAGCACTTATATATCGCCTGCATACTTTTATTTATCCCCAGGGTTTTCCCATGCAGTTATATTTCAGTGGACTCAATCTGCCATGTGCATTTTTGAGGCATTTGATCACCTTATGATCTAAATGTCAGCTGATGGTTCTATACGAGCCCAACCGAGACAAATCAATTCCCAAGTTTTTCTCAGAGTTACATCTCATGGCGAAAACTGAGGATTTTTTTTTTTTTTCAGCTTGTTTGGGGCAAAGCAACAGCGTCTTGTATTGATGAAAACAGTCTTGAATGAATAAAATATAGTCTGTCTGGCTCAAAAAGACAACAACTGAGAAAGACTCTCAGCTCTGAAAAGTTTTATGACTGCTTTGACCTCGTCTTTGTTTTGGTGATGAAAGTAGAGATGACACATGCATAAATTAGATATAGAACTGTAGGACAACACCGAGTAGGAACTTCATCAAAATGACTCTGACTTACTAAAAGGAAAGATATCAGAAGTTAAAGAGTTTCTTGTCTCTCTTACCTTGTTCTTCCACCTTTGTCTTCCTAAATAGATTAAAAAGCTCAGCTCCCTGTTGTAGCTTTTGACCATTAAGTGTCTATTGTCTCGCTAGCAGACAGCTGTAACGAATAGTCAAGGTGAAAACGTGACATTGCTTCTGCTCCATATTTGTCCCATTAGTGTTAATTGTGGTGCTCCTCCTGGTTTGGCCCCCGTTCAGCGGGACATGAGGCTCTGTTTGGCTCTAACTGAACTGGCAGTACTTCACTCACTGACCCTGGCAGCCTATTAAAAATGTAGGGCAGCTATCTTTCACTCCTCTTAAGAAAACTATGTCATAATTGTCTTTCAAAACTGGACCTAATACGGTGAGGAATTTGAGTGTAACATCAGACAGCCTGCTTGGGAAAGTCTCCTAATTAAATAAGTTTTATTCAATTAGTCAAGGCTCACACCCACAACGAGCGTTTCACTACAGAGAAAACACTGCTCTGATTCGATTAAGGAGGTCTGATCGTAGCACGAGGAGCAAACTTCAAAAGGCTGTTTACAGACTTAAACACAATCAGACTTAATAACACTCCATGTGTACCGACTTGCCGCAAAGCTGCAGCCGCCTCTCCAGTGAAACGACAGTTAGGAGCTGCTGGGTGTTTCTCCCGGTCGTCTTAGCTCACAGATCAAGGCCCCTGGTCTGGATCTTTGAACTTGACATTTCAAAAGGGAGAGGATAAAGAGATGCTTAAATATCAAATCCACCCCCGCTCCCTCAGCCCTGATATTCGACGCTGTTAAAAGATCAACCCCCTAATCAAAGAGAAGGCCTCTGAGCTGAGGATTTTCCCCGTGTGCCTGTCTGTGGAATTTAATTTATACATGTCTCAGCATAAAATTGGGTTATCCAGCTTTTGTCCCATGACTGCTTATGTATGGACACTTGTTAAATATCAAGGTTCTCTGTTTGAAGCATGTGAGCTAAATTAGATAAGCCCGTGCTCCATTTGTCAGACTGTATTCTTCTATCAGCAGCTTAAATTTTTACTGTAAAAATCAAAATCTTTGAGCTCCAGAAAGTGAGTCCAAGGGACACAGGTAGGGATTTAATTGGGTCTTTTATTTTATTATCATATCATATCGTATCACATTGTATTGTATTGTATCGTATCCTATCGTATTGTATCATTTCGTATTGTATTGTATTGTGTCGTATCTTATTGAATCGTATCATATCGTATCGTATTGTATCGTATTGTATCGTATTGTATCGTATCTTACTTTATCGTATCGTTTCACATCGTATCATATCATATCGTATTGTATCGTATCTTATTGTATCGTATCGCTTCACATCGTATCATATCGTTTCGTATCGTATTGTATCGTATCTTACTTTATCGTATCGTTTCACATCGTATCATATCGTATCGTATTGTATCGTATCTTATTGTATCGTATCGTTTCACATCGTATCATATCGTATTGTATCGTATTGTATCGTATCTTATTGAATCGTATTGTATCGTATCTTATTGAATCGTATCATATCGTATCGTATCGTTTCACATCGTATCATATCGTATTGTATCGTATCGTATCGTATTGTATCATATTCTACCGTATAATATCGTATCGTATTGTAGCTTATTGTATCTTATCGTACCGTGTCATGTCGTGTCATTTTTTCCCTAAATTTAAAAAAATTTTTGTCTCTAAATATAAATGAATCCTAACAGATGAATAAAGCAGTGTAGATGAGAAGAATAACCTATTCTTGGTCTCTTCAATCTTATCTGGAATTTTTCTGGCTTTCTAACCAGCACTTTACTCTCTCTCCAGCTTACTTACTCTTCAGTGTTCCTTTTCAGTCCCTGAGGGAAAACACAATTTTATCACTCCGTTGTTGAGCATGTGACACATACATAGCCCGTATTGACGTACAAGCACAAACAGACAGAGCAAGCTTTAGTGGAGAGATCTCAGCGAGGGGGCGGGCTGCACATGATTGAGCGTCCCTAGCAGCGCAGGAACAAACTTTGCAGTCCCCTCAAAGACCCTATGCTTGGTTTGTTCTGCCACTTGCACCAGAAACCTTCCAGCTTCTAACCCAAGACCAAGCTGACTTAATCAGTGGCTCTTTTTTTTTCTGGACAAGAAACATAGATTACATTTTTAGGGTTTTGTTGATTAAAAAAATGTTGCCCTTTCTCGCTAAACATGAGACCAATCAGAAATTGTGATCTGATTGTGGGCAGGATACACTTCCCTTCAAGCTGCATCTCTGCGTGTTTAGTTAAAACAGAGAATGTTAGTAAAAGGAGGAGATTTTTTTAGTTGCACAGGTGTGTTTAAGAAGGAAATCAACAGGCATTTCATCGTGTGTGGTCCTTTGATCATACCCATCTTAGTCCCCCCCATTCTTCCTCTAACTTCCATAGACACACTCCCACACACCCCTGTTTGCCCTCCTTCCTCTCTTCTCACATCTCCTACACTCCTTCCCACAAGTCACTTGACAAATAAGCTGCCCACAGGTGTTTCTGGGCCCCTCTTCTCAGCTGGCCCTTCCCCCACGGCATGGGAATGGGGGCGACATGACCATTGTTCACAGCTGCTTCTGTCAACGTGAACTCCACCTCCTCCATCCTCCTCAGCGCAGCAGGACACAGTGCCACCCCACAACTGGGAATCCAGTCATAACCACAGCGCCGGCTCAAGGTCTTGGCACGCTGAGGCCGAGCGAATCAAACAAGCGGAGGATATTGTCTGCTGAGCCCTGAGAACTGGAGTCTCCCAGTCTGGAGATCAAGATAAAGGAGGCTCGCTGCTCTAATATCAAACAATGAAACTGGTTATGAGTTCTGAACACAGATATATCATTGTGTCTGACATTGCGTCTGACCGACTGTAAACATGTGACTCTCCTTAGACTTCCTAGAGGCATGCGCCCTGTTTGGATGTGAAATACAGGGCAAGTTTGTTGTGAAAATACACGTGTCTAAGATCTGTCAGACATGTCAATGAGGCAGCTGTAAAGGTGAAAATATTTTCAACATTTGACCCCCATAGACTGTTTGACATGCACACAACAGTACAGGCTATTGATGGGCAAACTAAGGATAACATATTTGTTTGCACTGAACGCCATTTCATGATTGAAGGTTATTGCTTGATTGGCGTTGGGTTTGCATTGGTGTTATTTCTAGTCCTGACAAGGATACAGTTTTAGGTATTGGCAGGTATGTCGTTTAACGTACCAATCACTTACCATGACTAATGTCCCTAAATAAATCAGCTGGTTTTCAGGAAACAACCTTAAATTAACGCATTGATTGTCAACTCTTACCAGCACTGCAAACATCGTCAGTGTGTCCTGCTTCTGTGTTTTGTCTGTTACCTTGAGATTGTGGAGGTGGAGGATATAATAATCAGTGCTGTGATAACTCAAGCTAAAGCCCACATGTGCTTTGTTTGCTCCCCGTCCCCGTCGCTGTCCTCCTCCACAAGTTTCCCTCCCCCACCCCCCTGTTCCTGCCTGCCACTGTCTGACCTGCACTCCCCGTCACCTGCAAGTAATTGTCCTTCACCCAGCCGTGGAACATCTACAAAGCTCACCAAGCACACGATTAACTGATTACCAAGACAAAACATTCACATCAGAAACTCTAATCTGACTTGAGGATCTTTTTCTTTTTCATTTCTTGTTTAATCTGCTGTCCCGTTGCTGTCTAGCAGCCGAGGAGCAGCTCTCAAAGCTCTGTTTAAGTGATTTTGTTGATAAGATTCCAGGACAGGATGAATTCAGAGACCCACACGTATTCAGACCTTCATATCTGTTCTTTTCATCTTTCCCTTTTCCCAAAACAGCTTCATGCCTGTCTGCTCAAATTTTGTTTCACATATCAAAGTCAGATAGCAAACACTGATAGACTCTCAAAAGTAGAACGTGGACTTATTAAACAGGTTTTATGAAAGCTGGAGCAAAGCGAGGTAATATTTTAAAGATAGGATGTTGAAGATATTGAACTTTGTGAGCCAAATATCTTGACTCAAAGCTGAACTTGCTGATACGAATTTCAGTAACTGAACACTGTTGGTTTTGTGGTTTCTCTTGTAAACAAGAAAGTTGGTTTCCTTAATTAGATTCAGGGTTTAGGAAACACCTGGTCCTAATTCACTTCTTAAACCACCAAATGTAGAAAAGTAGAATAGAAAATGTTGAGTTTGCAAGTCAATGGCTGAAAATATTTCGAATTAAGTCTGGCAGCAGATAAGCAATCAACCTGAACATGCTCGTCTATCTGCCAATTCTTCACTTTTTTGAGCTGAATTTAAATAGCTTAGCCTTAAAATCAGCCTTACAGATGTGTGCAAATTGAGTTTTATGGGATTTGAGCTGTGTCAGAGACAAAAAAAAGCAGATTTAATACTTAACCTTGGATTTCAGGAATACTCTGGGATACACTTTCACCGTATTTTTCAAATAACTGCTTGTTAAATCAAAACAAATAAAAGTACCTTACTCTAACCCGATAAAAGTGATGAAATTTGGCCTCCGTTCCTTGTGTATTGGAACTGTTTACAGCCTTCCTGTCTTGACACATCAAAGTGATTCATACAAAAAATTATATCTGTGTTTTATTATACCTGAGTATCCGGCACACTTGTCCTCTGCCACTGCCAACTCATTGGGGATCATTGCAGTTCAGCTGGGGTTAGGGTCAGTCATTAAAACTAGACTGTGAAGAACAGTTTTGAAGTGATTGGAGATGCAGAATCAGAATCAGCAGTATTGGCCATTGAGTTATGCTGGGGCTGTGCTCGCCAATATACACTGGAAGCATAAATACACTCCTCACTCTTCTGCAGATTGAGTCAAACATGAAAACACCCTATGTCAGTGTTCAGTAGATGGTAATATAGCAGATGTTTTACATCTTTGAAACCATAATTTGTATGTAACATATAGTAGCATATGAAAAGACAGGCCAACATAATCGTAAAACCATCATGACTGCTTTAAAGTCCTGAAAAAAAAAAAACAGGTAGTTATATGGGTCGCTGTGGAAACAGGCGTGGTGTTGGACTGTGGGTTTTATATGGTTATGGTACAGCTCTATGATTGAACGCCATCCAAACAACACTGCTTTTGGATCCTGTGTTTTTAGATGTGGAGGGGGTAGGACTGGTCTGGGCACGAGGACTAGCCTCTCCTCCTCATTAACACAGCAGTGCACCTGTGATCACTCTGATATTCTCTTTGAGAGCATTAAGGTTCTCAGCAGGGGATTTAGGGGGGGAACTGGGGTTCACCATTTTGATCCCAGTGAAATGGGTGTGGCACGCTCGCCCGACAGCTCGCCTCATGTCTGGTTGACGGGATAAAAGGGGAAAGAGTGCACAAATACGCCTTTGTTGTAGGACGGGCACAGATTGAATGCTAATAAATTCAGATACTAACAGAAGCAGAGCCACAAAAAAATATCAGAGTTCAAACAAATGTGAAACAGGAAACAGAGAGAGAGGCCGGTTTAATTTCTCTGAGGGTTTGTGCGATAAAGGCGTAGCTTGCAATCACCATCAGAGCTAATTATGTACAGTTTTTATGTAAAATCCTGCCGACTTAATCAAATAGAAGATGAGGTACCCCCGCTGAATAGATTCAGTCTGTTTGCATAAATGACTGTTCTGTCTTTGGGTGTGAAGCTGAAAAAAGTTTCCTATATCACTTCACTGCAGTGTCTTGCTTTGGTCAGTTTTCATGAAAACTGTAGAAATATTTATGAAGTGCACTTTAGACTCCTGCAGAAATGTAATAGAAAACTGGTGGTGGAGGATTCGCAGCTGTAGATTTTGCAAACTATGATGCGATGAACTTTGAGGAGTGAAGTGTATCCTCCTGAATATTGCCGACTGTGTTCGCATCTGCTTACTTGGACTTCTCGCAGACATTTTGCAAGGGGGCTGATTTGCTTTGTGAGTCATGTAGAGGCATCAGTACTAATTTCAGTCTGTTTCATAACCAGTTAGAAGTTCCCCTGAGGAGTATGCGAGTATGTAACACCGTCCAGAAAATGCTTGGCTCCAAGAGCGTAGGCAAAAAGATGATCGTTGTGGTCAGACACAAGACCAGAATGGGACATTTGGGAGAAGGTGAAAGTAAAAAAACAGCAAAATTTGAGAGGAAATATTTCCCACTCAAATTTTCTGCCCAAGTTTTATAACATCAGCCTCACCAATGGACCAAATTAGAGCTGTGGTTTTTCCAGGAGCAGCAAACCCAGATGTGACGTCAGTTGCTTTACTGTCTATATATTATGACTACTTCCCGTATTTAACATTTGTAATTGTTGAAGGAGCGCTGACCTCAATTTTGGTGAATTTTTTCATCACTTTTTCAGCATTTTTTATTTGGAAACAAGTTACTCAACATGTACATCATGGGGGTTACTGGTTTCGTCATAAACCTCCCTCATTGTCAGCTTCCTCACTGTCTGCCATCTAAAAAGGGCCAAAGTGCTGAAAAATCGTACAGAGTGTGTCCCAACACGCCTTTAACTGTGACTTTTGTGACTCAAAGTTGGCAGAGCTCTCGGTTTCTGAAGGTTGAAATGGAAGTGATTACCTCAGGCCAGCCCTTTCTGCGCGGCGGTTGAGGGAAAGCTGATTTAGTTGGCAGCCAGTTTGTAGCTTTCAAGGATATTCAACACTGTGATGATGACCACAGGGGCCGGGATAAGAAGTCCTTTGTTGGAGTACAGCAGCAAGTCAGCTCGCTGTCGTCAGAGGCTTGATTTGAAAGAGAGTCACCTATTTATAGTGTTAGAATAACAGCAGAGGCCTCATACCTGGCACCCCTGACCATAAATGTCTCGTCTTTCACACACTTTAATATGATGAGGCGAAGGAATCACTCTTGTTTCCAGATTTTGTCTACCTCAAAATGTAATTTTGTCCGTGCTCGGTGAAGTAGGATTACTCTGTGAAATGGTTCCAAAGCTTCGTACATTAAGTCGTTTTGATGTCAGCCTTTCTAGGTCAAGTACGGGGCTTCATACTTGTGGTTTGTGTTTTGTCAAAACATCCCAGTCCATTCAGGGGGGAGAAGATCTAATCATGTGTCCTTGAATTTATATTTATGTTTTAGAGGGAAACCAAACCAAATTATTTTCAGTGTTTCCACAGCGTAGTGGTCAGGCGTATTTCTGGATCCTGGAACTGTGCTTACTATTTTATCCAATTTTAACATCAGCCTGTATCCAGGCACTTTCCAGGTACTGGGTAATAAGTGATCCATAGTTGTAGTAGCTGGATTGGGGCTGATTTTAGCAAACAGAATGACTACATAATAAATTAATGTTTGTCTTTCCCCACTTCATTTCCAGGAAAGCTAAACGAGTAAAATGAGCTACATTAAGCTCATTAACCAAATTTGTTTTTGTTCCCACTAAAAGCCAAGTAACACCCCCAACCTCCCCTTCGATGTAGATACAGTGTTTAGCCTGTTGACCTTTAATTAGCCATGGTGTATCTGCAGAGTAACCTGCGTGCAAGAGCCCAGCAGCTCTGGAGGGGGTCTATTGACGGGTAGTGGATGAGGAGGAACAAGCCACACTCACTGCTGAACATCAGATACATGCATAAATAAAACATCCATGTTTCTCCTTTAATGAAGTCTCACCCATCGGGTGAAATAATGAAAAATTAATGCAGCTGCTGAGGAAGTTGCTAACCAGCAGGAATGATTAGCAGTTTTTAAAAGCTAGATTGGTCGTGAGAAGTTGGAGGAAGCAGTGTAACCCATAAACACGAGTAAAATTTCACATTAATTACACAGGTATGTAAAATGATTGGCACACAGTAGAAGAGTTTTACAATCATAACCAATTTTTAAAATATCAGAGATCCCTTGGGATGATGAGGGATTACAGATTTGTCCTGTGGTGTGTGGTGTGCAATGATATGGTGAATACAGTGTGATTATAGTCTCGACTGTCAGAACTAGAAATCTCACAAACTCTGTCAAAAAAGACTTTTGATTAAAAACACATGATGGACCACAGGAGGAAACCTTCTGGTCCATCTACTGCTGTTACAACTTCTTTTCATCTCCTCCCAAGTTCAGTTGTGATATTTTTTAAAGAACAAGTTGTGTAAACACTCGTGTGTTGCCGTGTATCTTTCGGTGATGTTTCTGATGTCCATAATTCATTCTGACATTTATGCTACCTGTTTACTCTTGCTGCATTGTCATTACTTTTGCTATCCCTTTGGCTGCTTCCCTCTTATCGTAATCATAAGAACCAACCTGTAAGCAGGCCTTAGTCAGGCCCACATCAGCCAACTGTACCACACCAGTGATCAGAGACCTCCGATATATTCAAACAAAAACTCACTGTCCTCCTCTGCAGATGGTTTTCACATCACTACTATGTAAGTGCACTGCAGGTGAATAAGACTCTAAAAATAAACCCTCTGTGGTCCTGTAAGCTTAGCAGCCTGTATGTGTACCCCAACATGAGCGGGATAGCTCTGTCCTCAATCCTAGTTTTGTTTAATAGAGAGTTTTTCAGGTACCTGTGCTCATGTCTGCAGTCTTGTGGCGCACAGATACATATGCTTTCTATGTGTTTTAATAAAGGGCTGCATTAAAGTGATATCAGATAGGAATTTATGGTAGATTAATCCTGAAACAGTAGAGAGTGGTATTGTGTAAACGTCACAAATGATTTATTATTCAGCCCTATAGCTGCTTGACAGTAATGAGGAAAGATTTAGCCAAATTCTTGTTACAGCAGCTCTGATTGCTCGGTACTTTCTATAATCTAAACAGCTTTAAAACACTTTTCCAGATCTTTCTGAGTCATCCTCTTCAACCTCTAGTTCTGGGCGATCGTTTTGCAGAAAAGGTGGTCCGTGCAGCCAGACTAGCACTGCCTTGTGTCCCCTTATTTACATGAACAAAGTTTGCATATGCAAACAAAGGTTATCTGCAATATTTACTTTGAGATTAAGAGGGAGTAAACCAAACTCTTGTAAATGTAAAGTCCTGTGCATTTCCCAAAAGTCTCGACCTAAGTGAGTCCCCCTAAACAGAACTCTGTGGCAGGTCCCGAGCTGGAGCTGTGAGGTGCTCTGTTGCTTGAATGAGGGGATCACTGATGCAGAGAGAGGTGCCTTTGAGGAGATTTGCAGCACTTCCTTATCTCTCCGTGTGAAAGAATAAAACTAGGACCCTCCTCTGCCACTGACTGTCACCCAGGGAACAAGCCGCTGGGAGATTTGTGCCAGATTCTGCTCCTGAAAGCGCGGCTGCATCAGCGGGACAAGGAGCTCTCATCTCCACTGTAGGGCTGTGTGCTTTCACTGTGTGTGCGGGTGTGTGTCTGCGCCCTTTGATGTCAGGCAGTGCAGTGTCCCCCAGGTGTTCAGCACCAGACTAGGGTTATGTATTGAGAAATCCCCCTCCCTGTCATCAACACTTACATGCTAGCTTTTTACACCCTCTGCTCTCTGTGGAGGTGCACTCAAGTTTTATTCAGAGACTCTGCAGCTCCTGGAAATGCAGCTCCACTTTCACACTTCCACATAAGTAGTTTCAAAAGAGCTGATATATTTCTTTTTTTTCTGCTTAGGATGTATCTTATATATCTTGTAATAAAAATATGAAACTGCAAATGCAAAATATAGTTTATCTGGTGGTCTTTGACTTTCATTCTCATATTTTTACATCTTAAGACCCCAGACACCATACTTTATGTCATTACAGCATTATACACTCATGAAACTATTTCTGTCTTTAGTTTTTTAATACTCTCCTATAAACCAGCCTGAGGGGACCACTGGACATGAGAGTTTATAGATCATTTATTTCAGGACATTTTAATGTGCCCAGAAGCATTCAGTCTCATTTCATGGCTCAGCAGTCATGTGAGGGATTAGGGTTTGGCCCGGTAAATGAGGCTGGTTTGTTGTGTCAGAGGTGATTTGCACTCTTATCTGTGCTGGAGCTGCAGATCCACTGGACCCCTAAGCTGACAGCCTTAATCAAACGGGAAAGCCAATAATGGTGACCACTTAAGTTAGCGTCTGAGGGTATTGTCTGTGTTGCAGACGCATAATGAGCCACTGTATGCAGAGGTTGTCCTGATAGCATCCCCCTCATTATGTGTGTTATTGTCTAATTTGTGTTGTGAGAGCATTGTGTGGCTGTTTGCTTTGAATGAAAGGACAGGAAACTAATTTGTTTGTCATTATGTAGTCCTCCAACACTGTGACATGCCTGCCTGCTTCATAAACGTTTAGTGACAATGTAAACGTTCAGATCATTACTGTGTAAATATATGAACTGGAAAAAGAAGATTGTACACAACAAGATCATGTTAAGTTGTTAGCAGCAGGTTAGAGCTATAAATGAGTGTATGTTGCTTCTCCTTAAGCAGGAAGTTGTGCATGGGTAGAAAGTAAGAAAGGAAAGTGACGAGGGAAGGTCACATTAGAAAATGTCAGAATAGGATTTTTGCAGAAATCACAAAGTCTTCTTGCTCTGACTGGATTTTGATTTGATTTGATATGATATAGGGGATCCACAGAGGAGGTAAAAGTCAGGCTTGTACAAAAGTTCTGTTTTAACAAGTAAGTGAGAAGACACTGAAAAATTTAAGAGAAGTAGAAACTTTGACTTGTTGATGGCTCCTGAGGGAAATACAGCTCACTAAAGTCAGTGCAGTTTATCCCCTGGGGAACATGAATGGCAGTGCAAAAGTTTGAGGCAGTACCTTCAGTGAAAATGTCATCCATCCCTGACTGAAGAGATGAACTGACTGACCAGCAAATGATGCATGCTGCATCCCGAGAGTCACACTAACACGGCTAAAAATAGCAGGTACTAAAAGCTGACATTGTCCGGACGGATTTGTCGTCTTAACTGTGTGGTTATTGAGTTTTTCATTGGCACTTTGAAAGAAAAAAACTGGGGCGTAAGTTGGTGATTATACTCACAAGATTAAATATGAGATTTCACTTTCAGTAAGGTGTTTTTACGCTGTGTCATAGAAATATTGAGAATAAGAGCTCTTTAAGTGCTGACACTTGACCACAGGCTGCAAATATTAAGAAACAATCAGTCTTCTGAGCTTTTATGTAACCTCCTTCATAACAAAGAGACTAGGGCTCGTATTTTATTGTGATGCTTGTGACGCTACAGCCTCTTTCTTGTTGTGCTCATACTGTCCCTCTGCTCTGGATACACACCACCCTCCTCTCTCCTCCTCCTCCTGCTCCTTTCCCTGCTCTCCTCTCTCCACATGTGGCTGCCTGAAGATACACTCCACTATTGAACCTAGCTGTAGTGTAGCTGCAACTTCCTCGCGCTCCCAAACTTTATTTCTTATTGATCCGAGCTGCTTATCATGAAGTGAAAGTGGGAGCAGTTTGAGGGGAGGGGCCCGCGCCGACACTCTGCTGCTGAGGAAGAGTGGGAGGGGGCGCTCCATTTAAGATATGAGTCGTGACAGGGTCATCATAGCAATAATGAACAGTCAGAATTATCATATTATTATGGTTTTAATCTAAATTAAAATCTACTTAATCACCCAGCACTAGCAGATATGAACATTTCTGCTGATATATCATCACAGATAAAATTACAGGCAGAAAAATTGACGGGCAGAAAAACTGACAGGCTAAACTTTTGTTTCCAGACACGCGGTTGTGGTTCATGACTGAGCAGAAGTACAGACAGAAGATGCATTACTTTTTATCTAAATTTGAAAAACACATTTAATTTAAATGTTGTTTGTCTTGTTTGTTTGGTTCAAAATATTGACATATTAGCAAAAATCTGATATTATTGAATATTTGAGAAATTTGTCTTTACGTTAGAGGTGTAGTCCTCGATATTATAAGGATATATACGCAGCCAGTGTTTTGGTATTGGCACTTAAACAAATTTTACTGGCACTATTGCGGGTTTTTTCCAAGCCGTGCTCAGCCCTGCTGTTATTTTTGGCAGGTTAACGGCGCCCTAATCGTTCTCTGGATCACAGAATAGAGATTTAGAGAGTTATGTAGGGAAGGCAAGAAAAATGCAGAGCACTTCAACACTACACACAGCTTATCATGATGATCTCCAGTTGTGGTTCGATTCCTGATATGCACCCTTTTTAAAACGATGTGAGATGTTGCAGCAGCATTTCCAGAATGTTCAATCTCGTTAAAAAGTGAATATAGTCCCAGAAATAAAGCTGTGTTTATGCTTCAACTGGGTAAAGTCTCCTTCCCGGCCTCCTCTCCTGCTCCCTTCTCTGACAGGCCATTTGGGGTCTTGTTGCCAGTCACAAGCCTGGTCCTGTCAACACATCCAAATATTCTGGAGTGCTGTGTTTTTTTTTCTCCTGAATGAATTAGCTCAGTATCATCTGGGCCCAGACAGCAGACAGCCACAAATATATGCACACACACACACACACATACACACACAGACGCAGCCAGACAGACAGACAGCAGTTTTGGTAGTCAGGCTCCACAGATCATGGGTCATGTGTGTTTGTGCCAAAGTCCGTGCAGCATAAAGTCAC
The DNA here is from genome assembly GCA_962446985.1 of Xyrichtys novacula. Lineage (NCBI taxonomy): Eukaryota > Metazoa > Chordata > Actinopteri > Labriformes > Labridae > Xyrichtys > Xyrichtys novacula. The sequence continues at coordinate 3,843,376 of OY660872.1, forward strand.
AACAGGAACAGATAAGACCGGTCCCAGGTTGGCTTTGGAAGCTAAATCCCCGGCAGCCCCCTGGTGCTAATCGGATTAGCTGAAAAGTTAGCAGCATGGCCCCAAAGAGACACAACATTTTTTACACTGACTTCAGTGACATATTTCGTTCTCAAGCCTCCATAATCTGCCTCTTGTCTCTGAGCCTTCTCACGTCATCTTTTGTCACCATAAACAACAACTTCAGTACGCGATGAACTGTTTTTAACCTTTAGCTCAGAGATGGAGAAGCATCCTTTGGCCGACTTGTGGGTGCGGTTTGTGTGTCTGTGTCTGTGTGAGAGGGGGGATCTGGTCCACCCAGGTGGGGGAACAATGGCATGCCCGTTTTCTTGAAAGGAATGGTTGGCTGCGCTTAGGCTCAAGAAAAGAGGGAGGGGAAAAAATGAGTTGTGAAATGATTGGAGCTGAGCTTGTGGGGGAGACAGGGGGATGATGGGGGAGCAGCCGGCTGAATGGGGGCAGCAGGGTGGTAACTGGACTCTTAAAGCTCCTTTCATGCTTGGTCTGTTTCAACCAACGCTGAAAACACATACGAGGACACTGGGGTCTGGCCCTTTTTGCTTATTGTTTTTCCTTTATTTTCTTTCATGAACAGTCAGACTAAAAACGGTGGTTTTCAGGCTTTAATGAGTGACCGTGTGCTTTTCTTTTTTTAAAGTGTCTGACCTCTTCACTTAAAAACTTAGCCTCTGTTTATATCAGAGATATTATAGTTACTGACTGTCTGTTAAAGCAATTAAGTACATTTACTGAAGTGACAAAATAAGCTGTACTACATTTGCGCCATCCGACATTTGTAAATCACAAAAGACAGTGTAAACAGAGGTGAGAAAGTTAATTCCTTATTCCTTTTTTCTGCTCGTACTTAGGTTTTCTTGTGACTAACACATTTAAGGGTACTATTATTTCTCTATGCACAGGACTTGGGCCGAGAGCACCACTTGGGTGTATGGAGGGCTGGGCGGCTGGGCGATATGGGAACAAGTCTATCACAATATATTTTTTTATATCAGTTGATATCAATATATATCACAATATAAAAAATGAAATTTAGCAGTGCTTATTGGTATCATGTCTTTTGCAATACAATAAGCTACTGCGTCTGTGAGGTCTTTGTGTCTCTTTGACTTTTGCCGTAAGGCGTTGCGTTAGAGAAAGCGGACTGAATGGTCAGCTGTTTGGCTGCACAGGCGCCATGAGCTCCTTGCTCAGCTCAAGGTTTGTAACCTTTTGCATTGCACATGCTCTGCTGCTTGGTACTGCTTTAGGTGGTGAAAAAGATTTGAGGTATTCCCCGACTTTGTGAGAACATGTACTCCACATAATTTGCAGTGCACATTACTCTGCTTCATGTCAGACCTCAAAAAAAACAAAATACCTCCACACCACCGACATTTTTGTGCCAGTGTTGTTGACAATGTCATCATTTGTTGAGCCTTCATCTGCATTTCTGCCGGGGATAGCACTCATTTTCTTTTTTACTCACCGACAGTGCTGTCAGCTTCACGTGTTAAAGTTTTATGGTTGTAGCTGCAGCCTGCTACTACGCAGTTGTTTGCTACTTGGTTCTAATTCAGCACATGATGGCAGAATGCTGACTATCGATGCTGACTATTGATTTTTGATATATATTGTTATATATCCATATATATTTTTTTATGTTTTTGGTCATGTTATCCCCACCGTCTGCAGGTATCTTGGTTTTAAAAAAGAGATTAGAAGTGTGCAGCACTCATGGCTTGGGTTGGCGAAAGTTCATGCAAATGTAAAACTGGACCCAACAACGATTGGTCTTGTTTTTGATTGAAAAAGTACGCGTAGCTGAGATTGACTTTACCAATTTAGTTGATGCCCAGCTTGTGCACTCTACTCTGTGTTGTGGTATTCCTGTCTTAGAAGGTATCAAGCTTTTAAAGAGTATCTGGTTTGAGAGAGACTGAAAGGGAGATACTTGGAGAGATCAACAATAGTGGCAACAGCGGTCCTCGTTCTGTAGTTCTGAACAAAAGTCCTGTGGACAAACATAAAAAATCAAAAGCCAAGAGTGAGTACAAACAGTTGAAGTGAGAAAGGGGAGCAAATTAGTCACTGCCAACACCACCTGACAGAGAAGAGGAGAGGAAGTATCCCTACCGTCTTGCATAACAACTTCAAAACAGAAAAGTCTCTTTTTGTGCCATCTTGTTTCTCTTTGTCACTATGTGAGCGGGCCCTTCTGTGCCAGCAGCCAAGTCCAACATGGCTGAAAACACTCTTGGCTCTCTGAATCAACAACCCAGTGTCAAACTGGCTCGCCTTCTCATGCCTGCATTCCCCGGATGATGTCTAGGGAACTGTTTTTCTGGCCAAGATGTGGTTTTGTGGCTACAGTCAGCCATGCAGAAGGAGGATGAAAATTATGCCATGTGGACAAGTAGCCTTTTCTTCTTTGTTCTTATAACATGGCAGCCCGGCTCCAACTCGGCTTAGGCAGAGAGAGTCACTCATCTGCCAAGCACAATGCACTTACAATCAAATTAAGGTTTAAAGGTCAAAATTGCAGTAGGATTTAGGAAAGAGAGAGCCAATTTTGTGATGAATTAAAACAGCTCCATGCCTCCGAACAGTTCAAGAATAATACATGACCACGCCAGAGTACCTGCATAAAAACATGAGGATGATTTATGTGCATTTGTGTGTGTTTTTCAGTCTGGGCCAAAGTGGAGGTGACTATGCATGACAGTGTTGAGGTTTACCTGGGTGACTTGGCGCAGATTCCTTGCCAGTACAACTTCACCGACACCGACGACCAGCCCAGCTTTGTCATGATCCAGTGGTTTGTGGTGAGTACGCCTGGACCTGCTGTGAAAACTAACACTGCCAGTCAACCGCGCACGTATGGACGAGGAACATGCGCATTAAGTCAGTCATTTAGATAATGATAAGGTCGCTCAGAGCCCAGATTGTGGCGTACTTTCCAGTCTATCATGGGAATGAAACATACTGTAGACACAGACAAGCAAGTTTACACTAACAAGCACAAAAGTTGATCTAACAAGCATGTCTTTGGACTGTAAGGGGAAGCTGAAAAGACATCAAGCAGAGGGAGTAATGCAACTGAAAGTAATGTTATAATAATTTATACAGAATGTAAAAACAGGAAAAGTAAACCAAAAGAAGAGGCTGATTGACAAACCATTTTCTAGAAATATCTGTAGTTTTTGCTTCTTCCACATGTTTTCCATATCCTCTACATCTGCGCTAAAGGGCCAGGATTTCTAGCTGCATATAATGAGACTGACTGCATAAGGATTTTAACTTTTATGAAATATCAAAGTAAGTTTCAGAGCAAAGAGCAGATGTTTTAGATCATTCAGCTAAATGTTATGTAGTTAATGAGGGAGGCACTTGCACTGTAATGACTCAGAAAAACAAACTCTGGATCCAAAAGCAGAAGGTTCAGACTTTCTGATGGTGAAAAAAAAAGTAATTTGGTGTGAGGAGGCTGGCAGAAGTTGACGAAAGGTAAGCCATGACATCTGGGTATAAAAAGCTTGTAAGCAAAAATCCAAGGGTCAAAACCAGGACAGATGAAAAACAGAGCGCACGGCGGAAAGCTTCGGCTGCGATGCTGCAAAAAGTGAAGGTGGAAATGAGCGAACGCATCAAAAAAGAGCCGGGTAAATACTGGTGTGACTGGGAGTTCCAGTTTAAGTGAGCAGGATCAGGCAAAGTGAAGATCTATCACTGTCTGACACCATGACAAGTGTGCTGATAACAAGAGAAATCGAAACAAGATCACCCAAATAGACTGACCTTCATTCAATCATTACTCAGCAAGCGACAGTTGATAGATTGCACTAGTATTTAGTCTGAGAAAAGTTCATTAGAGACGCGTGTCAGATTGTCTTTGGATTAAAAAAACAAACGAGAGATTTCTGAAGGTGATAAAATAAGAGATTAATGGCCCAATCAGTCACAGTCTTTGTGGGACGTGAGAGGAAAGTCTTATTTCTGCTGCATCCTTCCTGAAAGCAAATACATAAAGTTTCCACCAAAGCTCAGAGTCGATCAAAAGATGAATCGAGTGCTCTTCCTGTTTTGCAGAGAGTTGTAGGAGGCAGCTCACGGGTTCGGATCTTCTACCTTGATGCCAGACAGCAGATAGCGGACAACAACACAGACTACACCGGTCGCATTCTTGTGACTTCAGACCAGCATGGAGTCCAACTCAACATCCTCAAGGTGGAGCTCTCCGATCAGAGGGAGTTCTTCTGCCAGGTTAACGGTATGGCTGCGGGGAACGCCGAAGGCAAGACTCACCTCAGGGTGTTCGGTAAGGAAGCCCGCAGACGAAAAACTTCAATGAAGATTCGAAGTCTGAAAAAAAAGGGATCAGCTTTGAATGTTTTCTTATCTTAAATAATTGAATTGACTTCTTTTTACTGGTTCAGCTCCTCCAGAGGCTCCAGTGATTGAGGGAGTCCTGAGTGGAATATCTGTGACCAATGAGGTGCCGTCAAAGGTGAGTTCAATTAAAATAAGAGACATAAAAAAGCATTTATCCTTAGCATTACCATTAATTGCTCCTTGGCCTAATTTTGAACACTTAAGTTTACACGTGTGACTCTTCCTACAGGTTGCGTCATGTGAGGCTCGAAACGGCTTTCCCAAACCCAACATCACCTGGTACAGGAACGGGGAACCGCTGGTACCTGAACCAGGATGTAAGAGCAAACTGTGAATGAGTTTTTGTTTTAGTCTCAGACAGTCTGCTGCCTATCTCAGAGTTGTTTTCATTGTGTTATTGTCATCTGTTTTGTCAAAATTTTATAAGAAAGTGCAGCAAGAAAGAGGAAAATACCAAAATCATTAGCAGCACTTGAAGCCTGTTTCTTTAGCTGTTGCTCAGTCAGTCCACCACTTTGGTCTGCACTGAAACATCTAAAAACAGATGAAAACAGATACTTCAGGATAAATATGTCTAAACCAAAATCCATGCTGACATAAACACTGGATTATTACGATTATAGATCAAATATTTAGTATGTGCTCATGCTGATACAGACGGCCCCAAACAGCAACTCTTCGTCTGTCATGAATGAATGATCTAGTTCGGCTCAGTTTGGCGGATAAGGTGCAGTCAAAATCACATGGATGAATTCTGCAGGTGCTTTAATGATGATGATGAAGTTCATAGTAAACGACAGAGAGAAAGAGGAGAGCATTAAAAATGAATGAGTCCTCCCAAAAGTGGGGCGTCTCTGTGGATTCAAACTAAAGGCACAGAGAGGTCACTCCTTCACTCTCTTCTTTGGCACTATCCCCGTCTCCTGAAGACATAATGAATTACAAACAAATCACTATTATTTCGTTAAGCAGTCCCTCCACAGCCTGCTTCTCACTCTCTCTCGCTGCCTCAGTGAGTGGTAATTAACAATTTTTAATCTTGTAATGTGTTTGGCAGGAAATTGAACTTTTTAATTTCACGCTCACACTTTTGTTTTGTCTTTTACAAAACCGTAGAATAGCTTTTGTTTGTCCTCTTGAAGCAGTTGATATTTTTCGCCTCTGAGATTCGTTTCTCCGTACCAATGTCAACCCCCTTTTCATACTCTAGATGTGAACGTGCTGATCCTGGTCACCCGGGAGTCCGCTGGTTTCTACTCGCTCCAGAGCACTCTGGAGTACAAGGTGGTCAAAGAGGACAAAGACGCTCATTTCTCCTGCGAGGTCAGCTTCTTCGTCCCCGCAGCCATCAGGACAGTGGAGTCCAGCAGAGTCAACATCACTGTTCACTGTGAGTTACCGCTGAGACTTGCCTTGACAGCAGGTGAAATCCCAGCACTGCACATTTGATCAGCTGTGGGTCCAAGTAGTATAGAGTTCAAGCAAACACTCAGGCTTTTAGTAAGAGATCCATTTTTGTCTTTGCTCACCATTCACATTCAAACCCAAAAGCTACAGAGGCCTGACATTTGATTTCGCTAATTCCCTCACTCACGCCAAACCGATTTTGGGCCATTTTGTATCTTCCAGAGTTTTCCATTTCCTAAGTCCTCCTGACTGACTTGCCAAACAAAACCACATTAGCCAATATCTTTGAAAACGTGTACAAATATATCAAATTTAGTTGATTTGACTCCTACCTGCATAAAATGAAAAGATGGAATTTGGAATTTAAGGTTAAGCTGGTTACGTTTGGCAGTGAGGAGTACGTTTTTTTGTTAAATAGTGTTTTGTACTCACGGCTGGTACACGGGCAGGATAAGTCGTACTTTTTCAGCTGTGAACTTTATCAACGATGTGTCGAGTCAGGTTTTTAAAAGCTAATCAAAGGTCATGAGTTTTGTCGCGGTTTTTACGATATAGCTAATCATCTTAAATAGCTGTAGTAGATATCATCTCTATCAAAAGAAGATCTGTATATTTACCTCCATAACAAGAGCCAAATCTCGGCATCAGCGGTTGATGATGCTCATGTGAAATCCAGTCATCATCCCAGAAAAACACAACAACTCAAGGGGGTCACCACAATGTCAACACAACATGATTGTTCCCCACAGTGTCTTTAACCCTTCCGGAACCTTTAGATTTTCCTCCCTCTAAAGTCCCTCGTGGCTGTTAAAAGCCACTTTTTCTGTCGGCTGTAAAATCATATTAGATTAATATTTTTTTCTGATTTTTTTTCACAAATTTCTTATTTTACTTCTGCCCTGTTCGAAACTAGCAAATGTTTCATTGAAAACATTTTTTTTAACCCTTAAAGTGCCAATTTAAGACAAAAAGTCACAAATTTAGCAAAAATTGAAGGAAAATGACCCATTTTTTTTATAAAACATGATCAGAAACTAGTAATCTCTTGCAGGGTATTAAAGTCTTAAATATGTCAGAGATTAGTAATATAATTTACTTATATGCATTTTCAGTTTTTTTGTAGCATCAGATTTAATGAAAAACTGCCTTTTGCGCCTCCCAGTGGCCAAAACTACTTTTTCTGCTGTAAAATCATATTGGATTAATATTTTTTTCAGATTTTTTTTATACATTTCTTATTTTACTTCTGCCCTGTTCAAAACTAGCAAATGTTTCATTGAAAATAAAAATTTTTCCCCTTTAAGGGCCAATTTAAGACATAAAGTCACTTAAAAAGCAAAATAATGGAAGGAAAATGACCCATTTTTTTAATAAAACATGATCAAAAACTGGTAATCTCTTGCAGGGTATTAAAGTCTTAAATATGTCAGAGATTAGTAATATAATTTACATATATGCATTTTCAATTTTTCTGTAGCATCAGATTTAATGAAAAACTGCCTTTGGCGCCTCCGAGTGGCCAAAGCTACTTTGTCTGCTGTAAAATCATATTGGATTAATATTTTTTTCAGATTTTTTTTCATAAATTTCTTATTTTACTTCTGCCCTGTTCAAAACTAGCAAATGTTTCATTAAAAATAAAAATTTTAACCCTTTAAGGGCCAATTTAAGACATAAAGTCTCTTATGAAGCAAAAAAATGGAAGGAAAATGACCTCTTTGCTTATTTGCTTACTAATGGAAACATGTTATTGTCAATAATAGCGTTATAAGCTGCATTTCCCTTCACCTAAATGAGTCACACTGTTTTTGTGTCGATCTGCTGTGTGACACAGTTCACAGATACAGACATAGACTAGAACCTGCACAGTCAACGCTGTCAGCTTTATGGAAATGGTGTTTTAAAATGACTTTAGCAGCTCTCTGAATAAGCCTGTCTAATTTGATTCTGTGTGTGTGTGTGTGTGTGTGTGTCCCCATCCGTCCAGACCCCACCACCATGGTGGAGCTGTGGAAGGACTTGCCCCAGGGCCTGGTCAAAGAGGGGGATACTGTGGAGCTGCGTTGCCAGGGTGATGGCAACCCCCCACCTCCCTTCATTTTCAGCAGAGAACAAGTAAGAATGGCCGGCTTTTTCTGGCTCTCTAAAAGTCCCCCAGAGAGAAAGGGTGACACACGGGAGACATGTAGGGAATGTTTTTGATATGCAGAGCTCACAGGGCCCCCATGTAGACATGAGTGTGCACGGTTTGAGAAAGCCCTGTCAGCTCTGACCCTGCAGATGTGGGACCGGAGGCCACGCTGACAAGGGCTCATGGGTAGCACTCATTCCCATGTCAGACACACAGCCATTGTATGAGGGCACAATACAGAAACCCAGCTGACGGCCAATTCGACTTCTTCTAACGAGACACTCATGGTGATTTTGCTAAGTGGCTCTTAAAACCCTGAATAAAGAGCCAAATGCTGCTGTGAAAAACGTCAATTTCTGACTGTGTTTTATGCTTTTTTTCTGTCGTCCTTCTGATCTCGTTTTTACTCTCAACTATGTCCGTTTGGATAGTTTATATTTAAGTCCTGCATGCATCCCAGTCTTAAGTCAGGAAATTGATGTCTTAATGGCTTAAATTATGTAAGATCGGTTTCTGCAGCGTAAGTCATCCTCTGAAAATAACTTTCAGTGTTGTCATCTTTTATTCGCTAAGCGGAAAGTGATGAATTCGAGTGTTTTTGGATAACATGGCAGGATTTTTTGGCCTGTTTCATTGTTCTCCAAGGATTACATGATTCACCAGTGGGCGGATTTGAATCACCACCCGTTTTCTACCCACAGGACCTCTTTAAACCGAACTAAACCAAAGAAACTCAGACATTTAATGATAAAGTCTGTAACTGCTAGATATCTGATGTGTGACGTATGAAAGTTGCTTAGTTTCACATCATCCGAGCGAGACTTTCTTAAATAACTCGATGTCGATTGAGGAAGACTGAGGAAGTTGTTTTTGTCGTCGCAGGAGCCAGATGTGGAGCTAGAGAGCAACGGTGACGTGTTGATCCTGTCGCCAGTGTCACGGAAGGACAGCGGCATCTACCAGTGTCGGCCTCTGGAGTCCGACAGTGACTCCGACGTCAAAGGAGAGATGCAGCTTCCTGTGCACTGTGAGGAGCCGTCACACACACACACATACAATCAGAACATCGGGAAACACAAACAAAAGAGACCAAAGACAGAAACAGCTCAATCTAACATTTTGACACAGCCGAACTTTCCCATTTATGCTATAACAATCAGCACCTACCCCTACCAGTTTTCTTTAGTTTATTTAATTATATTTAGTTCATTTTATTTTATTTATGCATTTATTTTTTGTATTTTGTTTGCTTGTATGTTTTGCCTTATTTTTGGAGATATGTCGATTTGGTTACTTTTTGGTTGTTATTTACTTTCTGTATGTTAAAAAAAAAAAAAAAAAAAAAAAGGGAAGGAAGAGAAAAAAAATGTAAGGTATAATATTGTAAAATGAAAGCCTGACTATGTTTGTGAAAGAAAGAAGCCTTGCAATAAAGTAGTAAAAAAAAAAAAAAAAGAAAAAACAATCAGCACAGAGAATAAGGAGGATATTCAACCCAAGTCTCTAAGAGAAAGTGATAAAATTATTCCAACTTAAAAAATGATTTCTCTCCAAACTTTGACTTTAAGTCGTGTTTCTTTTTTCCTTTTCTCATCGCGCTCAGATTTGGACCCGGCTGTGGTGGTGCCTAAAGATTCTGAGGTCATGCTTAAAGGAGAGGATCTGACTGCATCGTGCAACGCTCTGTCCTCCCTGCCAACACACACAGTTTGGTACAAGGTAATTTACACAGTGGATATTATAACAGATTAGACTTGATGGATTTCAAAGTTATTCGATCATATTTATAAAAGGTGGCAGCCGGTACTTTTCTCTATTTCCCTGATCAACCTGCAGCAATGTTTCCTGTTGTCTAAGCTTTTAAGTGGACTCCATGTGGGGACTTAGAAAATCCTATGAAAGTGTGAATCCACTCTATAGATTTTGAGATATTTGTTAAGGACCAACGATGCATTGTGAATACTACCTTCCTTCCTTTGAGCGACAAAAACTTCCTCAGACCGAACTCAAAGTGCCAGCCTCACCTGTTCATGTGTGTTTGAATGCGTCTCTGTCTGTGTTTGCATAGAATGGGCAACAGGTGGGTAAGGGGAACACATTGCACCTGCGGGACGCCACCTATGAAACATCAGGAGAGTACGTGTGCGAGGTGACAGTTCCCACCCTGCCTGCCTTGCACACCAGCGGCTCTGTTCACATCATCGTCCAAGGTCGGTCTCCTCATCTGTTTCAGTTCACTTTCTGGTGATCCAAACTAAATACTTATTTTAGAGTCCGTTACATTTTGAAACACAGCCGAAGCCCTGATTTAATTGTGCAATTAGGTTAGTTTCCATCCATATTTTTGCGCTTGAGTGATGTGTTGGAAATCTGTGTTTTGAATACAAATATCTGTCTTTCTCTTCCCGACCGACACAAAACACTAAATTTGCAAAAGGACCAGAGCGTAGAAGGATATAGTTTCTCCACAGCCATGACTGAAACGTGCCCGCTTTGTCTCTTTTTGAAACAAAAAGCGTTTGCCAAGACAGAACTGCCTTTCAAATCTGACAAACAAGTAAACCGTCAGCCGCCAGAATCTGTCTCACAGCTATCTCTCCAGACCGCAAGTTGGTGTCAATCCGAGGCCAGGACATTAGTCCATGTTATCTAAACACTGTATGTAAAAGAGCTCGGTCTGCCATGTGCTCGGTACATGTTATCTGAGACAGTATGTAAATTTACTAAGCCAGCTGTGAACTTTTCAACTGCGGAGCAAGTTTGACGTATGCAAGCGTTGAGATAAATAATTTCCATTGCAGAGGAAAGCCTCAATCCAGCAGAAAGAAAGACACACATTATCAGAGCGTGGGATGGTAAAGTCAACAAGAAGAGAAATGACGCCTTCCTGCACCTGCTTCTTGTATTGTGCCAAACGTGAATGCAGGGGTGCTGGTTCAGCTCAGTCAGTGAGGGAGACGCCTCATGTTTACATGGATTTATACCCATTTGTGGATTTAAAAGCATCTTCTGAGTCCTGAATGGCCTTTCTCATTTCTATCAAAGTTCTCCAGTCTGATTAGTCTGAGCTGATTTGAAAAAAGTATCATTCAGTTGAAGTTCGGAGGTTTAATCCTTGAGAAACAAATATGCTAAAGTGCCGAACTTTGGAGTAAAAGATCAGAGTTGTGGTTTCAAAGGTTGGATGGCTTCTAGATACAGTCCTTGTGATTCTACGCCTGAACCCACTCTCTTCCCCTAACTACTCTGTTTCTCTCAAGCTGTCTTATCAAATAAAGGTAATGCCCTCCAGGATAATAAAAATAGTGCAGCTCCTTCCAAAAAAAATAAACCTGGAAAGAGGAGAATCGTGCCCCGTAAATCCACTAGAGGGCTTTTAATGAGAAACACCCGTGCAGAACCTGTCAAAGTGTCAAGTTCGGTTGGGACAAGCTTAGCACAGACCCAAAAATTGAACCGACTAAAGTTTATTTTAAATATTTCTGCCTGAAAGAAAAACTCTCATTAGCTGTGTGGTTAGTAAGGTTGAACTTTTCTAGATGATCATCCTGAATTTAGGACGTTAGGGGGAACACAGAGAGGAGGAATTGACAGACATTTAAAGTTTTTGTAAACATAATTCAGTAATTTAAACTACGCTCGCTGAATCTTGAAGGAGTTTGTGTTTTTGTGTTTTCGTCCAGGTGGTCCCCAGATGGTGGGAGTGGATCAGGAGGTGCAGCTGGAGGAGGCTGCAGGCAGGATGGTGAACCTGAGCTGTGAGGCTCAGGGTCATCCGCTGCCCAGCATCTCCTGGAACATCATCGGCAGCCAGGTATCCAACCAGGCCGACTCTCCTTCTCATGAGTGGACTTTCAGCTGAGTTTGTAGAGAAAGACAAAGATGACTTGGACTCCCGATGGTTGTCTCTTAACTTTAGTCGGAGATTTGAGCAGATCTAGCAGGCAGACTTTGCGAGGTAGCTATCGGAGTCGTCCTCAGTGATTCCCCTCGTACTTTATCAGCATAATCTTCAATAAAATGACGTTTTTTTGTTTAAAAAAGTAAGAGAAATCTCAGTGGAGGCAGTTTATTTATTTTAAAAAGAAAAGTCTATATCAGTTATAGTCACACTTACTGATTTAGTAACTTAAAAACGAACAGATTTCAGGTCGTAGAATCACTGCTGTTACTTACATCGTGCCGATAGTTTACTCTTGCTAATTGAAAGAAATGTAAACGGTGAACTCATTCATATAACGTGTTTTTGTGTGTGTTTCCACAGACTTGGCAGGAGGTGGTGATTAAGGCAAACGAGCACATGACCCACAGCGTGGTGTCGGTCAAAGTCACCTCGGACGTCAGCGCTCTCTGCAACGCTTCCAATGACATGGGCACCGATGTCAAGGCCTTCAGCATCAAAGCCAGTAAGAGCCTCTCTCTCTCTCACTCAGACTGTCACATCTTTATGATTGACATATCCAATGACAGAATTTAAAAATGCGAAAGTAAATTTGGCGACTATACATCTGTAAAGAAAACACATGCGATACATTTGAGACAGGACATCAGCAGGTCTTGCTCCTTTCTCAAATATCGATTCGGGAATGAAATAGTTGGTAACTTCTGGTTAACTGAGGGAGCTGCTCTCTGCTCTGTAACAAGCTGCATTAATAATGAATTTTATTTTGCTTTTGAAGCTTCAATTAACAAGAACCAGGAGCATCAGTCCTTTCTTTTATCTGGTTTCAGGTTTAATTAGAGATTTAACCAGGGAACTTTTTACAGTATCGGTCTGTACAAGCAGTAAGAAGTTATGATAAACTCCTTTTTGTTTCTTATTGGCTCACATGCAGTTTCAGAACGGATTTGAACTGAATAGGATCAAATAATGACGAGCAAACCTTGTACTACAAAGTAGGATCCATGTAAAGTAAGATAACATCATGGGTGACTCCGGTTTTAGTGCTATAAACTTGCTCCACTGCCTACTCCACTGACCAATCAGATTCTTGGTTCTTCTTCTTTGCACGTTACTTTTTTTTCTGTAAAATAAGTTATTGAAAGATTTTTGATATGCTTTGGAGACACTGACAAAAGCAGAGTTTATGGGGTCCATACCACCCAAAGCTGCAGCAATTTGAGTGATCTTAAACTGCTGAGTATGAATCAGTTTAGGGGGAAAAAAAATGTTACTGTCAGAGCAGCTGTATAATGTTTGTAAAATACTATTTTCAGTCTTGAATTGTGTATTTTTACTGATTTTTTAACTGTTATCTTTGCATTTGTCAGCTGCAGCTGTTTTGAGCTCAGTCTGTGATATTTTTAAAACTGCCTCTTTGATACTGGACTTTAGATTTGTCGAGTATGAAGATCTGCTGACTGTTCAAGTTTGCGGTCACTCAAATCACACAACTCCTCACAAAGCTTTAGTTTCAGAGTTTTGTTTGCTGTTGTTTGAGTCTTGTGTTAAAATCTTTTAAATTATCGTATTAAATCTAATTGAACTGACTGTAAAAGCTGTGCTCCCTGCTCGAAATGTAAACTATATCCTGGTTACAGATTAGCGTTTTTTTCCCCGCTCAGATTTTCTTAATGTAAAAGACTTTCAGGAGCCTACATGACTGAAAGCATTGGGATGAAAACAGAAAAACTCAAAGAGGCGAGTTTTGTTTTTTATTCTGTTAACCATGTCTCGAGTCCTCTGGAGTCCCTTTGGTTCACCATCTTCTTCAGAAGATTCAAGACCACAGCGCTGTTTCATGTTCTGTCTGAAAAAGGCTCCATGTTAGACGCCTTTTATCGCCCCCTGAATGAAAAAGAAATATTTGTGATTTGCAGCGCAGCTATGATCACAACAAATAAGAGAAGTGTTTGTTTCTATTGAGGGTGGGCTCTAAGTGTTTTTTTACCTGTCCACAGTTCCCAGACTCACCTCCACTGCTCCCTTCTCTCCCGGTAAGACCGTCAATCCACCGTCTCCTCCTGTCAAAGACGCCTCTTTAACTTCCGCTCTTCGCTCTCAGTGTTCCTGCTTTACACTAAGCTCTGGCTGTGACAATAAGGGGTTTAGGACTGTATACATTATTTATGATTTCCATACAGGGTCTCCACACTAGGACTGACTTTGGTTTGCTGGCAGATCTTTGGAATGGCCTGCGGGTATATTAAATATTCTGTTTGATACTGCGAGAAAAATCACAACACGAGCAAATTCAGGCACGCCAACAGTTATAATGATTCTTGGACCAAACCCTCTGTGGTGAAAAAACATTATTTGCATGTTTCGGATTTTTAAAACAAACAGAAATAAGTGAGAAAACGGTGTCTCACTTTTACAGCCTATTCCAGACAGTCTCGGGTTTTATTGTGGATTTTTACATACCAGGTGAAATTACAGTGAGGTATAGAGAGGGCTTTATTACAGGGCAATTTTCTAACCCAATCACACAGTTAAAATCTTCATAAGCCTGTAGGGAAAACAACAGGCAAATAATGAGCATTTTAGACCATTAAAAACATCACTAAGGAAAAAGGAAACCCGTCTAAAAATATCCTAGAAAACAGTAAAAATAATAAAAAAGAAGATTTAGTGACATCCCTACTTGTTTGCTGAGCTAATTATGAACTCAACTCAAACACTCGTTCTGTGGAGTTCAACAATAAATGAAATCCTTAAAGGAATGACGCCACCCCAGTCTGTCTCTCTTTTTGTCTTAAAATCCAAATGCTGGTTTAAAATATACAGCAAGTAATATCCAGAGAATAAGAAACTTTATTCTAAGTTATTGTGAACTTACTGTAAATATGAGGTTTGGTAAGGCGTTTTCACCAGTATTTTTTAATGGTCACTAAAAGTTATATTGTCAATGTTTACTGAATATGAAATTTACAGAGCAGTATAGAAATATCAAGTCTGTTTCAGTTTCTTATTGTGACTCTCTTGATATATCGAATGCTCTGAGTTGTTGTGAAATTCATCTAAATTGGTCAAATAATTCAGTAACACATTCTTTTACGGTACACTTATTACCAGGTAATTAACAGGTTATTACCTAGTAACAACATTATCTGGTTAATTATGTGGTAATTACATAATAACTACTACGTCAATACTGTCTAGCTACCAGGTAGGTAACCTTCCATCATCATACAAATTTGAAGCTGAATTGCTCTGGTATTTCCAGGATTTTCTCCGCTTCCTTGAACCACTTCTTGCGCAGTAGCATTGTACGCATTTGGCGGGTGAGTCGCTGTGATAATGCTTGGCTCAAACAGCATATCGCTACGCAATCTTCACACGCCCATAGGCTGTATCAAGTGTCAATCATAGAAAATAAGAACCCCAAATAGCTTTTGAAAATGGAGCTGCACAGAAAAAAGAAAAACCTAGACAGTATTGACGTAGTAGTTATTATGTAATTGCCAAGTAATTTCATGTTGTTACTAGGTAATTACCTGTTAATTACCTAGTAATAGGTGTACTGTAAAAGAAAAGGGTTACCAATAACTCTTATAATTCTCTGCTTTAAATTGTCTCCTTTCATGATACAAAAATCCCATCTGTTACCAGTTTTAGCAAATCTCGTAGGATATTTATTGTCCATTATTTTGTTATTGGATTTCTTTAATTTTGTTAGGAATTGTGAATTTGTGCACTTAAAATCTCAGAAAGTTTGGATTTCCAAATGAATTTGGCTTCTGGAGTTATTGGAGGTCATTTTCTAATATGTCTATTGGTTCATTTGCTCCTCTTGATATCTTTTCTGTTTTGTAACATTCCTGCTTCACTTTTGTGAATGCATACATATCTTCAAAGAACAACTTTCAGTTTGTCACATGTTGAGATTGACCTACTTTTTCCCTAATTTTGCCCGTATTTATGCCAGGCTCGGTTCAAACTCAAAGAGGAACAGCATCAAATGTAAAGTCAGGAGCAGCGTTGACTCTTTATTTTTAAATAAAGAGGAGGAAAAGGCATCCTCTATTCCAACTGGATGGATAATGTTATCTCACTAAAGTTAGTTATTAAAGCCATAGGTCACAGATGCTGCACAAAATAAATGACATTTTCTGCACTCCTATAAGCTTAATTACACTGAAGTAAAATAGATGTAATTTCACGCTTTGCTTTTCTTTCTTATGCAGGAAAAAATAGACTTGGTAAAATAAGCCCCTTAATTAAAGGGATGTTTAAAGCAGATGTTTCCTTTTTTCCTCCTCAGTCATCTGGGAGGGCATTTCTATCAAGACGTGAAGCTTTAATGGTCCTCAAAAGCCTTTTTTTTTTCTGCACTTCCTATCATGCAACTTTCTGCATCTTTCATTCAGCCTTCCCTGCACGATATCAGCACCTAAACGTCTGTCTTTCAAACTTCCAGTCCCTCTCACTGTCGTCTAAGCATCAAATGATAAATACTGTGAGGTGACACACTGATCTGTGATTTCTCTCTCTGTTTGTGTGTTCGTGTAGCTGAGGGCAGCGGGGTTATCATCGTGGTGATCATTCTGTGTCTGCTGCTCCTCGCCATCCTCGGCAGCGTCCTCTACTTCCTGCACAAGAAGGGGAAGATCCCGTGTGGGCGCTCAGGGAAACAGGAGATGTGAGTGCTGCTTTTTGTAGCTGTCTTTTCAGGCCAACAATCTGTCCAACTTTTAAACATGATATCTGCATCTGGAGGGAATTCCTAAGAATTACAATGAAATGTCACTCTGATCTCTCATAACATATTTCTGGCTTTTATTCAAGAATTTCGTCTACAGTAATGGGTAATTGTAGAAAATATGAGTTGGGACACATTTTGCATGAATGTCACAGATCAGTTTAAACATTACTATATGTTATAACTCAGAAACAACAGAGGAAGCTGTACTTGATTCTGAGTATAGTCATACAATGAATTTACAGGTATATTGACTCTTATTTCGAGTGTCAGACGTGAACCTTTTAGGATTTTAAAGATCTCCTCTCTATTCTAGTCACTCCCATTTGGACCTGCTAATGTAAAGGTTTAATGCAAACATAGTTGTGGATTTGTGACACCTTTTAAAAAAAACAAGTGGCAAAGAAAGTTTGATGAAGTTGTTCTTTGTCTTCAAATGTTTTTTTTTGTTTGTTTGACAATTAAAAATTATTAGAGATCTCCCTTTGATAAAGTTGGAAATGCTATTTCTGACTTACCCCTCTTGTATGCATCCAAAATAATACACAATAGTGAGGAGGCTCCTATTTCAAACTATTAACAGGACTCCCAGTTTGCAGAAAAGTGTGAAACAAAAGCAGTAGAGCGACAAAAAAGGGGATAAATGTTAAACTTTAACTGGTTTCAAAAGAGAAATGTCATCGCAACTTGAGCAGTCCAAAAGTGTTCAAATTCCTCTTTGTCTCTGTCTGCAGCACCAAAGAGAAGACCACCAAAGATGACATTGTTGTGGAGATGAAGAGCAACACAAAGAACGAGGATGCTGTCCTGCTAAAGGCCGTCAACGGAGACAAAAAGGGCCCTAATGACCAGGTGACTTTTAGGATGCTGCTCGTACACAATAAGGACTGCAGATTTCACAGTTTACATCGAATAACATGCACCGACAGTGTTTCTTTTACCAAATGAAGGGGTGCTGTAGTCTTAGTCTATGGTCCTCATTGCAGTGATTTCTGATTTTTCTTCAGTGCATGTGAGGAAATGCTGAGTTTACTCTCAGAAGTTGTTTTAATGTGGATAAGTAATGGATGAGGGTTAAAAACTGCTGCTTTTTCATCAATTATTTAATAGCTGTAAATAAACCTGCACCGGTTGCCAGCGTGCAGCAAACAGATTCTGATAAAACGCAGATCAAACAGGAGCTGAGTTAAGTGTTTGTGATTTCAAGAGATATTCCCATGTGTTTTTAATGTTACCTCTAGAGCCTCACTGCTGTTTGCTCCGCTGCGGTGCTACAAATCTTAAAAAATCCTGCAGTTGTGCATCTCCAAAGCAAAGGGGTGTGTGAAAATATATGGGATTTTGGCATCTTTTGAATAATTTCTCACTTGGCAGATGTTAAACTGAAGACATTTAAGGAAAAAGTCTGAATCTGTCCAAAGTTTGCAATAATCTGCCAACAAACACTTGACAGGTGTAACCTGCTGCAAGCTTCAGGCAAGTTAATTTATAGATTAGATTACAAATGCTCCATTCAGACATAAAAACAGTATGCAGGGCCTGAGGAAACATGTTAAAAGAGCAGTTAAAAAATCACTCATCTGCAAATAAAGACTGATACTCATTTACAATGACATTAATGCTGAATATATACAACATGTCAACATAATGTTAATAGACTTATGTATGGATTTATCATTTCTGGATCATTCAAAAGAAAAAATGTCGTCTTTAACCTCAAGAGCTGAGTGTGACGCTGCTTATTGATACTTATTCAAACTTAGTAAAAACGTCACTCTGATGGTTTCGCAAAAAGACCAGTTTTCACAGACAGAGAGCGTTCAAGTGAGAGATCATTTAAATGTATGCAAACATCATTTTTTAGCAGTGAAGATTGGACTTAGTGAATGATGCAGCTTGGTTTAGAGAACGAGACCCTTACTTTGAGACAAAAAATCAACAATTATGATTCTCTGACGAAGAGGATTTGAAATAAAGGCCTCTAATACAAGCCTGCTTCATATAGAGGCCTGCTTCCTGAGGTGGTAGGAGCAAATAAAAGACACAGTTTATATTTGAGGATTTACAGTGAGTTCAACTGAAATTATCAACTAACTTTTATAATCAAGAGTGTACCAAAAGGAAGGGAAAGGAAACCAATTCACAGGACCATTGTTTTGGGTTTTTGTAGATTTGTTTATGTGCACAAATAACTTTTTTCTGTGTGGGTGTTTTTCTCTTTGGTGTTTGTGTGTAACTCTGATGTCCTCCTCTGTCCCCGCAGTAAAGCAGTGGTGTTGTGCAACAGGAGGCAGCACACACTAAGCCAGCGGTCAGTGTGTGTGTGTGTATGTGTGTGTGTGTGAGTGTGTGTTGGAGCAGAGGAGACAGAGGACGGAGGCTCCCACTGATCCGAGAGACCTGCAGGGTAACACCACATCACAGCCTGGACACCCTCCCATCATGCTTCGTTCTCAGCAGTATTTGATAGATTCACCCAAATGTACGCATACATTACACAAATACACACACACACATATGTCTGTATGTACAGTTGTGTATTTTCTTATGAGTGCGTGTTTCCCTCCTTAAACGTTCATTATCTCTGTTGTTTTGGATGATTTTCCTCAGATTATGTTCAGCTCTTTCTCGGCTGTCGTTCAGTGTGCGTCTATGATGGTGTCACATACACATCATCAGCTTTTGGTTCAGTTTTTTCTATGAAAGTGTATATATTATATATATTTTGTTATTTAAGATATTTTGGCACTCAGATTCTCAGTGGATGGTAGCGTCTGGGTCATGTGCATGTTGATCCGTGTTCATTGGTCCAGGTGAGTTTCAGGACAGGAAATGATGTCAGAGACCAAACACTGGCTGCTCCTCTGAGGCGGCACAGACACTCTGAGGGAAGGCTCCACAGTGTGTTGGCTTCGGTTCGATTATTGATTTTCATTCAAATTTACCAAAAAAAAAAACAATAAAAACGTCTTCTTGATCTGTACACGCAGCATATTGTTCGAACAAACCCGGCTAATCAGGCGCACAGCCGGCCTTCTCCTGCAAACTGCTGTCAAACCCTCGTACTGATTGTAAATACAAGTAGTGTACAGACCTGCTAGTATGGCCTTGGAGTGTTACTGAGCGTGAAAAGGTCAAAGGTTAGTGATCTGCTGTGCCTGTTTTTGAGAATGCATCATACACTGAATTGGTTTCTTTTGGTTTCTTTGGTTTGCTCTGTGTGTTTTCTTTGTGTTTCCACTGAGAGATAGCGGCGTCTGAAGGAGCAGGTCAGAGTTTCTGCATGTTTGGAGGTAACACTGTACGAAACGGCGAAGTAATCTGCAAAGTAGATGCTCCAAGTTTCTGTTTTGTTCTGTAAGTTTTTTAAGATAAAGTAGCAGACTCTGAACTTTTTTTTTTATTTTTTTTTTTACTAAAGGTACATTCAGTTTTCTGTTTATTATTTCTTCTTCATGGTTGGTCTGTCTGCTCTGATCCAAAGTGTCAAACATCAGTAAAAGCAGAAGACGATGCAAAGCAAAAATTGAATTCAAGGAAATGAGCGTAAAGCCTCAGCTGTCAAAGATAACATGTTTCTCATGTGTTATTCCTGTGTTCAAATCACAGTTTTAAAAATAAAAATCTTTGACCCTTTAGGTTGAGATTTACTTTTTGGGGTTTTTTTTGGATAACAAAAAATACAACTATTTAAAATAACTCTGATTAATAAACAAGACAACCAAACGAGCCAATTATGAGAATGAAAAATTTGTGAATTTACTCTAAAACAGTGGTTCTCAAGTCCAGTCCTCGAGCCCCCCCCCGTCTTGCATGTTTTGGATGTTTCCCTGCTCCAACACACCTGATTCAAATGATCAGCTCGTTATTAAGCCGGTACAGAGCTTGATAACGAGCTGATCATTTGAATCAGGTGTGTTGAAGCAGGGAAACATCCAAAACATGCAGGACGAGGGGGCTCGAGGACTGGACTTGAGAACCACTGCTCTAAAAGAAGAAAAAAACAGTAAAACATATCCAAAAACAGTTCCAGAAATGCAAGATTTGCTTGTTTTATTTCAATTTTTCTTTTTTTTTTTGGTTTGGTCATTTTTCCCACTAATCTTCTAAAAGAAGTAAAGTTAAGAGTAATTTCTGTATTCTGAGAGCAGGATAAGTCAGATTTCAGTAGGAGGATACATCACCTGCGAGTTTTTGGGTTATATATGAGACACGAACCAGCCAGTTGAAGTGTTTCTTTAGTCACTCAGCTCAAACATGCAGAGCCTCCGCTGCGCTCCTTCAGAGGCCCGTGTTGTGAATATGATGTTCTGATTGCTCACTGTGTAGTTTGTTGTGAAATGATTCATTTTGTTGCTGAGAGCCCCACGTTGCCCAGAAGACTTGCAGCATTAAGAAGATAGCGGTTCATTTTATGTTTTCTTTTTCTTTCCACTGACGTTGAGGTGTTTCAGTTGTAGAAATATCAGGTCCACAATGTCCTCAGGCAAGAAGTTTCTTCATCCAGTCTGATGCTGTTATTAGAGTTTAGAGAAACTGACAAAACCATCAGTGTTTGTGATTTGATCAATAAACCTGCTCCTCATCTTTTCGTTAAAAAGGACTTAAAGTGCGGCTATTTTTTTTTTTGTCAGACTGACGTTTGGCTGAAAACAAGTTTGAAACTTCACTCTCATTATGTTCTTTTTTCTAAATGTGTGTAAATTAAGTAATGTACATGTGATTCTTTGATGCTTGCGTTTTTTTATATATTTTTTTGCAAAAAAAATAATGCCAAATAAAAAGGTTTCGTTTAAAGAGAGACTGTGTTTTTCTTTCTTTGTTGCTGCAGCGGTTTGTATGTCAGAGTGATTAGTGTTGGGTCCTGGTCCCTTAAGCCTGAAGCCTCAAAATGAACCAGAACAAGAACAGAGTGAGTTCTCTGTTAGCCCTGCACAGTCCTACAGTGAGACAGGAAGGAGCGCTGTCTCCAGACTGCTGTCAGCACGAGCTGCAATCCACTCCAACAGAAGCTCGGGTTTCCAGCTGCAGTCTGGACTCTGCAGACCAAAAAAAAAGAAAACTGCTCACATCTGTAATGAATCCAAACACTTTGCGGCTGCTTCACACATCAGATATCCGTGTTTATGTTCACTCAGTCTTTGAGATGAAGAACAGAAACATGGAGCCAAAGTTTATTGCTCCTCCAAATTTGCCTTTGCCGCGTTCACATGCAGTGCCGTTTGTCACGGGGACCTCACGGCACACCAAGAGGAGAGAGATACTTTTCTCAGTCTGGCTTTTACTGAATTATATTTTCTCATAAACAAGGGAACAAGGAGCGTCTCACCATAAAATCTGGTCTTTGGGTTATTTAGGGTAAGATGATTTTGTTACCCTTCACTTGAACAAACTGTATGAAAGTAGTGACTCTGCAGGACTTAACAGCAAAAAGGTAAAAGCTATAATATAATAATATCGCTGTGTTCTCTTATGTCTGTGTAGTCAACATTTTAAAATTGTTGATAGTGTTGTGTCATTCGCGAACAACTCGTTAAAAAGAACCAAATCTTTGAATTATACATACTGAACCGAATCACTTCCTCAAGTGATTTGTTCGTTTCTCACTTCGGTTGAGCTAAAGTGAGAAACAGCATTGCCAGGTCAGCAGCCACCGAACGAGGGACCACATGCACCAACGCCTGAATCACTTGGTGAATGAATCACCAATTGAACTACATTCTCTGGAATCATTTGTTGGACAAACTACCTTTTTTTTCACTGCTAAATTGCCATCACAACAACTTGCATACAATAGGACACAGCATGTATCAAGTAGTGCATAAAACTTGCAGCATCCTATCATTGCAGCGGTTTGCGAGAGAACGGTGCATGTGCAGTGTGAATTCTTCTAAACGTTTAGTGAACAAATCACTCACTGAGCCCAATTTACCGAGCAGACCTGATAAATAACATACCATAGGCCAGTACACTTAAAACATAATGACTTATAAACAAGTTCATTTTTACAAACCTGTTTGCCAAAGCAACACAACCAAACACTCTCGTCTCCCGGACTCAGAAGCTACGAATTGAACTGAATCCTGAACCGTTCAGCTGTGTATCAGTTCAGGAGGTCGGAGTCACAGGCTTCTCCCGCCAAGAACTAAATGATAAGGTGATTTGGTGAACGAATCTTTTGAACGAGTCTTTTTAGTGAACAGATTCTAGTGATTCAGTACATCTAAAAGAACTGCTGTGCCCATCACTAATTGTTGAGCGGTCCGCTCATTCTAACTTTAAACGAAGCTGTTCTCCACCTCCTCTCTGACCTGATTGGTTGTGAGGCGGACGCTGCTCCCTCGTGTTGTGAGGCACGCTCTACTCCTCGAATAACGTGCACGAGCGTAAAGAAAGTTAGCGTCCTACGATATAGAACAGTAAAAACCAACCAGAATGTACAGAAAATGGTCTTAATCCTCCTTTAGCCACGACTGCCAACACAAGCAAGAAAACGAACTAAATACCGGAGACCCTGGTGGAATAACGGCGCTTAAAACGGAGTTAGCCGGCTCAACATGAAGCTAGCATAAACGACGGAGGACGCTTCGGGATCTGCCGGTGTTGTGCCGTAGAATGTATCTCCGCTGGACAGGTGAGCCGCTTTAACAAAGTAAGCCAAGTGTCTGTGACAGAAGTGTTTCTTGTCAAACTTGCTGCGTGTTGTAGCGCCGCTAATCTGTTTACCTCGGGTCCTGGGCCCTCATTTATCAACAGAAAAGGTTCTAAGTTCTGGCGGAGGAATGAAATTTAGAATTTGCGTAAGTACAAAAAAATCCGTATTTATCAAATGGGCGGACACCGGTCTGCTGCTGCGGGGTGACGCAGCTCAAGGAAGAACATTTATAATCATTACTTCATGGAAATGTAATCTTACCAATACGCTAAGGCAGAAGAACTACTGCGCCTGCAGTGCAAAATGATTAATATGGTGATTATTACTTCAAGGAAATGATAAAGTAATGATCATAAATGTTCTTCCTTGAGCTGCGTCACCCCGCAGCAGTCCGTAATGGACTAGCCTGAAGTCTCGCTACAAACAAGCGGCTGTCGGAGGAGAGTGGGTGAGTTGTGTTTAGTCTCTTTGCTAAAGAAATTAAGGAAAGTTAAAAAGATGTTTGGTGGCTAGTGCTATTGCTGGGACCCTATATGTTCTGATGATGAAGTTAGGTGCTGTTCTGAGCATTATTTGTGGCTATAGAGTGGCGTTTTGGTTGAGGTTTGTTTATGGCTCCTCAGACCACTGTGTATTGCTATCGTGTGGTCGTTACTAAAGTTTGTATAACTAGAGAAGCAAGCGGTCAGCAACATTCATCTCTCGAGGGGTTGTCTAACTCGGTGTTACGGTGTGTTTGACCCTAAATTAATTTTATGCAGGAATATCCCTTTGAGAGCGTTGATAGAGTTTCAAATGTTCTCAGAGTTTAATGTTGTTATTTATTAAATTTTACAACTTTAAGTACTTTTCTTCATCCTTTATTCAACATTTAGGACCATAAAAATTCAAACAACTTAGCCACATCACCCCCATGTAACAGTCTGTAGTCACTACGGACAAATGACACAATTCAAATGTTAAAGAAAATACTGTTTAATTAAAAATCTTAATGGCTTAGGCATGAAAACATGGCAACAAAACGAATAATGAGGATATTAAAAAGACAATAAATAAAATCATATTTACACAAGCAACAACAAAGCAATGAAGAAGACAACTGTCTAGTAGGCAAGTTCATGTAAAGGCGAGTTAAACCATGATTACACCAATCGTGTCATTCATTGATGGATCTGAACCAACACACCCCAGGAAATGTGCGTTAACGCGTGTGTGTTAGATGATGGAGCTTGTGGCAGTGATTCAGCACACTGTAGACCTTGAGTGTGTCCTCACGCCGCAGCTCTCTCATGGTCAGGAGTTAGTCCCTGTCGAAGCGTTCGAACAGGTGAAGAGTTGTTAGAAAGCAGAGGGATTGACGACCACCTCTAAAAACTTCAGTCTGATCAGAACAGTAGAAAACCCCGGTTCGATTTCATGCTAATTTCAGCACTTTTCTTCTGTTTTGCATTAATACTTGGTGTGTTTTTACTACTTAAATCACAAGAAGCTTCTGTATACTTCTGGTCTTCAACAGAGTAGAGATAAACTTGAATGTGTATCACAGCCCGACAAGTTTATTCTGGATCTACTTGTGAGTAACAGCAGGGCCAGGATCAGCAGCTTATGTGCTATTATTAAAAAAAGAGAAAAGTCATGACGTATGAGGTGAGTGCATTATTGTTATCCTTCAAACATGATTTAAATCAAGGCGCCAGTTTGGCAGTGAAATCATAAGCTCCATATACAGTGGCTCAATTCTAACCTGCAGCCCTTTGCTTCATATCACTCCTGCTCTCTCTCTCTCTGTTTCCTACCCCATCCTCCAAATAGAGGCATAAAACCCCCAAATAAGCTTAAAAGTGATAGTTATAGAAATGTAAAAGTAGTCTAGCAACTTTACTCTGCGTAGAACGTAATCCTAGACATGAATGTAAACTCTAAATTTTAAAGCTGGAGACATTTAAAGCTCCTGTGAGGGTTTTTTTTAATGCTTAAAACCAGACTGATGCCACAAAAGTAAACAAAGCCAACAGTAACAAAACTAACAATTTGTATTTTTGTCATTTTCAATTGTGTCCCATGCCTGTTCTTACAGTTCCCACATAAAGTAGCCATTATGAATGAAACTTCTGTCAAAGTCCGGTAGAAGAGGGTGTTTGTTGTGTCACAAGGACAAGATGAGCAAAAACAGTTTTGTCCACAGGGGGGTGCCAAAACTGAGAGTTCCTCACAGGAGCTTCAAATGCAGGATGACACCTAGATATTTATGAGTACAACGATTTAAACTGTTTATTTTAACCCAGACTGACGTTCAAGTTCTCAATGATTTTAATTTGGAACTTTTAAAAGTCGATTTATTTTGGCAACCTGAATTTTTCTTACCAAACGTGTCCATAAGAAGGATCTGATACTGAAACCTTGGTGTTAGCCTTGCATCAGAGACGTACGGACTGAGCTGTAATTAAGAGTCTTTGAACCCCCCTGTGATGTTTTCTGCATATCAAACAGCCTCATGTGGAGAACCGACTGAAAACACCCAATAGTCTCTGAAAACCAAAACTAACACTGTCAGAAAAAAAAAAGAAAAAAAAATGCTCTGGATAATGAGCTTTAACTCTCATCCTAATTTAGCAGCTGTACATTTCCTTTTGTTTAAAGAGTGAATGTGGGGCTTTGGTTTGTTTGCTTTTGTTGTGCAGGTTTTGACTGACAGAAGAAGGCACATGTACACGTTACTGCGGGACTAAGAAGTGAAGCTTTAAAAGGAGAAACTGAACGATAGGACGTCTCACATATGTTCAGAAGTTAAAGAGGAAATGACTGATTTTCTTATCGGGTTATTGTGGCACAGCCCTTTGAAAGTGAACATTGCTGCTACTGGCCGTGTATCTGTATTCTGCACTGATCCCCCAGACTCTGATCAGACCCCCTGCTTGGATGATGACTCAGATATCTTTTCATCTTAGCCCTGAACGCGCTCACGATCCTGTGGTTAGATAAATATGCATAAAGTTACTCTAAATCATGAGCTGAACAGTCCAATAGCTGTTGAGGCGAACCTCATATTGATGTGAGGGGATAACCCGGAGCTCCAACCTCAGAGCTAGAGCTAGAAATGTCTACAGGGCAAACCTAAAACAGCGAGAAAGAGTAGATTTTTGGGCTGCACTTACAGATGATTTGCATTCTCATTTCATCCTCTGATCATACTCTTGTTTACTATCAGTTAACATCTAAAAATCAAGTTTGGAAAGTCTTGATTCCTTCATGTCCAAGCTGATGCCTGTAGATAGCTGGGTCAGAACTACAGACAGAAATCCAAATGTCGTGATAAGGGATCAGACATTTATTCATAAATACATTAACTCTAATGTCTTTTTAATTAGCTTATAACTGCAGTTAAATTTGACTGAAATGTCAAGAGTAGTTCCAGTTAGACAGACATGTCTGTGAGATTTGTGGTGAGCGTGGTGGATTATTTTGGCCAAACTTGAAACTAGAGGACTTATGAGGGTTTTAATTTGAAGCTAACTTGGTTCCTCACTCATGCTGTCTGGGTTATTTGGAGGGCAAAGTGCACATGAAGTTAACACATATTTAGTCTATGGATGATCTCCTGAACTAGCTGGTGTCAGACTTAAAAAATGGAGCGAACAATTCATTAATCTTCCTAAAACTGTAGGTCCTGAAATACTCCTGCGATACTGTGCTTTGTCTAAGCTGTAGTGCAGCCTCCTGCCACTAGCTGGGGCTGCCCAACTACCTAGATGTAAACAAGCACAGATGACAGCTGGCAGCAAGATTTAGCAGTGCGACTGCTGCGTTCGAGTTACCTTGGAAGTCAGAAGTCCGAGCTGAAAATTACGTCACACACGAGTTACCAAGTCAGAAAAAAGCAAAATCGGAGGCGGAAACAAGATGGCTACATCTACGAAAGTTATTTTAGCGCTTGCTTGTCCTTGTCCTTGCTTATATTCGGACAAGGCAAACGCTAAAATAACTTTCGTAGATGTAGCCATCTTGTTTCTGCCTCCGATTTCGCTTTTTTCCAACTTGGCGCTGGTAACTCGGGTGTGACGTCATTCCTAGCTCGGACATCTGACTTCGGAGGTAACTCGAACGCACCATAAGATTGAGAAAGTGAGGGCTGTGTTAAGTTGAACTTGCAGGTTATCGCATGTCAGCAGCACAGGCGTGTGGCTTTAACCTGCCAGGAGGACCAGAGGGTGGTGGTTCTAGCTCTGCTATTGTTAGGTACACTCAGTAAATCAGCCTGACTCAGTTTTCCTGCAGACTGTAATCCTGATTTAAATCAAATCTGCTCTGTTTGGACTGGTTTTAGATTTTTACTTGTCACTGCCTAGCAAGCTGAAAATGAAGCTGCTTTATTAATTCCCAGTTGTCTGCATCATCCACATACAGAATTCCAGAAATGAGGAACTGAATGAGACAAAAGGGAGGTGATTTGGAAATATCAAGTCTTAATCTGTTTGTTTAAACTGGTCATTTTAGTGTTTACTCCTGCAAACCGAGTTCCTCACCCCAGGAGGTCAAGTTTGCTCCAAGTGAGGACAACCCCACAATGAAATACCTCCAGGACTTGGCAAAATCTGACTCCTTAGATGCTCTGCAGAAGCTTTGGATGCTCAATATTTAAGAGTTAACTGGACAGCGTGTTAAAACGTTTTTTAGTAAGAAAGTAGGAGGAACTTTTGCGTAAATACACCAGCCTTCTGTGTCAGAGCGACGTCAGGAAATCATGGAAATAACATCATGACACTTCAGTCATTTGTTAGTACTACACAGCACAACACCTCATGAGAGTACTTAAACACTGAACTGTGATTATGGAGTCACACCCCGCTTGTCAGATACCATCAAAGCAGACTGAACCACGGTGACACGTGCGACATGAAGCCCTGCGATACTGCACGGCAACTGAACGTTCACATTCATCGGCACGAGCATACACACACACATACGCGCGCGCACACACACACACACACACGGCACTGAGTTATCCCTACTTCCAGCTGAAACTCGTGTCGCTACATATTTTCGTACGCCACAATTTGCCAAGAAGCCCGTAAAGCACCAAATCTGAACGGCTGCCAGCAGCGGGACAATGAGTTAAAAAAAAAAATAAAAATATGATCCCTCCGCTGAGCAAAGTCACTGTCGCTTCAACATTTAGCTTAATGAGAGAAATGTACTGAGACTGAGGGGAAACACTGCCATGGTATAAGTGGACCTCAGCGGAGTACAACAGGGTCAAAGCTCGGCTACGGAGAGCTCACATTACAAGGCTTTTATTCTCCAAGTATGCTGCATTCAAGTCAGATCCGCCACTTTACCTACAAGCTGCATCCAAAACCACATGACCACATGCTGTCACGCACCTTCTGGGCCTAAACACCTCATTCCTGGAGCGACAGTAACAGGTAGACAAGCGCCGTGAGGTCTTTTCAACCACTTGGCTTTACCAGAACAGTATCCAGGATTTATAAGTCAGTCAAGCCTGT
The DNA here is from genome assembly GCA_962446985.1 of Xyrichtys novacula. Taxonomy (NCBI): domain Eukaryota; kingdom Metazoa; phylum Chordata; class Actinopteri; order Labriformes; family Labridae; genus Xyrichtys; species Xyrichtys novacula. The sequence continues at coordinate 3,872,146 of OY660872.1, forward strand.
TAGAGCGCATTAATACTTTGTCAAAACGAACATGAGATGCAAATTTTTTTAAGCCCAGATCTCGCAGATTATGTGTTTTTCATCAGTTGATATGATTTGAATGCAGCATAACTCCAAAGAGGGGCGGCCCTTGTGGCCCTGCAGGAAAGAGCTTGGTAAATGCTTATCCGATATAATGGCACAGAGATGTAGACAGAGACGTACACAGAGGGGTTCGAGTGAGTCCGGAGTGACTACGTGGCGATGTGAGCCGTGGAGGGGATGGAGACAAACTCGCGCAGGATGTTCTTGGCCGTCTCCAGGTTGTTCTGGGCGATCATCAGGGCTTTCTGGATGTCCTGGATGGAGTAGCCCTGCGACATCAGGCACTCGATCTCCCCGTTTAGAGCCAGGCTTCCCGTGGGAGCAGGAGGAGGAGGAGGAGGAGGGTGAGGAGGTGGGGAGGCAGAGGAGGATGTAGAGGGTCCAGGGAGGTCTGGTAACGGGGAGGAGAAATCCCGATTCGCAGGCCGAGGTCGTCTGTCAGAGTTGGCTCGCCGTGGCAGAGGTTTAGGGGGGCGTTCAAGATCCACACTAGCTGCAAACATACCTGTGAACACGCAGATGAGTAATCAGCAGTCAGTTAAAGTGGAGGGACAATGTGTTGCGTTCAAGTACCTGAGTGAATACAGAGAGTTTACTCAGGCGTCTTGCCCAAAGCTGGTTATTTTCTCTGTAACTGAACACACAACCAAGGACTCAAGAACGAGGTCTGCGCTAAAGCTGCTTACAGTGAAGCCTCAGGTAAAGCTGCAGACACTGTGTTGGCGGTGTTTATGAACAATCTGTAGACTGTGTACGAGTTATTAGTGGTGTTGTGCCGTAGACTGCACCCCTGCCGTAGAACGCACCCCTGCATCCCCTCCACTCGTTAGCTTCTTAAAGTGGAGATAATGATCTCATATTTAAAGAAACACGAGTATTAGATCATGACAACATGTCAAATGGAGCAGCAAACTTTCATTTTCTTTTTATGTGTCTCAAAAATGCAAATCTAGAGGTGTACTTGGGTATAAACTGTACAGAAAGCTGTCCAGGTAGAGAGCATTATATTTTCGGGACAGCAATATTCCAAGGGCTGTTGTTTTTGGCTTCTTTGAATAGCCTGAATGAAATTATTACAGGCAAACGCTTTTGAATCCATCCAATGTAAGAAAAACTTGGATTATTTCGCCTCGTTATGTACTTTAAACCGCGCTCCCGTCAGGGGGTGCATTCTACGGCAGGGGTGCATTCTATGTCACAACACCTGAGATAAAACGAAAGCTGGCCAGCAACCGCTCATCACCGCAGCATTTAAGCAGCCTCTTCCTGCGCAATCCGACCAGGCTAAAGCTTTCACAAACTCTATCGGTGTGTTTATAGCTGCAGACATGAGGCCATATTCAGTTGTGCAAACGAGGGCTTTAAAAACATGCTCAAAGTGCTTGAGCCACGTTACAATATCCCACCGCGCACATACTTCATTTTTGGTTCATTGTTACATTTTAAAGGAAGGAGATATGCCTGTATATTGCACTTTAAGTTGTTTTTCATTAATAATTATGTTGAAAAGAAGATATTATGCCGTATGCACTACTTTTATATATTTTAATTCAACCATTTAAGTGTTTAATATACAGACAAAACTGCTTTTTGCTGATCCGAAAAATGATCCGATCCGTGACTCTTGATCCGAGGAACGATCCGATCCGTGAGTGTTGTGATCCGTTGCACCACTACGAGTTATGTCATATTTTTAACAGTTTATCCAATGTTCAGGGATTCATAAGATGAGTTCAACTTTTACCTTGGTAGAGGATAAGTTCTGGTGGAGCCATTTGTTAGTACATCTGTGAGGCGCTGTGAAGAGCGCCAAAGGACATTTAAAGGTGCGCACTAATTGTATCAGGTGTTGCACACATGAAGTTTTTGTTTTTTGACTGCAGGCTGGCAGCTGGATTTGTGTTTGATTTACTGGTTTATGGCGCAAAAGAATGAATGTATTGGTACATCCATATGAAGTTTTTTTTGCGTAAGGAAGTGTTTTTGTTTAAACTTACTGGAACAAGTAAATGGACTCTCAGTGGACAAGCAGAAACATCTAGCCGTGGACACGAGTGCATAAAAGGTGCGTCAAGAAGCTCTTTCTTTTTACTTCTTTAATTTCAAGCTTTTAGTTCATTTTATTGATCCACTGCAGTTATTATATTCATTTAATAAGTTATGATTTTAGATCAAAAACTTTCAAGACCAAAGATTAATAATTTCTTAAAAGCTGTGATACAAAGAACTACAACTGTTTTGGTTTCTTGGTAAATGAGACATGAGGGAGGTTACTTCAGAGATTCAGATTCCCCCTAATGATGAAAGTTTGGACATGTCCACTCAGATCCAGAGACGTTTACAAATTGGATCTGTTAAAGATCCTGTCCTGAGTTGATTCCATCAGCTCAGCGCATCAACATTGTTTTTTTTTTCACACCAGTTCTTCCAGTTCGCTGCTAACAAGCTGCAGACTTCGCACGCACACGTCATGTGAGCCTGAAGAGGTTTCATGTTTGTTTACTACCAGCCTGTGATCTGTCAGGTAAACAACAATGAATGCGCCTTTGCATGCGAGCCCAGCAGCGTTTTCACCTTTGGTCCACAGATGCTGTAGAAAAAAATAAACATGCAGAAACACATACTGGCTTCTCCTGGGCTGTCCAGGCTGAGAGTGCTGAAAGCGGCTGAGGGGCCGCTGATCTCGGACATGGTTCTTCTGGTCGGGGCAGGAGGGACGACCGGTCGGGGGAAGTCATACTCGTAAACGTCCTCCTCGCTGCTCTCCTCTGGTTTGTCCTGGGAAACTGGAGCTGACGGCTGAGGGGGGTCTAAAAACAACACGTGCCATAGTTATGAATATGGCGAATAAAATCTGTTTTATCATCGAGTGATGAGGAGAAAAATGTTCAGCTGTAGCACACGACATGTTTGGTGTGGGTTCAGGGAAAAGGGGACCAGAGATAGTTTTTTTAATCAATGTGAAAATTACCCATGTCAGATGCCTGTAACGTCTCAGAGGAGCCCGCCTGGGCCTGAATAATACACATGGACTCGTAGACTTGGGGGTCCTCAGAGTCACTGTCAACCACGTCACTGCTGTGAATAAAAGAGCAAAGAAAATAAATCAGAATTATTTAGTTTTGTGTACAAACCCAGCGCTGCTGCTCTGCTTCTGGTGTCATCTTCAGATTTTCAAAGGAACAAAAAAAAACAACCCTGATCATTTCTACTCAGTCCTCTGATATGGGGACGCTTGATGTGTATTTAGTCACTAGTTTTTTTATCTGTGCAACAAACAGACTAACATTGCGTCTTTCTTGACACAGTTGTTTTACGTTTTAAAAAAAAAATGGAAATGAAAGGGGGACAAGAAAACAGGGTTTAGGGGAGAGATAGTGAAGGAGGAACAATCCTGAGGCTACAGAGCCCCCTGGTGGACAACATAATTACTGCTGTCACACCAGTTTAATGTTCATCCTCTGTGCAGCTATCAGTGCTCATGTTGAATATAATCTAACAGAGATATAAGTTAGGGTGACCATAGATCCTCTTTTACCTGAGCATGTCAAGCTTGTTCGTTTCCATGTAACAACTCATCTTCTCAACCAACCACCCTGACTGCTACTAAAGCAGCCAGTAACACTTAATCATAATCAATCAATAATCATAACTTATAAATGGTAAATAGACCATCTAAAAATGGTAAGCAGATAGTTTATTAATGTTTAATCATCATTTATAAATAGCATGTAGACCATTAATAAATTGTAAATTTTACCATTTTTAAAAACCTAACCCTAACTTTACAATAACATCTTAGTAATGTTTATTGGTGGTTTATAAACCACTTATTAATCATTTACAAAGTATTACAAACATTAGTTGCAACTTTACAACAGCCATCTAAGTGATGTTTATAGATGGTTTAAAAACCAAATATTAACAATTTACAAAGTGCTACTGACCCTAGATGCTTTACAACCAACATTTAAACCCAATATAATTATAATATTAATATTAATAAATAGTCCATTAAAATTATTAATCATAATTTCATTGCTTGTTCGTGATAAAGTAACTATTAACTTACATTAATAAACTATCTATTTACCATTTATAAATGGTCTTTATGCTGTTTTTAAATGATGATTAAACATTCATAAACTATCTATTTACCATTTATAAATTATGTTTATCATAAAGTGTTACCAAGTAGCCTGTAGTTTCCCTGATAGTCGCAGCCTTCCTGTATGTCAGTTTGATGAAGTTTGCAGAGTTGGAGCACAAAACATACGTCAGATGATCTCGTATTGAGAGGTTACTTCAGTTGGTAAACAGGAAAAGCTCTTTGCTCATAAACAAAACCCTCTGGGCTCAAAATGAGAAAAAACAGGACGACCTGTGGTGAGCCATTCAACCCACTAACCCATTTTATCGCTGGTTGTTCTCCTGTTTACCTGACGTCATTGTGGTGGTTTGTCTGCACTGGTGGCGGAGGTACTGAGGAGCCTGATATGACCCAGGGTGCACCAGAGGCAGGAAGAGAGGTGGGACTCATGTACTCGTTTTCTTCACAGTCAGACGACAGCCTCTCTGCACTCGACATCGCTGATGCTGGCAGAGACCTGATGGTTTACAGAAAACAATGAGAACTCTGGGACTGTCCCAGACTCTGAGGAGGGTTAGGCAACAGCAGCAGGGCTGTTGTTGTTGTTTTGCTTTTGTATCCTCTACAGAGGGGACCAGCATTTGTTCCGGTTTGTTTTACAACCAGCTGAAACTTTCCCACTGGAGCTCTAACTGTCAATTTTATACGATCCATTTTCACTGAATTGCTGCTGTGTGTTTTTTTATGAGGTTTTATGGACCTTGTATGATTTTGATTTTATGTGTGCCTGAAGGATAAAGTCCACATCAAGTTTCCATGAAGGGAAATTAATGAATGTGTCATAAACAAGTAATTCTCAGCTATTTTTCAAAGTTCATGTCATGTAAGTGTGTTCAAATCATAACTGAGCGTGAATGTATGAAACACTGTGAATATATAATAACTGACTCAAAGCAGAGAGATACTTTGTGCCAGTTCAACAGCTCTGTTCACTGGATGACCAGTTTCTCTTGTACTGGTGTTAAAGTTAAGATGCCCTTATGAAAGTTTATCTAATCCTGTTACAGTTAAGTTCAGCAGCAGAGTTCAGTACCTTGCAGCCAGGCAGTAGACGGCATTCGTAGCTGCTTGGGGTTTGATTCCCTCTCTACTGGTCCCGTTGCTCTGAGGGATGGGAGACAGGGATGACAAGGTGGTCTTTGCTACCGGACGAGGCACCATGTAGTTGGCAGCCCAGGAGGGCTGGTCTGGGGTGGAGGGCAGGGGTCTCCATTGGAGCCTGGAGTCCTGACCGAGCAGGGAGGGCCGCTCTGGAGGGGGAGGAGGGGGCAGCTCTCTCAGGGCTGGAGGCAGAGGTAGAGGCTTGTCTCTGTGAGTGGCTGACATCTAGGGTTGGAGGGAAGAAAGGGTGAGGTGTTATTTCTTTATTCATCTATTATTTCTCACTGAGGTCAACAAGGCCCTGGAATTCCTCCCTAATCAAACATTAAAGGGAGTTAAACACCCCCTCGAGAGATGAATGTTGCCGACTGCTTACTTCTCTAGTGATACCAACTATAGTAATGACCGCAGATAGCAATAAAGAGAGCCACACACTAATTCCTTTAGCACAACTCACCTACTGTCTTCCAGCAGCCTCTTGTTTGTAGTGAGACCTCAGGCCAGTCCATTATGGACTGCTGCGGGGTTACGCAGCTCAAGGAAGAACATTTATGATCATTTCTTCATGGAAATGCAATCAGACCGAGACGCTAAGGCAGAAGAACTACCGAGTCTGCAGTGCAAAATGATTATGGCTAGTGGCTAGTGCTATGGCTGGGACCCTATATGTACTGTTGATGGAGTTGTTGTTCTGAGCATTATTTGTGGCTATAGAGTGGAGTTTAGGTTGAGGTTTGTTGATGGCCCCTCAGACCGCTGTGTATTACTAGCTTGTGGTCGTTACTAAAGTTGGTATACCTAAAGAAGCAAGCGGTCGGCAACATTCATTCGGTGTTTTGGTGTGTTTGACCCTAAATTAATTTTACGCCGGAATATCCCTTTAAGTCCAAATCATCGGCAACTGGGTTTAAATTTAGTCCCTTACCTTGGGTGTGGCTCCCTGACTCTGTGCGCTGAGCGAGTTCGAGGGTCTCTGCTGCAGGAGGTCCAGCCGGGGGGGCACAGGAGGCAGCTGAGACACTGGGGATGCTGGACGCTCCACCTGCACGCACACATAGGTGGTGAGGTGTTGCATGGCACAAAATTCACAACTTGAACGATACGCAGTTCAGTTGGCAGTGACGATAATACATCCAAGAAACCTTTAGTATGTGCTTCTCTTACCTTGCTGCACGCCAGTCTGCTCATGACAAGGTGCTGGTCCTCCAGACGATCATCTTCTTCCTCGTCATTTCCTGCAGCTTCTGCTCTGCTGGACCCCTGGAAACCAGCAAAGGAAGCCCCACTTGCCTTCGGGTGGAAGGGGTCCACCACGATTGGCTCGGTGCCTTTAATCTCACAGCGGCAAAACGGGCATCCCTGACCCTCTGACTCCTGATACAGACACACGGAGAGAGCAACGCTGATTTGTATAACATCTGATTCAAAATTAAGGACGCTGTAAATATGAATATACCGCGTGAGTGCCAGCTTTTATACAGTGTAATAAAACTTAACAACACAACAGCCTCACCTGCCAGGCAGTCAGGCAGGAGGTGCACATGAGGTGTCTGCAGGGCTCGATCTTCACATCCTTGTCGTTCTCTGCGCAGATCTTACAGAGCTGGAAAGTGGAGCCCATTTCACAGTACAGCTCATACTGCTCCTACATGGGGAAGAGGAGGAAAAAGGGCACAGCCTGTTTATTGACACATCAAATCTGTTGGCGTTTGTAAGATATCGTGGTAAAGATCATCATTTGGTCTTTGTGTCCTCGTCCAAGCAGTTAAACTGTCTGAGTACTGAAATATAACATGATGGTAATAATAAACTCAATGCATCATTTGTGGTCCACCGAGTCAAAAGACTTTGAAGAGTAAGAAAAAAACCAGACCCAACCTGAGTAACTTTGATGTGGTCCTGCGGTGAGGGTTCACAGAGCCCTGTGAGGTCAGGGTTCTGTACTCGACCGTCTGGGAACAGATAACTGGAAAGTCAAACACACACATGCGTAAGCTTTAAAACATTTCTTTCTTCAGTATTCAAAAAGAAAAAAAACAATTAATGAGCTTCAACCCTGCAACATTAGGGAAACCACAGAGTTGGTTTAAGTTCTCTGTCAGCAAATCAAAAGTTTTTCTTTTTTTTCCCATTGTTCTTTGAAAAGAAAAGATTAGAGAAGCTTTTCAATCATGAGACTCTGTACTGTGCATTCACACTCGAGTTCCTCTGATGTTAGCTTTCAAGACTCTTATAAAGACCTCTTGTGTGACCCCTTATTTTAAACACGAATGATACAGAAGAACACGAGGAGGCAAGAGTGTTAAATTCAGTTTAACGCAAGACTTATTTAGCGTGATGTGGTGCTGAAATAAAAACAAAAGCTCAGATAATAAAGATCTGAATCTGACTCTGGTCTTCTGTTTTGAAGTCGATCACAGAGCCTCTATTTCCATTTTCAGTTTTTTCGTATTTTCATGGTAAAAATCAACAAAACGCCGACTACAGAGGGTTCTGTTCTGGACTCTTTCTGGCAATCTCAGATCTCCTCTTCTCCATCCTAGAAGGCGTGCATAACCTATGACATCATGTCTCTGGAAACGCATTAATTGGCGCATTGACACTGCGCTGTAGTGGCACTCACAATCCCTCTCTGTATCCGTCAATGAGGGCTTGGAACAGTGGTTTGTTATGGGGGATGGTCTGCAGGATGTTGCCATCAGCTGTCACATAGCCGATCGCCCACTGGCCCAGCCGAGTGCAGCTCAGCCTGAAGATGTAGCTGAGGGGGAGACACCGATATTAACCGACAGTGTGACAACAACGCGTTTAATGCTTTTAGGGATCTTGACTGTGTGCTTGTTTCTCACCTGCCAGGTTTGTGGATGAAGCGGTGCAGTCGAGCCTTGACCTCGTCGTAGGTCAGGAAGGCCATGTACCCCGGGTGTGTGACTGCAAGACTGTTCCAGTTCCTCAAAAGAGACGACCAAGGCTGCAGAAAGGCACATCAGCACACGAGTAAGCCCCAGAAACGATAACTTTAAAACAGATTGAAGCAAAACAATGGACGTCTAAAAGAATTCAGCCAGGTTGATTTGGAGCTTATCACCACTCGTTTGATTACAGCACACACAGAAATGCAGAGAGACAGAAAGAGAAGAGATATCTGAGGGCAAAAACAGAAGTGGAAACTAGGGGTGCACCGATCACAATTTTCTGGCTGATCACCAAACACCGATCTTTATAAAGCTTGACCTGCCAATACCAATTTTGGCCGATACCTTTTTACACCTTTAATGCTCCAATCTTACTTTAATGAAAAACATAAAACAATACAAACATTTTGTGTTTGTTTTAACTGCACATGAGGCAGGTCTCTCAAATATAAATGAAAAGTTAAGCGTACTGCTCTCCAAACTACTACTTTATTTTCCTCATTTCAAAAATTAACAAAACTTGCACAACAGGTCGCACTGCAGGCCTGTTTTGAGCCTCTCACCAAAATAAAGCGCAAAGCAGTATTTTGCTTTTACAAATAAAGGAAATCACAAAGTTTGAGGAAGTCAGTAAAATAATAATCTACAGGACAAACTAAACTGGTGGGCGGGCCTGTCATTCTGGCAAAAGCAAAAAGCTACAACGGCTGACTTTCAGACCTTTGCTGAGGTAGATAAGATCGGTGGATAAAATCGGTTCTGTGTGTAAGGATCAGCCGATCACCGATCCCCCAAAATTGAGGAAATTGGCACCCATTGATCAGTGCACGTTTGGTGGAAACAGTTTCTTTAAATGTTAGAAAGCGAAATGTATTTATCAGGATCTCAAAGACACAGTCTGTACTTTCAGAGTAACTTTAGTTTTGTTTATCAGGTCAGATCTTTTAAGTTGGCTTTGATTCGTCTTCTATGAAAGAACAACTTTGCAAACACCCAAACAGGCTGGTTAGATGGCTTCATGTCCTAAAGGGAAAATTCACTCCCTGTCGAAAACAAGGAGACCGTAGAGGGTTTGTAGTGGAGATTGCAATAGTTGAGGGAATCAGGCTTATTATACAGCAGGCCCTCTTTTATTTTTGAGGAATAAACAGTCAAATGATTGTCTGAGTGGAGTCCTGCGTAACAGTGTTTACAAAGCATTTTACAGCCTTAAGAGTTCAGCTCTGAGAGTGGGAAATCATTATCTTGGCAGCAGTGCTGGTGATCAGTCATATCATAATTTGAGGAGTCAAATGTCAGGACAGTCATGAGACTTTCTAAACGCTTCCTCTATTTCTGCTTAACTCAACCTTTGATCCTAATTTTGTTTTTCAGGCTTACAGTGCTGAAGGGTTAATGTGATAACGACAGTCAATCCCTCAGTGATTATCTGGTGGATCACTTATAATTAGGGACGATATTTCAATAATACTGCAGATTTTTCTTTTATGAAGATAAGTGTTTAATCTTTTTTTTTTTTTTAATGAATCAGGCATCTTGGGAGAGTGGGGGATGAGGTGCATCAGATCCTGTCTGGACTGGACTAGGTATTAATCTTAAAACCAGTGGGACGAGGGCTGCCTCTGAATACATGAAGTCTGCTCTACCAGTTGAGCTAAACTGGTGGACAGCAGACTTTAAACTTGAGGGTTAATTAAGATAATGTCTCTAGTTTCTGTTTTTGTATGTTGTTGTAATTTTACACACTTAGATACTTTTAAATTCCACATGTTTAAGAGCTATTAGACACATTCACGACTCCTTATCATTGCGCAGGAGGATGTTTTGTTTTGCTTGCAGCTTAAGTCGCGCTTCCTCTTGCCTGCTGTGTGTCTCCACTCCACCTCTGTCGCAACCGCTGCACTGCGAACTCTTCTCATGCATAGGTCTAAAAATACTGATGCACTGAGAGGTCTTTTTTAGCGTCTTTGATAGCCACAAGCCAAGTTTATGTCTTCAGCAAACCAACCTAAAAAGCAGAAAGTAGAGGACTGTGGTCTTTTGACAGGAAGCTTCTGTGACTGTATCAAGTTACCGAATTAAGTAAGAAACTTTCTGCAAAAGCACGTCCTCTGAATGTTAAACGACGATCAGATTTTCTACTCAATCATGTTTTGAAGACAGTAACAGTCAAATGTTGCTCTGTGATCTGTGACTTTTTTTTGGAAGTCAAAGAAAACAAAGATTACTATTTAAGGCGCCCATTTTTCTTTCCGCAGTATCAAACCAGCATCAATATCATATGATGTTTAATTCTTGTATTGTGACACTCCTAGTTGTCCCGTTTGTCTACTTCAGCATTTAGGCATCAGTGTGAAAAACAAGCAAGCACACATCAGAGATTTTTCACTAAATCCTCCCAGTCTGAAGGGATTCAGATTTACCTTTTCATAGAATGACTACATGGGTACCAGGAAAGTGTCCCACTATTACCTGGAAGAGCCTGGTGAAGATGTCGAACTCAAAAACAGAGATGTAGTCGTTACAGGTGAGGTCGATGGTGGATTTGAGAGCCATGGCCTCCAAGCCTGAGCTGATGGGGTGAAACTCGTGGAGAGCCTGACGAAAGGTCCTCCATGGCACTATGGTTCTACATGGGAGCAAGAAGGCCAGGAACTTATGAGTTAAATCTGTGTACCATATTTGGTGCTCACAAAGAAAACGAGTGAATGGATAGAGAAACCTAAACTCAAGAGGTAGAAGTTTTAAAATCACAGAATCTCATGACGAACGTACAATCTGTGAACTTCAGACATAGTTTGGTTAGCAAGTACGAGTTCGCAGACTTTTAAGTTCCCCCTTTTTTGTCAGGTTTAATATCTGACTCACTTGTCCCCGAATGACCTCCTCCAAAATTCTGCAGCATCAGCTTTGGTGATCCTGAAGTTGTCGCCCTGAAACAGGCCGTTGGGGAAGATGGCTTTCAGCTCTGCGAGCATGTGACTGAAGATCAGAGACAGCTTGGTGAGGTTTCGCCTGAGTGATGGGAAAGAGAGAGAGAGAGAGGACAGGAGAAACAAATACAAGTTAGCGACAGATATTAAGAGATAATAAGAGATCATAAAAATAGATACGGGGACTAATATTTGTTCAAAAATAACAGGCTTTAAACAAACATGTATGCGTGTACTCTAACATGGCATGCGAGGAAAAATAAACGGAGTTTACAGCGTGTATTCATGTTTTTCTTCACAGATATCAGCTCAGATGAAAACTACCACAGACTTCAGAAAAACACTCAAACGCTTGTACGACTTTCAAACCGAACCGTAGACTATTTCACTCTTTCTCAACAGAGACTTTTGGGTTTTATTTTTGGTACATTAAAGAAGAATTACTTTTTTAAACTCAGGATTAACATTTGCTGACCCGCCTCTGATGGCACTGTGAGAAGTTCACATGTTGTGTTGATTCTGCTGAGGGGATGTATTCACTATCAAATATTGATTTGATAGATAATTGGACAGTTTAATGTTACCTGTCAAAGCTTCAGTGTCATGATATATCTAAACAGTCAGAAAGGACCCTGAAGCATTCACACAGGCATAAGTATAACCTCCTCTTTACAGCCTTACAAACAAAACATGATGAAAAAATGAAACTTTTCTAGAGAGGAAAAAAAAAAAAGATCCTTCTGCTAAATTTGAACAGCTCCTTCAGGGCAGGAGCCAAATATTAACACAACTCTTACAGTGGAGGATCAGACCAAAACACAAGCACTTCAATCCAGTTAAAAGAAGAAAATCAAACACTGAGGGTCATACAGAGGCAGCAGCTCGAGAGTGAAACCATTTTAAAATCAATCCAAAACTGGACGCACTGACGCATCAGTATTGGCAGATACTGGCGCGTCACAATCCTTTAAATGTCAGCATGTGCTATTTTCACTTGTTTACAAGTTTGCAGGCTGACTGTCTTCCGGTTTCTTACTCCTGGTTGGAGAATATAAAACATCTAAGGTTAACCGGATAAGGCTTTTCTAATATTTTCTGTAAACTTACAGACAAAATAAAGATTAAAAAATGACTGATACTGCCTTTTTGGCGACTGTATTTCACAAACTCAAACCTGTTCAGGAAGCACGGTTCTCTACTTTTGAACATCTTGATTATGATCAGTGTTTTATCTGTTTTTCAGTATAAAAGGTAGCCTTTCAGGTTTACAAGAGCATCCTCCTCATAACCTAAAATGTGACTTCAACTGTGTGAAGTGGATTTAGACTTTTGATGGTTCAGTTAACATGCCTGTACTCCATAACGCCCGGGGGAGTGATACATCTGCTGCCCTTCACAATAGTAGTTGATGCTGAACATCTGTGAGGAAATGCTTGATAAAAATCTCAGTGCGTCAGAGGAAGGACCTTTTGCTTAGTAATGAATTTCTGAGAAAGAGAGGAAGTGGACGTGATTGCGATAGTTTGATGGTGCCTTTATCAGACATTTAAGAGATCGCACTTCTGTTTGCTCTTCTCTTCTCTTCTGCTTTGCTTTTTGACAAATGATGCTGTTTGTGCGTCACTCCACAAACGGAAAGTGTGAGGGAACTTCTCGGAAGTCTTACACGGACATTTAATGTTTCTTAAAACATCACTGAAAACGCTGACCCAGTCAAATCTTTCCGCTTCTTTCTTTGGATGTAGCGGTTAGCTGACCTGCTTAAAGCCCACACATGCACAGTAATTATGTCAGTGGGTTGCTGCCAACTTTGTGTCCACCAAATAGAATAATAGCAGCTCAAAATGAGGACACAGCAATATGAAAGAGTTCTTTGGCCTGTTTATACTTTTTTCCCCCCTCACAGCCTTATTGAAATAAACACAGACAGAGAGCTTTCTTAGCTGGAAATACTTCTTCTTCCAGGATAGGGTGAACTATTTTCATGTGGACCCAACAGACTGGAGATTTTTACTCATTTATCGCATATGAACCCAAACAGAGGGGTGAAGCCGAGCTGCGAAGCCTCGTAATTGATATAAACACACATTCAGACTCTGCTTCGAACATCCAGGTGGCTCCAGGCAGCAGCAGTATCACCAGACTTGAACATGACGCTCTTCAGCCAACTCAAACAATGTTAAACCTGATGATCTTTGTCACATCTGTCACTTAATCAAACACTTTCCCTGCGTCGCAGCTGTTTTCACCCCGCAGCGACCTTCTGCAACAAGGGAGGACGACGTCTCATCAGGATACACTGAGCCTACCTGGGCTGGGAGTTCTCCTCATACATCCTCTCCTTGGCCTCTTTAAAAAGACTCATAGTCTGCTTCGTCTTGTTCGTCAGGTTCTCCATGACAACACGGAAATACTCGTTTTCCCCGAGGATCTCCATTTTGCCCTCGTATCGGGACAGGATGGTGCGAAGGTGTTGGTAGGTGTCGGGCAGTAGGTCCAGGATGTAAGGTGGGCTGTTTTTCAGCGCTACCTTAGGGTTCTGACACAAACGCACCACCTGGAGAGGAAGCAGAGACCCAAAGTGTAAATTAAAGGATCATTTCAGGAATTTTTTAACAGTCAGATTTCCATATAATCACATAGTTTTTGAATGTGGGGAGTAGTTATGATGTCAATAAACATTACCACCTCGAGAATAGGGATGGGAATTGATATGGTTTTATCGATATCGTTGCCATTTAAGATTCTGCTGATCAATTCAATTCTTAAATAATTCCCTTATCAATGCCTTTCTTTGATTTAAAAAAAGTAGACTATAGGTTTTCAATGTTAACTCAAAATTTTATTGAGTCTTTGATAACAGAAAAAGATGTAGTCTAAAAATAATTAAACGACAAACTATTTGTACATTTACTTGGTCGGTATTAAGTCAAATCAGGGTGACCATACTCTGGATCTCCAAAAAGAGGACAAGGCTACACGGGTGGAGTCATGCGCAAAATTTTGAGGGTTTTTCTGGTCGAGTTGAGTGTTTTTTTTACGCGCTTCTGACTCAGTCCACGCTACACGAACTCAAAACTCCCATACAAAACTCGTCGTCGTCTTTCTTAGTAAAATGAAGCCACGCTTTTGATCGTTTCTGCCGACTTTTCGTACCATCCACCATGTTTTTTCCTCAAAGTCTCTGTTCTCCTTCGCGTAGACTGCCTCTCACAAGAACGTTTTCCAAAGCACCCGGGAGCACTGTTGTTTTTTCACGACAAATACGTGACGTTGACGAGCTAAACATAAGTCTTTGATGACTAAAATGTGACGAGACGAATGTGCGTTTACATTGACGAGACTCGACGAAAACATTAGTGGTGGACGACGAACAGAGTTGCAAAATTCACGAGCATTTCATCAGTCAAATGCTAAACGTATATTCTGCAGTGTTGTTTTCGGACGATGACGTTGTCGAAATATTTTCGTCAACGTCGTCGTCAACGGAAACAACGATGTCGATGGATTGAACCATTTGGAACTGGCTCTCAACAAGAACCGGTTCTCGATTCCCATCCCTACTCGAGAATTAGTATTTTTTTATACAGTTTTATTATTGTGGGCCTTAAACTTACCAACAGATTTAATGAATAATGTGGATAATATTGGCTTTTCTTGTTTTCTTTGTGACTGCCTAAAGCAAACTTGTTGAAAAATTGCCAAACTGGCTGTCAGAACCGGATGCTTTTTGTCCCTTACACACCCTAATTCCACTCTTATATGCAGTGAAACGCCTACAGAGCAGAGCCTGCATTCTCCAGAGGAAAGCAACACCAACAGGCTGTGGTGGAAAACACAGCTGAGCACAGTAAATAAAACCGAATCCAAACGTCTGGACGTCGACTCTCCTGCAGACTCCTGGGAATGCGCCCACAAGGTCTGCAAGTGCTGAGGGCTTTCCAAAGCCACAACTCATCCAGTCTGCAGGAGGACTAAAGCAGACTTTCTGCTGACTTTCCCAAGTCCACAGGCTTTGCGGATTTAATTACCCACAATTCACTGTAATATGGACGTGACTGTAGCCCAGTCCACATCTTCTACCTTGAGCACTGGACTGACACGACATTATTTTTGATAAGAAATCACCACCAGAGGGGTTTTTGGTGCCATTTCTGAATTTATATGCTGAGCAAGGAGAGCAGATCATTTTTGACAGAAAAGTCAAACAACGATCCAAACATGCAACAAATAGCCACATCATCCAGAAAGCAGCTGTTTCCACTTACTGATAAACTTCCTAGAGATTTTCCTACTTACTCTACACATGCTCGCTCTGTTTACATTGAGCAGGGGACTGGATAACCACATTTCAGGCATCACTCTTCCACTGCAGGCTATGAGAAATTCTGCGGATATGCAGGAGGAGTCTGGATCAGAACCATTGGACTATTTGATAAACTGACAGTGGGACAGCCCTACCTTTAACATCCTTAAAGTAAATGCAGTAAAAGTCTGCGTGGAAGTCGCTGCTTCTGCACATAAACTCCTGACATTTTCCAAACACTGTAGTTTACTGTGGTTGTGCAAAATCACGACTTTTTGAAATGGAGCTTGAACCATGAAGGCATGGTGCAGATATGTACGTAAGGAACGGCTTTAGAGGTAATAAAATATGTGCATATTTCCTCATTTAAGTTATTAGCCAACTCTCTGCAGCTTACAGCCTGCAGGATTACCATGCTCAGGGTAAACACTTTGAGGATATACATCTGAAAAGTAGGAGGGATCAGTCTGCCTGTCCAGAGGGTGGACACATGGATTTAGTCGAGGATCTCATTTTGATCTGCTTTATTTGGGCTTATACTGATCCATTAAAATATGCTGGGAGGTCATTCCCTCAGACATGTCTACTATTATTGGTGGAGCTCGAAATGTTTCACTTATTCAAGATTAAATGCTACAGGGTCATTTAAAG
Source organism: Xyrichtys novacula (assembly GCA_962446985.1). NCBI lineage: Eukaryota > Metazoa > Chordata > Actinopteri > Labriformes > Labridae > Xyrichtys > Xyrichtys novacula. The sequence goes on from OY660872.1 coordinate 3,888,286, forward strand.
AAAAGCTAATCTCCCTTTGGAGCTTAATCTTCGTTTGAAATGTTCATGAAAATCTCCAACTTCAGGCAAATTTAGATTTCTTTATCTGTGATCGTGGCTCTAAGGTGAAGGTTAGGAGGTCAACAAAACAATTGAGGACATGACATTCGCACAAATAAGCAAAACTACATGTAGGCTGTCCTGACTGGAGAATATCAGCACACGTGACCATCCAGAGAGCAATCAAACTGGGTTTTATTCAATCTTTTTTTTAAGCATTTCTTTAGTAATGGATCACGCCGTCTTCTGTACACATGCATGGTTTCTCCCTGAAATCCAGTAATGCTCAGTCTACCACGTTTTGTTCAGTTAATCCGGTGTGTTGGGCAGAAAATTTCAGATGCCACGAGTCCAATCAAAGAGAGAGAGACCCCCTCAGAATTTTGAGCTTTATTGTCAATGAATGTTTGAGGTTTAGAGGGGTCCAAGAGTACACAAAAAAGATCTGAGCAAACCACAGAGAGTTTCTTCAGCCGTTTTTATATAGCTTTTTAATTTCAAACTGTTCCTACTTAAGTGAAAACAGGAAGGATAGTTGCTTTTTAGGGCACTGGACAGGAGGTTTAAATTATCTGCCAGTGGACATGAATCAGACTGTGGACTTGGATGTTTGCTGTGCTTCACAGCATGACATTTATAGCAGCTACAGTGACTTTATAACAAGTTATACTGTGTAAAATGCATTATATATCCTGAGGGCTGAGTGTGAAGAGTCCAGACAAACGGTTTCAAATACAGGACCGCTGTCATGTTTTTTAGTCTGAAGATGAGAAATCTTAAACACTGTCAAAACGTTTCACCCACTTTACATCAAAGCTCCTGTAAGGAGTTTTTAGATGTTTTTAGAAATAGCTGCAGTTTATATTAGTGCCTTTTTATGATATTTAAAAGTGAACAAGACCATCAGCAGTGAGATTGAGAATCTTTATGCTGTTTTTAATACCTAAAACTGATGTGAGGGGGTATGCAGCTGAAAAAATAGTCCTGTTTTTACAATTTCCTCATCAAGAATTCACAATAATTTATACACTTGACTGCGACAAGTGAACAGAATAAGATTTACAGTCAAAAACCCGAACTCCAGCATGTAGGGAACAAGATAAAACAAACTTGATCCGAGAAAGTTCCTCATGAGAGCGTTAAATCAAATCAAAGTTACAAATCCGTCAAACTGCATAATCATGATACAGTTTCACAACAAGCCAGAAGAGCACAAAAACAAGCCAGAGTTATCAAGTACAGCTATGAATAAACGCTGATGTATCAAGCGTTAAAGGATCAGTCAGTGCCATGTGAAATTAAGATACATCATACTGTAGGTGTGAATGAACCAACACAGACACCTCTTTGCTCAGCACGCTGAACAGGCACGCTGTGTTATTATTGTACTCTGTCTCATCAGATATCCGTCTCTCTCTGCTTCCTTCAGCTCTCCTGGATTAATCTCTTGTGAAAACTCCTGTCTCCTCATTTTCCCTCTACTTTCTGCTCTCCTGTCTGAGTCTCAGTTTAGAAAGGTGCTGAAGATAAAAGCAGAGTGACAGTCAGCGACGAGTAAAAACGAACCTGTTTGAATCAAACACACACGCACACACACACAAAGCTCTTTTGATAAATCATCAAACAGAAGGTGTCCACCTCCAGGGAACATCAGAGAGGTTTGCAAAGCAATGGTGAAAGATCAACAGATTAGCATCAATGTGACCTCCTTTACTGCAAATTTGTCCTATTTAGATTATACATCTGGGACGCCAGCATACTGAAGTTTGAGGGGTGCAAGACAACCTAGATATATCCAACTCTCATTATCAAATAGAGGCAGTAATCACAGATGGGACACAATTCGGATATTGCAATGTATGGCTGTCTTGAGTTTAATAATCGCAAAAATCAACATGTCAGCTTGGGAAATATAGTTAAACTGATAATGGGTCAATAATACAGAATTACTTGCAGAATATAGTGATTTTTTTTGTAAATGTTGATGGTGTAGTAAACATCAAGTCATGAGTTATCTTGTATTTTTTAAACATTATGCACATCAGACTTTATAATTCTACTAGAGATAACTTTCAGAGACATATGTGAGACAACAGACAATTGAATTTCCCTTCTTATTCTTATCTAATTCCCTGGTGAAGTAAAGGACTTTAAATGGGTGATTGCAAAACAATTAAGATGATTATTAAGCTGCAAAACAATGCTTCAGTGTTGACTAGATGAGGGATGTCTTTATAGGTATATCCAAGTAGTAATGGAGGTTTGAGGCGAAAAAGAGGACAGTGGCAGTGGAAGTTTTCTGTGGATCAGCTGATAAGTGGAAATACCACAGTAACCATTTTTCAGTTCCCCTTTTCTATTTTTTAACTCCACAAACACTGCCATCACCTTATCTCTGTCTTCAGTGCTGGCAAAAACAAAATAGCTAATTTTCAGTTCCTTTTTTTCCCTCTATTTTTACACATTATTGTCATTACCTTGTCCATGAGTTTCCAGCATTTCTCCACCATTTTCTTATCGACCACTGGAGGTTGGTGAGGCTGCAGAGGCTGCTGGTGGGGCTGAAAGGCGTCCTTCATCAAGCCGATGAGACCGGCGCCCCTCCTCGGATTTCCGGCCATTAATTCGGTCGGCGACCGGGGGTTAGCCCCGGGGCTGAGGTTGACAACCAGAAATTATTCTTGACACGTCTGTCCACAGAAAAGCCGTAGTGTTTTTGCGCCTTGTCCTGAGTTAACAGTGGTCCTAATTTGTCATGCAGAGGCAGTTGAAGAGCAGAACAAAAAGGCTGTGTGTGTACACTGAAGGCGACGCAGCTAAGCTAACGAGCTACATCAGAAAAAAAAAAGCCTCTCTCACTATAAAAACGGCTGCTGGTAAAAACATCTCACATACTCGCTTTGTCTTTCTGTCGTCTGGCAAATATCCAGCCGTGTCTTCCTGGTGGTGAGAAGTTAAAGCTCCCCTGAGAGATGAACCCGGCTCGTAATAAAGTCAGGGTGTTAATAAGCCTCATAGAGCGATCAACAAACAGGTTGTGCTGAAGCTTCAGCAGATACAGTAAACAAGGATGTCCGGCTGAGACCTTCAAAATAAAGGCATGGTCAATGAACTGGCGACAGTGGTGGAGAAGCAAGGGGGCAAACTGGCAAGTTCAGCACATCTCATAAGGGAGAGTGGGGTGAGTTGAGCCAAAGGGTAAGTTAAGCCACCCCCTGTTGCTTAGAAATGGTAAAAGAAATTGATCATGTGACCAAATATTTAAGAGATGGGCATCAATTCATGGAGTCTGTAAAGGTTAGAAGCACGTGGGTGAAGGGGTTAGATGTTTATTTCCAAAAAAACAAACATTTTTATGTTATGTTTACACTCATTCTGTTGGTTTGCAGGGATGCACAACATCTTGAAATACATGCAGATTCACTAGTTAGAGACAAAACTATGATTGCCTTGATGTAGTGATCTGAAATATGAAAAATGGCTCATCTTACCCCACTCTCCCCTACACCATGGACCACATACAAACGTTGATGCACATCTTGCAGCTGATCAAGCAACTGACTATGAGTTACCCCCAGGTTCATAGAGGGAAATAAGTGGTTACAATCAATGACAAATCAAAGATTAAAATCAGTATAAGACTCATATTGAACTAGTCCTGTTAAGAGCGAGGAGTGTGAGTAAACTACAGCAAGGATAAAGTCCCGTGAGGGGGAAAACTGCAGAAAAGTAGAAAACTGTTTAATTCAATTCAGTGAATTTGATTATTTCTAAAATCCTCCAAAGACATCAAAATAATCCTTGCCTCCTAACAAGCAGTAATGCACTGATAGTTTGCTTCATGCACTAAACATTAAGAAACAGTTTCCCTGCAGAAAATTAAATGAATCGTTTGTTGTGTCTTGGGTGCATCACTTACTCATGTAAAATTTTAGTGGAAGCGCAAAATATTGATTAAAAATCTAAAAACAGTTTCTAGACTTGTTTGACCTAGGGTGCATTTCCATGGAAAAAAAAATACTTAAGTGAGTAAGTTGATCTTTCATTGGCTCTTTTTTTTACTTTGCAGGCTGGGCTGTTTATCAGCTTTAACAAGCTTGTATGTGGTTTTGTGGTTATCTAAAAATAGTGTTATCAGCTGAATGTGATGTAGCAGCGTAGTCAACAGTGTACGTTAATATGAAAATATAAAACAAAAGCCATAACTGCAAGAAAATACAGATTGTGTATTAATTGTTCACACCCACAGGACAGGAGACTTAACTGCTCATGGTTTTTGTCTTTACATCAGTACTCTTTAAAAATACACAACCTTGACATTTGTATCAGTACTATTTAAAAATAAAGAACAAGGAATTCAAGTCACATGAAAATACTGCACATTAAACTCATAGTACAGTTTTTAGACCTTTGGCTTACATTCATTAGTGATTGCTTTCACACAGTTAAAACATTATATCTTTAAATTACAGGAGGATTAGAGTAATTTTGAAAAAAACTCTGTGCCAAGGACGTGAAAATGACTATGAGCTATCTGTATGCTGTTTTCAGCATGCATTTTTTGTTCAGATGGTCACAACCGCTAAATAACCTTCAGAGAGATACAGACAGATCTTGCAACACCATCACCAACATCAAAAATAATAAATTTGTTTATTTCACCCTTTCATCAGACACATTTTTTCCTGGTCAGTATAGGGAAATCTACTCTTTTAAGAATGAAGTCCAAGCCAACTTTAAATCACAGGCTCCCTTCACATAATATTTGCAGGTGTAGAACACATACTGTATGCATTCAGTCTTGATGGCACAGCTCACAGGGTGGGTGAAAGTCTAACTGTATATCTTTATTGGCTTTATACAGGGTTTTTCCCAATAAAATTAAAATTTCAGTATCAGTTACACTTAACATGTCAAACAGCTTCTTCTGCTCTGTCAAAACACCAACACTCAAACCATGTCTACAGACCCTGATACCCTCCTCTCAGCTGACTATATTGGAGTTCCTTTAAAGGCCAATGCAATGTCCAACAGCTGTGCCCCCATCTCTGCCTGTTTCCCTCCTGGTAGAAACTCTGCAGAGAGCTCTCTGTAGGTGCTGCAGACTCTCCGCTGGTGAACATCCTCCCTATGGATGGCATGTCTCCATCTGTGCCGAGCCTCTCCCTGTAGCACCACTAAAGACCTGCGAGGAAGGTGCACAGCTACTCGAACTTCCTCTGATAGTCCAGCCTCTGGCAGACCCTGTTCAAGGGACATAGTGAGTGTGGTGTTGGATAACATGTTGATGGTAACCAGGCGTTCCCCCCACAGCCAGGAATCATCCAGATGAGGATCAATGGCAGAGCCTCGCTGAGGATTATAATCCAGATTGCACTGCTCAACTGGCTGAAAACCTGCAAGAGTCTGCTCTTGATGCATTCGGAGAACTAGTTTTTGGCTCAAAGGAGGGAGTCCACTGAAGCCTCCAGGACGCACCTTCCTTTTCTTGAAGTTAACTTTTGGTCCAAAGTCCTGCAACAAAATAAGAAGAAAATTAAAAAAAATGTTGCTTTGAGAAGAAAACTCAGCCCTGCTTTTGGTATCGATAGGATCAAAGGTGCTCATGACCAACCAGCATTGAGCAAAAATAAAACTATAGACTTTCTTCATTTGTCACTGCACTGAATAAAACACAGCAGTGATTTATCTCTGCAACGAAAATGGCATTGCTTGGCTTCCATATCACAGCATGATTGTGTTTAATTTAACATGCAGAAAAATAATAAAAACTAAGGGTAAATTAGCAGCATTGTGAGCAATATTGCACTCTCTGGAGGTAGAGTGGTAGTGGAATAAAAACCAAATAGATAAAAGTATATTTAAAATATATAAAAAGATATATGTTCTTACACATAATAAATAGTAAAAACAGGAGCACAGTGCAGCAGGGTGGGAGTGGGGGGTTATATGGAGGGTCATTTGGCTAGAATATGGTACACTAGAATATGGTAGGAAGGCAAACTAACATCCAATTCTTTAAAAAAAAAATGAAATTATTTGTCTAACAAAAACTCTACAAAGTAAACCTTACATGTGCTCCACCTTACCTGTTTCCGTCTACCTGACTGGGACTCATTCCAGACATCCTGGTCCATGGCAGTGATCAGCTCCTTCTCCTCCTCTTCTGTTATGAAGTTCTCCTGAAGAAAGACCCCAGGGAATCGGAAGGATGGACCCTCTGCATCTTTGGACACAGCAAGACCAGTTTCGGGGTTGTAAAAGAAATGATGGACAACCTACACAGAGAAAAAGGGTTCCAGTTACAGCAACAATTCATGATTCTGTCATCTCTGATAGTGAGCCACAATATGGAAGATACATATCAAACATTCTGGCAGAAAAGAGAGACTTCACTCTATTAAAACTAATGAAGCAGTTTGTCCCATTAAAGCTTCCGTACAAGTCAGTGAGTGTAGCTAGCATACAGTAGCTCAGACTGTTTCCTGCTAATAATGGTAACTATTTAAAGAGAGTTTTCAGTTAGATATATTAACCTCCGATTTACTCTTCTGTAACTGCCCTTTTCCCTTCAACTTTTCACAGATGAGACAGCTCCTTATTCCTTTACAGCCGCAGGGAGCTGCCCCGTCCCTGCTCTCAGGAGCCATCGTCCTGCATCTTCTTCGTGTGTTTTACGTTGTCGATGGCGGAAACAGTGAAATAATTAAATATCGCCATCTAGCGATAAAAAATGGTCTCACCAGATACTGTAAAGATATGAAGAACCCAAAGATAGAAACATTTATAACGCTTAACTGCAAAATCCCAATTCAGTAAAAAATTCATTGATCAACTCTAAGACAAAACTGAAAGAACATTTTATTGCTGTGTCTTTGGATTTACTTAAAAAGAATGACAGTCATGATAATGCAAGTTATTATGTTGTAATATTTTCTAAGGAGATACTTTTAAGAAGTCAAAACCTGAGCTGTTGAAACTTATCACGACTGTGTAAATGAAATACAAAAATATATACATTTGTAAGTGCAATATATTGAAAAAAATATATATAATTTTTGTAGTAATTGTAAGCACAAAACCAAACAAACAAAAACTGCAAAGCCATTATCTGTGTTATAATAGTTATCTGTTTAGTCATCTGTGCATGGGACAGTGTTTTCACCATAGACTCCATATACTACTATAATATATCGTTATCTATATATAAATATCTCTCTCTCTCTCTCTCTCTCTCTCTCTCTCTCTCTCTATATATATAATTTGTGTGTGTGTGTGTGTGTGTGTGTGTGTGTGTGTATATATATATATATATATATATATATATATATATATATATATATATATATATATATAAAGGTTCTTTCTTATTTTACATCTGAATCAACTGATTTAAAGTCCGTTCTTAAAGTTTATTACCTTAAAATAAATAATTCGTATCGCATAGACATAATATACGTATTATTATTTCATTCAGGATATAATGATAGTATATAGTATTGTTCACATTTGTACCTTAATATTTTAAATAAAGATTTAAAAGAGAGAGAGAGAGAGAGAATAGAACTACACTTAAACCACGCCCACCGGATGTACGCAGTTTACCCGGGAAATCTGCGTTTACTTTCTGCAGAGGTGAAGAGGAACCACCAGGAGTTACTGAAAAGCTGGTAAGTTATCTTTTCATTGTTATGAAAAATGATATGTACCTGTTATTTTTCTGTCTGAGACAGGAGAAGTTTTAAAGATAAGTCCAAGTAGTTAGAAACCTTAAAAATAAGAGGTCTTTTATCTGTTTACAGTGTTAGACTAGATATGGAGTAGTGAGTGGTCTGTTCACCTGGTTCACTCGATTTGGCCTTGGACCAATGTTTCTTTACATTTCTTACATGAAGTCGTCGTCCGTGTAAAGTTTCTTCTTACAGAATCCGTCTCTCAAAACCACCAACGTATAAAGATAAAACTCTGGGATCGTCGTTTTGAGGGAAAGCAAACAAAGCGACTAGAAAACAGCACAGACGACCATCTAACGCAGTGCTTCACTCAGATTGATACTTCACCCAAGTTTTAGAGTAAAACAGAGATCTGTAATTTTGTATGAGTGAAAAATTAAGATTTGAAGTTTGCTTAAAAAGTTATTGAGTGAGTCCTGATACAACAGATTGTACATGCCAGTCCTTCCCCACGTTGTTTTTCTTGGTACTTATTTGGTGTCCTTTATCTCAAAGTTTTTCTTCCAAAGGTCCAAAATGGAGAAAATTACTGAGAAACTTCTACTGGAGAAAGGCTCTCCAAAAACCAACAAACTGGAGCATATCAAGACCCTGAAGTAAGCATGGTTTCCATCATTTTAAAATAGTCTTCATTTCTGTCTTTTGTGTTAGTTTTTGTTTGCACTAAGAGATTGCTAATTTTCAGAACACAGATTACTGATTTATTCATCAATTAGTCATTCTTTATGGATAAAAATGTAGTGCGTGGATTATTTAGAGCAATAGTGGACCTTGCAGCTTCTGTTCAGTGCATTTTCTATCTTATTTAAACACTAACTTGTGTTAACTCTGTTATTTAGTCTCTCTAAGCTGGCGCTAAAGCATCAGGACCTGCTGGTTAAGCTGCTGTCCCGTCTTCAGTCCCTTGAGCGTTTGGATCTGTCTGGAAACAGACTGCAGGAGTTACCAAAAAACCTGAAGCTGCCTGCGCTCAGATACCTGGACCTAAGTAATAATCAGATGGAGGATGTGACCACTCTGGAGTCTCTATGTGGTCTGGAAGAGCTCAAGATGGAGGACAACCTTTATATCACTGTAAGGAAACAGGTCGTGACTTTGTTTTCTGTGTGAACCCTGCAGTTTTAGGTAGTTTCTGACATGATGCTCATACAGGAGAAGGTTTAAATAGAATAAAAGCTTATATATAGTTGAATACTTTGACCTTGGTTTTGTGTATTTGAACTGGGTCTGTGAGTCCTCCCACCCACAATGTAAAGACATGCAGATTAGGCTCAAGTTTCGATAGGTGTGTGAATACTGGCTATTGTGTTAACTGTGTGGTAGATCACTGGGGATTATGCCCCATTGTTTGCTGAGTGCGAACCAGGATTTGCTTGGAAATAGTGAATAGACAGGAGGAAAATGTAATTTACATTTCTGTCTGAGATTATTTTTACCTTGGGAATCTCTTAGCAGTAAATGAAGCCTAAGTCAGTTGTAGAAAGAATAGACAACACCATGCTGAATGCTTTCGAGTCCTTTTAAAGCAGCTCATTTTTTAGCTGTTAAATGTGTTGAATAAAGGTAAGAGAGTCACACTTTATAAGATTAACAGAGGGGACAGTTTTCCCTACAATGAAATTTGATTTAGACAAAGAAACAAAAGAGAAGTTTAAAGAAATTAGTGTTTTGTTTTGTTTTTTAATGACACCTTACTTGATCTAAAGACATGTTCTGTAATGATGCTTTTCTTCCTTAGGTGAGTGATAACTACAAGTTGATGACCTTGTTGCCCAACCTGAGGATTTACAATGGTAAAGATATTACCACCACTGCCAACCACGTACGCTTCGTCTACAGCGAGAACCTGAGGACCAGGGTATACAGACATCTTTTTTTGTGAACATAATTTATACATTAATGCTTCAATGCATTTTTAGTTACCAGGTCTCTATTGGGTTTGTAAATATCGCTGCTTTGGCTGTTACAGATAAATGCAGTCTGGGAGAAGAGCTTCAGCCTTCCTGATCCAATCACAACTGAGAAAATGTCCGCCCTGGAGACAAAGTTTGTCAGCACTGCCTGTCAGCAGGTTAAATACGGACCAAATTCAGTCGGTGACTTCACCAAATGGAGGGTGAGTTCAGGGTCTTGGGGACAATCTAGTGAGAGTGTTTAAAAGTTGCTTTCTAAAAGTTTTGTAAATGTTTCTGTTGCCTTGGTTTCTCAGGTGGGGATACTAGCCAGGGAATATCTGCGCTCCCTGACAGAACCAGAAGAAGAGGCAGAGAGCAGAAAGTCTGCTGACACAAAAGAGAACTCTGTAAGATTTTAACAGTGACTCAGTTCAGTGGGCTTAGCTGAGCATCTATATCATTTTGAGATCACTACCCCACTTGAAATGTTGAAAGTATGTCCAATTCAACAATTTCATCTGCACTCATCTATCTAAACCAACTTGTTAAACTTTCCTCAGGATGTCTCTACACTAACCAAGAGGAAACAAACTGACTCAGTCAAAGAGACTGACAAAAGCCTGACACCTCGCAAGAAACTGCGCACAGATCCCCCGGCCTCTCCAGCTGAAAACAGTCCACGCAAATCCAGCCTACGTCCAAAACTCCAGTGTCTAACTGTCAGGATGAGTCCTCGCAAGGTAGCTCAGCCGCCCTCTACCCCGACCCGAGGGCGGACCAGAGCAGAGACACCTAGAGGAGGAGAAAGAGTGGGGGAAAGTGGAGAGATCAGGGCTCAGAAAAAACAGAAAGAAGATGTTGGCCGAAAGGAATTGGATACAACAGAGCTGCCAAAGACACAGGTAGAGAAGATAGAGATGGTAGCTGTGTTTTCTGTGAAATAACCACAGTATACAACAGCCCTTTTCAGACTAAAGACATCAACAATAACTTGATTAAATGTTCGAATAGTGCAAATTTCTACTCATGAGGTAGCTTTATGTCTGCACCATCAGATATCCAGCTGTCCTTATGTTCAGTGTCTTTTTAATACTGTCTCCCGTGTCTCTTTGAAATCTCACCCTTCCCTTCTTCTCTTCATCCATGTTTCCTTCCTCTTGTAGCCGGTGCACTTGAAGCCTCTCCACGTCCTCCAGTGTCACAGTAACCGCAACAGCTCTGAGGACTTTTCTACACAGCTGTGGGCCTGTGCTTTCCAGCCACTACCAGATTCAACAGGTATAAAGACATTCTTCTTTTAAGGGGCTCTTCATCGTCTTTAAACAAGCTAAAGGATGAATAGCTCTAGAGGTGGAAAAAAAATCAACATCATATCTCGTCTTTATTGTATGAACAGGCGCTGGTGGAGGGAGTCGTCTGGTGGCTACCTGTGGTGGAGACTCTATCTGTGTGATCGACTGTGAAACAGGGATGGTGATGAAGAAGTATAAAGTCTCTAATGAGGTTTGTTTGCTCTTAATTTTTGTAGATAATTGTATTTTTATCCTGAAGTTTTCACTAATAACACGATCAAAGTCAAAACAATCTGCCTCATTCACTCATTTAAGATCAGTTTAAGATTTAATGTTGCCAAAGTTCATTTTGTCGTAGTCTGTAACCTAAGGTGATTCCATATTTGAGAAAATTGCTGAGTATGTTTGTATAGATGAAAACAGTGTCTTGATTTGATCTCTGATGTCTTTCTGTGTTGTTCCTTCCTGGTGTTATTTGTTTCTCTCAAAAGGTGTTCTTCTCCCTGGCCTGGTCCACAGTATTGATGTCCAGGGGAGGCGGGGCCTCGGCTCAACACTGCAGCATTCTGGCTGCTGGTGGGACCAGAGGGGTGGTCAAACTGATCCACCCCAGAAACAATGTGGCATACGGGGAGTTCAGAGCGAGCCGCAAGTCTCTGTCCGTCCTCTGCTTCAACCCTCGCCAGGGAAACTTTCTCTTCAGTGAGTCATTACTGCCGCTCAGAAACGGTTTTCTTCGACAGGCATAGATACAAGTCGCACATCTCTCCTCACTTTTTCTACACTTGTGTTTTTGTGTCCTGACCACTGAACTTTGTGTCTTGCAGCGGGATCATATGATAACAAGATAGTGATGTGGGACATCGGCGGAGTGGACAGCCAGTACAACTTTAAAGTAGTGTAAGTGCTTTTTGGCTAAAGGTTTTTAGTTAACTTTTATTGAATACAGAAATTCAGGAGTCCCTGCTCAACAATAAATTAGAGTAGAATATATTGAATACCATAAGTGTGTGGTTAAGCCTCTACAAGCCAAGGGACAACAGAAACCAATAGAAATATTAGGTACAGTCCACAACACTTAGTTTGTAACACTTTAGAGCACGAACATGTCAGGCTGCTGATAAATACTCTGAAAATTAAAATAAAGTCTTTTGTTATGAGGATAAGATGCTAAGTTTATTTCTTCCTGTTCATCACCTGCAGTCAGCTGCTGGTGTTGGAGGTCAGCGCCACCCCTCTGCACATTTGCCTCCCCCCAAAATCCCCCAGCTCACACCTGCTGACAGCCTGTGAGGACGGCCTGCACTGCTACAACACACAACTGGGCACCAACAACAGCTCAAAGAGGTAAACATGCCCGCGGTGTGTGTGTGTGTACATTTCTTTATCTTCTTGTATTCCTGACAGACAGACTCCTTGTTGCTTTGATGCATTGACATTCTTGCATGGAGGTATAATGCCTAACTATCCCATCGTATTATTCTTGTATCAGTGCTTAAAGCTGAGCTGAAAGCTTTCTCATTACTTTAAAAATTGTCTGCTCACGATTGACTGTCTGAAGCCTCCTGTGGAACATTTTCCCCGATTATCCTGCAAAAAATAAAAAAGTAACATAAGCAAGCAACAAAACAAAAGAGTTTCAGGATGAAGTAAAATATGATTCTTTCTCTGCAGGTCTAAGGAGATGGAGATAACGTTCCCCATTTATGAGAAGGAAGACAAAGACACTGACTATCACATCATTGATGGGCTGAAATTTCTCACAGACGACATCGTGGGTGAGTGATGCTTTCACCGTGGACCACAGCTCCATAGTGGTCTCATTTACAGTCTGTGTGAAAGCCTGGAGTATTGAGGATCTGTGTAAACTTAGAGCGAACTGTTGTTGTGTATTTATTTTAAATGTTTTATAATCTCAAGGGTGTGAATTTGGAAAACATCGCTGATCCCTGAGTGATTACTGAAAAAAGTTACACTTGGTTTTATAAATCTGTCTCCAAAATGCTTTTCTTACCTACCCTTTCTTTACAAGGCCACTAGAGGGAGCTACGATAAGTTAAATGTTGGTCCCTGACTTGTCAGAACAGTATGCTGAATGTCACAGCATAAATTTAATGTCCCTAAACTCTGTTATAAATCAACACAGACCTCATACAGAGGTGAAACAGACATGTTATATAATATGTAACTTGGGAACGGCAGGTCTAATCAGTCATACTTGTGACAGGTTTGTCAGCTGTGTCAGGTTGAGATTTATGGAGACTGTGTTCACTAAGTGAAAATGTTTGAACTCTTTAAACTTTACCCCCTTTTGCCCTTTTTTTTCTCTGCATTTCTCTAACCTCGTCTCAGCTTTCTTCCTTTTTTTAATTTTCCCATCTCATTGTTTTTTATGGTTTTTCTAGCCTCTAAGAACTTCACGCAGGGTTCAATCTGCCTGTGGAGCTGGAGCAGGACAAAAGCTCAGAGGCCTGGTAAGAAGCACAAAGACGTGACAGCTGTGATTCTGGCTGAGCTGCAGTGGGCCAACACTGACATCCCGTACCTGGCCCTCAACACCTGCCCAGGCAAGTCTTCGATTTATATGAGCTGATTAGAAAACAAAGGTGATTTGACTGCAAATGTGGTCGTCTGGTTTGTTAGGAGGTCTATGTTTACACCCCCACAGTCTGTTCTTTTTGTTCATTTTCTTATAACTAGAAGTGGCTTCTTTGCGTGTTTTTATTTTTATATTTCCAGAAATGGTCTAAACAGTCCTTACAAATGAGTCACTGAGGAACTGATCTCTCCAGTACACTTTCTGAGGAAGGAAAAAATGACCTTGTATTTAGACTAATGTCCTGATTGTGTCTCCATCACTCTGTCTCTCCTTCCTCTTTCTCTCTCTTTAGGCCAGGCGTACATAGTCTGTGGTGATGACAAGGGCAAGCTGTGGACCTACCACGTCACTGACCTGCAGAAGAACAGTTTCCGGACCGGGAAACCCATCCAGCCCACGGAGGTATTCATGTCCTGTCATTTTCCTCTTACACTACAGTTCTGCTGAGATTTGAGAAACCTGGAGGCTTGACTACTTCTCTTTTGGTAACTGCTGCACTTGGTGGCATTGAGGGAAAGTGAGGTGAAAACAAACTCACAGCTCATCCCCAGTTTATGGATGAGAAGAAAACTTAAACTGTAAAATTACTGCCTCAGCTCTTCTTAATGACTAAATGGAACAGTTTAAAGACCAACTTTCTGTTTGAACCACTAGGTGTGTGTCCTGCGGGGATGATCTCAGATGATTTATAGGTGTATTTTATTCGAAGTTGAGGTGATGTAAACCTCCAGACTAAACCGTTTGAATGTAGGTCGCCTCTGTTGTAGTGATAGAACCACATTCCTGTATCTTCGCAGTCTTCTCCTCACCTGACCAAGGGCACCTCTTCTGCTATAATGAGCCGTCAGAGAAGATCAGTTATTTTGCAGCTTTAAGTCTGTTTTCACATAAATTTCGCTCTCCACGCTTTCGTCTTTTCATCAGGACATACGTTTTGACTCTCTCTCGTTTTCTCACAAAGCACTTTTAAAGCCTGTTCACTCTTCTTGATTGAGAATTCACCCTGTTATTCCAAAAAGTGACTTAAAATGAATAAACACAAAGGTAAATTAACCTCTGACCCCTTTATTTTGTTAGCGTGTAACTTGATCCATTCAAATAAGCGTTTCTTACCAAATTGGAGAGCTCAGACAAACTACTTATCCATCCTTCGCTTCACTCACTAATTAGTGTTTGTGTTTTGGCAGGTGCTGGAGTGGCCGGCCCCGCTGAGGAAGGGAGCAGGCCCGGTGAAGGGTCCCTCCATTAACAGTGTAGCAATGGACCCCGAGCTCAACTTCCTGGTGGCTCTTAGTGACAAAAACATGGTGATCGTGTGGAAGAGAGATGAGTCATCCTGAGAAGACTGTAACTCATGAACAGAGGTCCTGTTCAAATGTTGATTTAATACAAATCTGAGGATTGTTGTCCTGTGGTGAAGGTGGATGAGAGCATCCAAGTTTTGACAGAAGGGCAGAAGATCGAGGACTAAAAGAAATCAGACAGTTTTGAAAATGAACTGATTGTCACAGACGGCTCTGAATCTGTCTTGGAGTAAATTTTAAGAACTTTTGCTCATAATTTGTTGAGCATAAAACTTTGATTTTACAGAAGGTTTCCTGCTCCACTCAGGGTTTCTGTTGTAACAGAGGATAACAAATGTGGCTTTGTAACATAATTTAGTATGTTTGTATTTTCAAAGATACAGCACAGAGGAATGTCTGATCCAGTGATAAAACTTGTAAGTTTTACAGAGGATGGGTTATTTTTTAAAGAAATGTCCAGCAGAAAAATATCTCATAGATATGAATTCTAAAATAGCTGCAGTTAAATCTAATTAATAGATATGCAACATGCGCTGCAAATGTAGCTGTAGTCTGACTGCAGCCTTTTTTATTTTAATTTGTTGTTTTTTTACCCAAGTTTGTGGTCATAATCAAGCCGATGTGTGGTCTAATCCTCTTTGTTTTAGTTTTGTTTTTGTGTTTGAACTTTACCTCTGCTCAGCTGCAGTAAAATGCTGCTGGAGGGTTTGTCAACACACCAGACTCTTGAAAAGTTTTTGCCAGTTATGTAAAAACTTAAACAGGTTATAAACACATTTTTTTTTTCTTTTGTAATGTTTTGTGCTTCCCAAAACAGTAACAAAAGGTATTAGTGCAGGTTGGAACATGGATCTTTTTTGTACATTTAATAATGTAAATAATTTTGTGAAACTCTGGATTTGCATTGATCATGTCTTACAGTTTCGGACCAGTCTTTGGACTTTGTTTTAACTTTTTAATTGATTTTATCAGCTAAAACTGTCACCAGTTTCCAAACAGATGTTATTAATGTGACAACCATTTTGAGTTTTCCTCTTGTGAAAGGTTGTAAAACTATTTGTTTCTAAATTAAAAAAAAGAAATTCTTCAAGCTGCTGTTGTTCCATGTTTGTGTATTTGTGGCAGCATATGATTGGATACCTTCTGATCAATGTTAGCTATTTTAACTTTTGTATAAGTCATTCAAACTTTTGGTGAAACCTGAGAGCTCTTGTGACTTCTGTGTCGAAGCTTCTCAGGAAAAAAAGTTGATTTTATTGATCTGCTTGAGTTATTGTTGTTGGTGTATTCTTGAGTTGGAGAACTTTCTTCCATCACTTATTTTAAAGTCTTTTAGAGACATGACAAATAAGACGACAGACAATTGAATTTTCCTTCGGAGATCAATACAGTTCTTATTCTTATTAAACATTATTTAGGCTTGACAGAATACAGAAATTAATCAGATTAGTTTTTGTTTGTAGAACCTAACTTGTTTGTGTTTTGGGTGTGGATTTAAAAACAGGGGATAGACAGGCCTGAGGGAAAACATACATGGTTCCTAACAGTCATGTGTACCTAGAAACTTTGTTAAATATGTTTCTGATGTAACCGTGGGCCAAAAGTGGACGAGAATACTCAGAATAGTTGTTTACCCACAGCCCCACTCACTGCCCCTTTGACAGCTCTTTACAGTGGTGTGGTGGGGGTTAGGTTGTTGATGCAGTTCCGCCCCGCCTTCTACTCTCTGATTGGTTCATCCTTCATGTCGTCACTATTCTCTCAGCTACTGACCAATGCGCACAAAGCCCTTTCTGTACCCTCTCTACTGTATTCAGATACTTGCCTTTGTGCACCATTGCGAAGCGACCCCAATGGCCTCGTAGCAACCCCACAATTTCGCTTTTCGTTCAGGAACAGGGCAGCCCCTGTTCACACGCGGACAGCTCGTCTCAAAATGCGTCCAGCTCTGGCGGGTATTGCGGCGGAGATGCTGAGCGGAGCTACCTGCATGGCCAGGCCGAGGCTCGGCAGCCTCTCGCCGTTCCCCCTCACCAAAACACTGCTGCCGATGTCAAGCACGGGGAGCCACAGATTTCGCTCTACGTCCTCGCTGCAAGGGTTTTCAGAGCTGGCCAGAGAGCGGTCGAAGACTGTCACGTCGTTTTACAACCAGTCTGCCATCGACGTTTCAGCAGAAAAGGTAAAAATGTGACTTTTAACCGGTTGACTGAATTCAAACTGAAGTAATGAGGGCGTTAAGCTAGCTCTAACCTGACAATACTGTTAGCCGATAGCGAGGCTTGTGAGGCGTTCAGGGACATATCAAAAAGTTCGGATTCTTCACCAGGCGACCGTTATACAATACAATTTGACACACACACAAAATTAAATATTGTTTTAATTGGAAAATGCGATAATAAGAGATTTTTAAAGCGTGCCATGGTTTAAATGGCGTGTCACCGACAAGGAAATTCCGATTTTTTTCTTCTAAAAAAGGGAAAATCGAGGATATGTCGAGGCTGATCAGAAGTAACTGGTTTAGCTGATTTAGATTTTACCTAAACTGTAATATCCAGTTTGCTGACTGTTGGAAATTTAATGTTAAATCACAAAGTGAACGCGTGTCTTACTTCAAACAGGTATTTCTCTGAATAGTTCCATAGGCCGTGAACGCAGCGTCAGGGTTTTTCACACCAGTATAATATGTGCCTGCTGACATTGGTTAATCTCGGACAGACAGAGTAATGCCATGATGTTGCAGTTCCCCTCTACTCCGTCTTTTATTGTCATTAAATTTGTACTCATACTAATAAAAAATAACCCCATAAGAAAGCAAATATCATTAACACCTTAGCATAGTCAGTTTAATTAAAAGACATGTGTTTTAAAGTGATTGAGGTTGACCTTATTAATGCACGCTTATGATGTGGCCCTTTATTGACAGTGAATAGTATTTATATGAGGTACAAGTAGCCTAATGTAATTCCCCAGTATCCCTATTATAGTCACTCATCGTGCTGGATAAAAAGGATGGCTCTTTTCTCAGAATTTGGAGGTCAACTTTTCCTCCATATTTCTCCACAGAGATTTATTCCTCTTTGTCATCTACTCACCAGCTGTGTGTTACGCAAAATGGGTATTTACTTATTTGGAAGACACAACCGTCACTTCTGACAGTAAAATGAGTAAGGAATTTGGCATCGCATATCAACTGTGAGTTAAAAGAAGGAAATGACCAATGCAGTTGTTTTGTCCAGAGGAATCTGGTTAGCTCAGTATGTATTAGTTGTTGCCTCTTTTCTTCAAGTCTGCCTGATTATAGTTAGCTGGAGGGATTTGTCTTGTGACCTGTACTCACAGGAAAGACTGGTGCATTGGTTCCCAGTGAATAGCTTGAGGAGCAGGGCTGCAAGATGAATGTCAGGAGTTTAAAAACTGACACAGCAGAAACATTGTCAATGGACCTTAAAAAAACAAAAAAAAAAAACAAGGTCTTACTCTTTTTGGGAGATGCTCCTGCCCTTATCTAGTGAGGCATAGTCTGTTAAAGCTCTCCTGTCTTAACTTGTGTGAACTTTTCCTCACTACCACTCGATTTCACCACACCAATCAGGCAATTCGGTGTTGATGAATACATTTGATCACAATAGGCTCTACATGCATTAAAGCCTCTCGGCAAGGATTGGCAGTAACATAAATGCAAGCTTACCTTGTATGTCAAGATTTTCCTCTTAGTAACTGTCAACCTCTGGATAATCTTTACCCTCAGTCCTGTTTGTTTCTGAGGCTGTTTGCACTGTCTGTATTTCTATTCTTTTTCCTGCTGTCTCAGGATCCTGTTGATCACTCTGTCTCAAAGTGATCAACAGGTGCTGCAAGATTTTCCAGACAGTTTTTCAAATCAGTGCCCTTGAATCCAGTCACTGCATTCTGATCACCTGCTGTTTGGACACAGGTCACATTTTTCTCACAAGTGTTACTGACTTAATGTGACTGAGTCTAATTAAGTCACACAAAATCAACTTCAGTCTAATTATACGTTTTTTACATGGACTATTACAACAGTTCAACCATCTTTTGGAAGCCATCAAAAGAGATATTTAAGATGTGAAATCTATGGTTTTTGTTGGATTTTTGACAAAAATACATTTTATTGAAAGTCTTTGATTTAAATTCAAATAGTTTGAATCTATGAAATGGCAGAAGTCAGTTATTAAAAAACTTTGGAAGTGGTTTGAAAAAAAAAGATTTTAAAATTTTGTTTTTCAAATTAAATCAGCTTAATATATCAAGAGCTGGAATAGTCAGTTTTCTCAGTCAGATGGTATCCATGAAGATTAGACATCTTCTTAAGCCACGTTTTTTCTTCATTAAACTGATGAATCATATATTTTCATGACTGTATTTTTTTTTTAAATCAAATTTACCTAGGGATTCCTTAGAGCACATGCACACTTGTTACATTAAGAGAGGATAAACCAGTATGTATTGTGGAAACCTTTGCTGGGCTAATGAGCAGTTTGATATAAAAAGTATTCAGTTTGGCTCATGCACTAGTCCTTAAATCCTTGTAAAGTACAAAAACATGAGTGCTTTAAGTCATACTCAGGTTGTGTTACTAAGTAACTGTTGGACATCTCTGTCTTTTGTTGTTCATTACACACAAACAACCATACAGTGTCAGTTGACCTGCCCTCCTCACTGAACAACTGTGTGACCATATGTGTTGAAATCTTTCCAGGCTTCAGTGCGATTGACCTTAGCGACCTTGTTGTATTCTGGGAAATCTCCTGATGGACACCACATCTTGGTAAATATTTCAGCCACACTGAGAAAACTGTACAGTGTGTGTTTAATGAGAATGTCTTGCTGACCGTGACTTTACACTCACCTTCTTTCTACCGTAACTGTCCTGTTTGTGCTTCAGAGCAGTGCCAAGTACTTGCATAAGGAGTTGCCTGTAAGAATTGCTCACCGCATCAAAGGTTTCCGCAGTTTGCCCTTCATCATTGGTTGCAACCCGACCATTCTGCAAGTGGTAAGAGGACAATTCACACACACGCGCACACACTCACACACTAAATTGCACCTCCTGAGTCATTGTGGAATTATACATGAAGTATCATGGCGGTGGCGCCGGCCCTGCACTGGATTCTATAATAAGAAAGTGACGACTGGGCTGCAGCACAGAACCATGGCTGAGATGTTGATAGATGCAGAGAAGTGCTCTCTGTTGTTAAAGTTTGGCCTCTGTAGTTTGCACCAAGACCGGTTAGCCATAGCTCACAACTAAATCCCATGTTTCCATCAATCTCTGTGTCCGTGGTTGGATCCCCTCCCTGCTCAGTATGTCAGCAGGTCACTGTTCGAGACATTATACAACCAAATATTCCACACAGAGAAGCGTACGATCATGATACAAACCAATGGAGCTGCAACAACTCACTTTGTTTGGTTTATGTAACAAGGATGGAAGGAGGAAGGAGAGGGCGTCGTCTTTCATGAAAAAAAAATCTACCGATAAGTACTGCATTGAGCAGGATATAAAACAGGTCCCTTTCTTTGACATACATTTCAAAACTGTGGGGTTGTCTCATGCTCTGTGTTTAGTAATTAATTGTGAAGAGAGTTTATCTGTTGGGTCAGTGTGACCCTCGTGGCTGAGAAACAGACAGTCGCTGCTACAGTGCTGGGAGGATGAAAGATAGAGGGGCATGGTGAGCTGAGCAAAGAAATGCAAAAGAAGGAATTGTTGACCTCAAGCAGGGACATAAAAAAACAATTTAGCAGAGATTTTAACAGCCAAGAAACATGGTGTCAGAATGTAATGTCCAGAGATGACGGATGCATAAAGAATCAGTCTTAAAATGTGTTTGTGAATATGTTACTGAATCCAACATCCAAGGAAGGAATTCAATAGTCACCACTAAAAAAAAAACATGGGAAACTCTCTTAATAGATTACACAAACGACCAAGTCTTAAAATCAAGCAGTTTTTACTGATCTTTTTTGCTTTATGACTGTTAAAGACCCACTCAGAATTTTTTTTTTTGCGTTCTCAGTTTTCGTTAAATTGTAAAGTTTTTAGTCAAAATCACGTTACTTATGTCATTTTCGAGGGCTTTTCTTCTTCACCTCTGAGTCGTGGGCGGAGACAGCGCTGCTCTGCACTCTCCTCTTCATTCTAGCTTGTAGCCTAACATTGCCAGAGTAGTATAAGTGGCAGGTAATATAAGAGCTATTCAGCTTTCGAACACTATTGTCTTTTTGGGCGTGGTGAAAGTTAATATCATAATTAGCTTACTTATGAGCATTTCAATCCGCTACTTCACACACTTGTCTTGCGATGGTCCTCTCTACTTCTTGGGATCTGGCCTGCGGAGTGGGGCACTGGGGGCGGAGCACGGACTTGTGACATAGAAAATCCCACTGTGTCTGAACTTGCCGTTTAGGTCTGTGAGAGGTCCACAGCGATTTGAATGCAGAACTACTCAAATACAATTTCACACTTAGTTTTCTCATGATATGTCCTTTAGCATCAGAAAAATACCGTATGAACATGGAGACAACAAGAAAAACACGATTTTCATCAGAGTGGGTCTTTAATAATGATGAAGAAGAGGTCTCTTACTGTCATTTTCAGCTTATGGTCTCTCCTTCAAAATGTTCAAACCCTCTAATAACTCTTTGTGTTATGTCCATTAATATGTCAAGATAAAAACAATCAAGTGGAAAAAGTTCAAAACTTTTTCCAGCTGTTTCTATAAGATAAAGTAGTTTGTCTCTTCAGTCGCTGTTAAAAGTCAAAAGCACAAATGTGTTCAGAGTTTCTGTTCTCTTTCTTTTTCTTGGGAGTGATGCCAGGAATTCTTACTCTGCTTATATAATTCATAGCATGTGGTCTGGCAGCAGATGTAACCCATAGTATTCAGTATGTAGGTCAGAGTTACGTGACCTATAAATGTAGATCTGGGCTCTCTATTTCCACTGGAGCATGACGCATCAAAGTCCACATTGCATGGTTATTGTAAATGTTGCCATTAAGATTTGCTTTCCCTTAGATAAAGACACTTAATCACGACACACGTTTTGTCTTCATCTTTACACAAAATTCACAATAACCAGAAAATGTTAATTACCAGCCTCGTTGAAGATCCCAGCTGAGATGAGTGCTAAAAGTGCTGAAAGTCTCAGTCGATGCCGAAACGTTTTTTTTTTCTGTCCACTTCAGAGCGCAAGGACTCTAAAAAGGCAGAGTTCTTCAGATGCTGTTTTAGGCAAATACAAGATGTGCAACTCAAGCAACTCAAGAACCATCTTCATGATGAGCACATTCTGTGACATTATATCAGAGACTGCAGCAACATGTCCCTGTCATTATTTAATTCGAGCTACAGTTTGTCTCCAGGGCCTCCATGTGGGAACTCGGTCCCCTCTTTCTCTCCAGATCGGATCCAGCGCCTCTGCATGTCTCATTGGCGGCGAACTTTCACCTAGATTCCGCTCTTACTTGTTCCTCTTTGCCGATTACATAAAGTGAAGCTCCTTTTGTTCGCCAGCAGTGTTAATCTAGGTCAGGGTGGCTTTACTCAATCCATCAGATGAGAAAAAAAAAAAAACAGTTGTTGAAGAAGGTTTCGAGTTTCAAGTCATTGTGCAGTCATTTACTCTGAAAAGTTATGGGGGAACAAACTGTTCTACAGCCATTATTGTTGTGTGGGAGGGGAGTTGCTCCAGGAAATAATATGAGCCACATGTAGTCTAAGTTCAGTGGCTTATGTTTTATGTTTGAATAGATGCTCGGAGAACTGCTCTAACTCCATCCTCCACCTCTCTTTTCTTGTTTTTCAGCACGAGCTGTACATCCGAGCCTACCACATGCTCAGCGACTTCCCCCCGGTGAGTGTCACAAACTCAAAAACACAGGGTCAAAAGTTCAAATTCTTCTTACCCAGAGTGTTATTACTGACAAACACAAACAGGAAAGGTTTTATATGTGCTGTCAACACTCTTTCCATGCATGCATTTCACATGGCAATTCAGAATCGGTGTATCTGTTCACCACCGAGGCAATATTTTTATGTTCATGTTTATTCGACAGGTACAAATGCAGGTTTCTAGCCATGGCTGATTTGCAGAAGCTTCAAGAAATGCAAACGGAAATCCTAGATGACTGAAAATAAAATACCACAACCATTAAAACATCCTGTTAATAATCAGTGTATGCAATAAAATGGACTTCGGCAAAGACAGAGGCTAGAATGAAGAGATAGAAAACCGTTAAACCATGAGCATATTTTAAGGTACACACAAGATGCGCATCAACGCTTGTATGTGATCTGTGGTGTAGGGGAGAGTGGGGTAAGATGAGCCATTTCTCATATTTCAGATCACTACATCAAGGCAATCATAGTTTTGTCTCTAACTAGTGTATCTGCATATATTTCAAGATGTTGTGGATCCCTGCAAACCAACAGAGTGAGTGGAAACATAACTGCCTTGATAATATAGCATGCCAAAAAAAAGTGGTCTCCTATGTTCAACTTACACCGTGTATGGGGTAAGTTGAACCGTATCCCTACAGACTCCATGAATTGATGCACATCTCCTAGATATTTGGTCACATGATCGATTTCTTTTACCGTTTCCAAGCAACAGGGGGTGGCTCAACTTACCCTTTGGCTTACCCCACTCTCCCCTACAAGTTCCAAGTCTTCATTGTAATTGTGTAACAAGACAAAACTTTTAAACTGTACCAGTCAGTGTTCACAGACTAAGCTGACTTACAGTCATCTCTTAAAATATGTCTTTAAGTTCTGTCAGTTTGTAAATTTCAGATGGGGATGAAGATCAGTTTTGGATGATTGAATGTCATTCTTTGTTCAGCACTTACTGTCTCCTCATTTACCAGTTGACCGAATATTTCAAGTGCAAGGTTATTCACACACCGAAAAATTTGATTTGAGATTGGAAATTTGTCAGAACTGTCATGACTCAGCAGTGGTATTTCATGGCACGGGATCGTCTTTCCATCTTTCCATCTGACAGATTTCTGTTTCATTATTTGCAGCGCCTCTTTATGCAGAGACTGTACGGATGCAAATATATTACATATATATAATATAGATATATAACACAAGAAAAAAAGGAAGTTTGCTGTTGAATTTGTTTAAAAGCAGAATTTTATTTAATCTCAGGACCTTCACTCTTCTGAGCTCATTTTGCTTTCTTTAGAATACTTCCCCATCTGCTCTACAAATACAAAAAGTTGTAACTTCTGAATGAAACAATGTGAGAGATGGTTTTGAACCATTATTTGCAACCTTTGGTCTTACAATGTTGCATCTATGGAGGAGTAATAAGAGAGAGAG